>CM023450.1:80315663-80518163 GCA_013339765.2 Haemaphysalis longicornis
TAATCGCCTGCCTGGCTGAAATTCATTTTGTAGCTCCCTTAGGCCGAGTTCAGACTGTTGCCGCAACTGTCGCAATAACTTTCTGGAATGACGTCAGTTCACGTCTCAGCCAACCGAACTGCGTGAAACGCCGTTTTTTTACGTTCATAGATCACGATCGGGCTTTCGCGTGGTAGTATGAACATAGCCTTAACAATTTGTCCGCCCTCATTAATTTCAAAAGCTCAAATTTTATGGCTTGCATAACGAGTCTACAAAACACTGATGTCGCCGCAACCGGTCTGCACAAACTAACCCGATTTTTATCTCATTAGCCTTTTATAGACATATTAGGTTAATCCTGCTTTCGTGCCAGTGTGTTGGAATTCACTGGCATTTTATAGCGATTTCAATGGCGCTAATTAAAAGTGCGCTGAACGGGGGACTAAGCCGCTTGATAAGCTGTAATTAGATTTCGTTCAGTCCTGTTGCCGAGTTTTAAGGGACGTTTCCCTCGGCCTTTTTTTGTTGTTGTTGTTAGGAAACTTTATCCATCGTATTCCTCGTAGCTACCTCTGTCCGAGCTCCAAATTCCGTGCTCGATAACCGATAGAATTAGTGATGTCTTCTTGTTTTGATTGATTGATTGATTGATTGATTGATTGATTGATTGATTGATTGATTGATTGATTGATTGATTGATTGATTGATTGATGATGATTGATGATTGATTGATTGATTGATTGATTGATTGATTGATTGATTGTAGGGTTTAACGCGCCGACGCAACGCAGGCGATGAGGCGCGCCGTAGTGGAGGGCTCCGGATTAATTTCGACCCCCTGGGGATCTTTAACGTGCGCCGAAATCTCGTACACACGGGCGTTTTTGCTTTTCGCCTCCATCAGAAAAGCTGATGGCTTCTTGTGGTTACCAACTAGCGTCACCTATGAACGTGTGGCAAACGCTCCTCCTGTGTGTCGCCAAAACAAGTTATGTATTAAATAATTATTTACTGACATTTGACGGGTGCATTGCTGTGTTTTGTTCATAGGCTGACTACTCAGTTTGCGCATGATGTTCGGGGACTCAGAAAAATTTTGCTCGCTCTCCTTGGATGGCGTCGAACCATGTATCTCTTGATATTCAATCCAACATGCTATCAGCTGTACCACAGGAACGGGATGTTTCTGTACGCCAAAGTTGGAGGTGATATCTGAAAATGGTCTGTTTCTGTAGACGGCATGGTTTCCAGGATGATCTATGAGACGATGAATGAGCATGTAATTTGCTTGAATAACATTTGATTAGACTGGAGCAGATCAAAAAGCCCAGGTGATCACCAATCAAGGTGCATTATTTTTACCCAAAATGAATGCCGGGTGAAGTTTTAAGCGAACAGCTGTCTGTATTGCGAACGTTTCATGCATAGAACCCAATTGTCTAGCAGTTTACCTTACTTTCTTATGTCTAGACAAAAACATTGATGCAACGTGTGACCGTATTTTAAATGTTGAGACTGATGCCCGTCCATCGAGTGCAAGTGAAATGTTTGACGTGCACACATTTGACGACCGGCGGAGAAACAACAAAGCAGTATTCGAAACACTGGGTTACAGGCAACATGAGTGGTCAATGGTCGTCCCTGCAAAATAAACTGTTGGGCCATGATGACGTCATGCCACTGGGGCCTCAACGACTGGCCAAAATGTTTTGTAATTGGGGAAATAACGTGTTTCTGTACTGGCCCTCGTAGCTGTCGGGAAACCAAAGTCGTCATTCATGTCTTGATTCAGTATGTCTTGTTTCTTCTGCCCTTTCTACTGCTCTGCAGTCTACTATTGTATCTTAAATCCGGTCCTTTAGGGCGCAGCCCTTCGGCGGCCGTCCATGGGCTGAGGCGCGTTTGCGGCGTAGCTGAGTGAACTATGGCAAGTGAAAGAAAAGCGAACGATGAAAGAAACCCGCCGCGGTGGCTCAGTGGCCAAGGCGTTGCGCTGCTGAGCGCGAGGTCGCGGGTTCGCTTCCCGGCCACGGCGGCCGCTTTTCGGATGGAGGCGAAAAGCAAAAACGCCCGTGAGTACGAAATTTTGGCTCACGTTAAAATTCCTCCGGTGGTCAAAATTAATCCACAGCCCTCCACTACGGCGCGCCTCATCGCCTGCGTTGCGCCGGCGCGTTAAACCCTACAATCAATCAAAAACTTTCCCAAAGGGCTCATTTCTGCCCCGGCACACAAAATTCTCTGTCTAAATTCACCATCCGACACGGTCGAACACCAATGGTTCCCGGCTCACACGGTCATTGGAGGGGATAGAGACGGTCCACACGGCCGCCCGAGCACTTGTCACCCGGGCGTACGATGTGGACTCTTTCCTCCATGGTGCCAGATCTACCAGGAGCAGTCTCCTCACATTCAGAGAGGTCACACAGCATTACCGCCTCTCCCGCCGCAAGCTTCCCCCCGCCCACTCATCCCTCACCCTGGAGGAGGAACGCCTCTGGCGTTAACTCCAAACGGAATCTCTACCCTGCAGAGCAATCCTTCATCATGTCCACCCCTCCCTCTACCCGTCCTCACTCTGCCCCCGCTGCGGTGAAAAAGCCACGTCCAACACCAAATGTGGGCTTGTGCAGAGGACCCATCCCGTCCAATTAATTCTCCTGACCAGTGGATGGAGGCGTTGAGCCGCTCGGACCCCCACCTCCAGAAGGAGCTTGTGACTCGAGCGGCTGAAGTCGTCGTGACCCTCCGGGTCGTGCCCACTGCGCCCTAACCCTTTATGTAAATAAAAGTTATTTCTCTCTCTCTCTCTTTCTCTCTGCATAGTTTAACTAAGTCTTCCAGAATGGTGCCTTAGCTGTCGCCGTGCTCAACCCACCGCAACCAAGTCGTTGTAAACCTGGAGATTTTTTCTCACGGGCCCACTGGGGCATTGAACGCACCCCGTAAGCGAACGAATCTTCAAAATGTTCTTATTTATTTCATGAACTGCCTCACTCATGTAGTGCAGCACTGCAGCCAATGCATGTTTTATACAAGCCAAATATTTGCTTACCTTCCACCTCATTTTCCCCCTTTTCCTTGCATGACGCTTGAGCAGAAAAAGAGTGAAAACGCAATATTCGCGCTAGTTAATGCGTCAAGCCGAGAGAGATTTTTGGGTTGGTTTGTGCAATTTGGAAACTCAAACCAGCCATAATTATGAAAAAAAAAATTACATGCATGTCTAATAAACCCTGCTTGGGGGCAATGAGGACTCAAGTGGTCTTAAATAAGCTTTTTATTACCGTAGCCAATTCAGGCCTCAGTCATAGTATAGGCTGCAAAAATGGCGTCGAAGAAGCGGAGAGGCGCCACTCTGTTGGAAAGTCTGCAGCCACAGAAAGACAATGATGAATACTGAACAGAAAACGTCCGTACTAGATTGCTCGTTTCGAAAGGGGATTCACAAAAAGAGAAGGGAAGGGAGGGAGGGGCGAGACCACTGTAATCAAAGAGTAAGCCGTTGGGATTCCGCGGGCGAAAATCAAACACCGCGATAGGTCGTCATCAAACATTCCTCTCAGGTTTGTTCTTTTCTCATATTATTGTTTTCTTTCTTCCTTTTTCTGTTTCCGTTCTCTGCACCTCTCCTTGCTAGGCTGTTTTAATTTCAGGAGATGCGGGACCTCATAACGTCTACATCAAAGGCATGAGGGCTTGCGGAGAGTGTAAAAGCGGAAAAGAAGTTTGCTAAAGACTGGCGAGAAAAAGAAGAGATCTGTTCGAAAGGCTGCGGGCAGTATAATCGAAGACGTAATCAGAGTATGACTCGTGATCAAGGTACCGAAAGTGTAGCTGTTTTTTCCCCCAACCACACGTCGAAATGTTCCACTCGTTACATTCTGAGCCCGCATCCCTTGTGATGTTTATTTTAATCTACTCGTCTACCGGAAAACGTGCAGAGAAAAACGGGAAAGAACAGGTTTTGGAAATCTTTTATTTTCTCGTTCGATTGCTAGCAGTGGTGAATTTGGTTTCTATATTTCATTTTAATGACCAACTTAAAACATGTTGCTCCCCGCATTCCTCGTTGAGCGAGCGCCTCATCACCTTCAATGTTTTTGCTCCTAAAATCGTTGCTAAGGAGGTGTGGCGTTTTAGCTGTGACGTTTGATGATAGTGTGAACAGCTTCTTAAGTTCTTGTACAACGTCACTTCATCGAAATGTCACTTCATCGAAATAAAATGCCCAAATGAAATGTGTGTTACCGGCACCCTATCTCAATGCCCTACCTTTGACAAGAGTTTCCAATATGGGTGACCTCCATCTTTCGCATTGACCACGAACAGTCATGGTCAGGGTAGCCCCGTTTTCATTGTGGCCCTTCTATCAGCATTTTATATGAACCATTCCATTCGCTTAGTGGTAAGGATCCAAAGACAAAATACGAGTTTGGTTTATTCCGAAGATAGCCACGACAGAAAAAAAAAATCATGTCAATTTTCAACAAAATTAAAAGCATTAGGCTGAGCAAAAAAGTACAAATAAAGATCACGCAATAAATCCTAACCAACAATCTCTCCCACTCTCCATATGAAGTCACAGCGACTGTTATCACAGCAGAGGTGTTGTAGGCTAACTCCTCGCCCCCCTTTTAGTGGCTAAGCCCTTTATGGGCTCGGGCTGCCGGCGTCTCCTGTAACGCGAACTAAAAGAAAACAACCTGGAACCCTCGTTTTCCAACGGCTCGCGCTAGAACACATGCTGCGGCGTGGGACACGAAAACAACTTACGGCCAGTCTGTCTCTTATTTAATTGCTTAAATCCGGTTCAACGCAAGAGAGGGCACCAACGCCTCAGCAAGCGCGCGATTGTTCCTACCACCGTCGCTTCTCTGGCGCCAAATCAGCGCCTGCCGTGTGGTAAGAGAGAGACTTAGAATCTATGAATACTCTTATACACTGCATGCTCCGCTCCTCCCCAAGTTTTACGTTAGCAGAGATGGCCCGTGATTTTACTTTTTTTTCGTCGGTAAACCGAGAAAAGCCGCTCCCCTCCTATTCACGTCGGCACACCCTCTACTTTCGGCCGCCTGTTGACCTCCAGCAGTTCGTATTTTTTATAGGATGGTGTTTATTACCTTGAAAAAACGCCTTCTCAGCAATGCATTTAGGATTGCATGTAAAGCCTACTTTTGGAAATATCGTTGTAAGTTTGGGTATAGTAGGCGGGACTTGTGGCATTGAGGGTTGCACAGGGAAGCCTACTCAAAGTGAAACGAGAGCGTAAATGCAAAACAAAACAAAACAAAAATCCCTGGCCATCTCCACTAACGTGAAACGCGCGCGTATGTGTGTGTGTGGGGGGGGTCATGAAGTTTCATAAGTGCATTCTTTGCGCCTTGGCGTTTTTGTCAACGGAGATGGAACCGTTGATGGGTAGGGGCATACAGCTTTGCTGTGAAAGTCCCGTGTCTTCGAAACCTGAAGTGTTCTAGCGCGAGGCTTATCAACGAGTGTCCCGGTGTTTTTCTAGCACGCGTTACGCAGCGTTCAGGAGGGTTAAGTCGTGGACCCCCATGGCCATGGCTAGGCTTTTTCCTCTCTTTGATTGATGTCTGTAGCCCCACGTTGGGTGAGGGGCGTTGAGGTCGCGGAGGATCAGGAGCGGCCTGCTCCCCGCCAACCTCTTCGCCTCCCTCACGGCCTGAACGAACCGGGCGTCGTCACCCGCAAGGGGAACAGCGCTAGCCGAGACACCACGCCGGACCTATCGTGGCTCGCAGGGATGGCGGCGGTAACCTGGCAGTGCGAAGACATGAACTTGGGCTCCGACCACAACATCATAAGCCTAACGTTCAACGGACCAAGGTATCGGGCAACCCTGGGCAAAGCCAGAGTGACCGACTGGGACCGAATGCGCAAGCAGACGGACCTAGAGAACGACGAGTCGCCCGAGGAATTGGAAGACTACAGCAACCAAACGTACGCAGAATGGGCACGGGTGCAGAAGAGCGCGCTTGACAAGTTCACGCAAGAGATCGTGACGACAGCGCAAACACCTTTCGTGGACGCCCGACTCGCGCACATGTGGGCAGCGCGCCACTCCCTAACGCGGAGGTGGAAGCGCCAACGCCACAACAAGAAGCTTGTGAAACGAATCGCGGTCCTGAACAAGGAGATCGCGGAGTACGCAAGCAAGCTCTGCCGCGAAAACTGGCTGAGTATGTGCGACGGACTGCAGGGCAAGCTGTCGGCGCGCAAGACCTGGTGCCTGCTGCGGCACTTGATTGACCCGCTGAGCAGCAAGACTGCGAGCAACCGCAACCTGACCAAGGTCCTCAACGCCTACGACGGGGACGGACAGCGACTGATGAAAGACCTGGAGAAGACTTACCTCAAGACGGAAAAGGGCCAATACCCGATACCCGAAGAGTACGACGGTCCCGAGAACCCAATTCTGGACGAGCCATTCACGATCTCGGAGCTCCTCTCAGCAATAGACGATAGCAATAAGAAGAGCGCGCCGGGAACGGACGGCATTACGTACAGGCTGCTCGGGAACATGAGCAACACGGCGGCGCACGGGCTCCTGGGTCACATCAACAAGGCGTGGGAGAGCTCGCGATTGCCTGCCGAATGGAAAGAGGTCGAGGTACGTTTCATATCGAAGCCCGGAAAGCCACTGACGATAGAGAACATGCGCCGGATCTCGCTCACGTCCTGCGTGGGCAAGGTCGTGGAGCGCATGATTTTCAGGAGACCTCAAGCGTTCTTGGACTACACGGACCAGATGCCGGCTACCATGTACGGGTTCCGGCAACACCTGAGCACCCAGGACGTCCTCGTCCAGTTGAACGAACTGGTAGTCAAGCGAGCTACGAAGAACTCACCGCGGGGGATACTGACACTGGACCTCAAGGGGCCTTTTGACAACGTGTCTCACGCGAGCGTCCTGGAGAACCTAAGTAAGACGGGATGTGGCCGCAAGACCTTCGGCTACATCAAGAACTTCCTCACAAAGAGGACGGCAACGATACGGATAGGCCAGGAACGGATAGGCCCGTGGAGCTCGGAGACAGGGGCACCCCTCAGGGGTCGGTACTGTCGCCTCTGCTCTTCAACCTGGCCCTCCTCCCCCTACCCGAACTACTCAAGCAGATCGAAGGCGTGGGACCACGCGTTACTACGCCGACGACATCACGGTGTGGACGAGTCGCGCGGGTTCAGACGCCTCGGTGGAGGAGGTGCTGCAGAGAGCGGCAACGACCGTCCACGAGTACGCTAAGTCCTGCGGCCTGAGCTGCACTCCACAGAAATCGGAGCTGCTCATGGTGCAACCGGGCAGACGAAGAAAGAGGCGCCGCCGAACATGACCATCTCCATCGACGGCACGCACATCAAGCCGACCGAGCAGATCCGCATTCTGGGCCTGTTGCTGCGAAGCGATGGCAGGGCGACGGCGGCTTTGACAAAAATCAAGAACACAGTCAGAAACAGATTACGAGCATGATCAGAGAGTTGCCAACCGCAACAGAGGACTCAAGGAAGAAGAGGCGTGCGCCTGGTGCAGGCTTTCGTCGTGTCGCGCGTCACCTACTCCGCCCCATATCTCCGGCTGACGAAGGCGGACAGGAAGCGCTCAACGCGACCGTAGAAAAGCGACAAAGACCACATGGGCATGCCGATGTTACTCGCCGACGCAACGTCTGAGGGACATGGGCACGCTCAACACCACGGAAGAGGTGATTGAGGCTCGCCTGTCGAACCAACGAATACGGCTGAGCAAGACCGAGCACGGCCGGGCCGTCCTGAGAAAGATCGGATGGCAGATCGAACCACAAGCCAGAGATGGTGGCGCTAACCCAAGGAGTGGCAAAAAATCAATCGATACTAAACCCCTTCCCCGTAACATGCAAGCGGGAAGGCACGACGAGAGGCGATCGGCGCGGGCCAAAGCTCTGGCCCGGCAGCTGGAAGAGGACCCCTCGGGTACTCTATGTCGACGCTTCGCTCCCGAAACACGGCCGAAGGCAACGGTGGTCGTCACCACCATCGACAAAACTGGTCACCAGTGCGTCGGTGCGCACAAAGGACCCGGCCGTAGCAGAAGAGGTGGCCGTGGCCCTCGCCCTGGCTACGCCGGAGGCGAAGGACCGTGGTGACCGGACTCCAAGATGGCATACGCGCGCTACCGGAGGGGGAGAGTCTCTCCCGCGGCACTAGCCATTCTGAACAAACGAAGACCCCCGGGACGAGCGATCAAGCTCGTGTGGGTCCCGGCTCACTCGCAGGTGGAAGGCAACCTCCTGGCCGACCACCACGCCCGAGAAATGTGAATCCGGGCCGAGGACGAGCTACCGCACCCCGCCACGGAGCTGCAAAGAGATTGTCCAAATGTACCGAAACGAGCGATGTAGGCTTCCCAGTCCACATTCCGCAGCTGGACAGACGACAGCAGACGATTGTTCGTCGCATGCAAGCGGGGTCGCTGGCGCATCCTGTGCTCCTGAACAGAATGTACCCGGCCGAGCACGACAGCTCCTGCCCGTTCTGCAAGGAGAAGAGAGGCACTCTCGCGCACATCATAGGGGAGTGCACGAAACTCAAGACCCCCCACCTTCCCTTCCCCCCACCCCTATCCCCAACCCCCTCGAGCGATGGGAGACCTTGCTGTCCAGCCCCGACCTCGCTACTCAAGTACGGACTGGTGGCCAGGGGCCAGGAGCTGCTGGACACATATGGGTCCCGTGACTACGGAAACCACCCCATCTGGTGCCTGCGCGCACACACCTTTTTAAAGGGCTCAGTAAAAGTTGATTCTCTCTCTTACGCAGCGTTCCAGCGCAAGGCGTAAATGAGTGTCTCGGTGTTATTTTAGTGCGCGTTTAGTTCTAGCGCGAGGAGTAAACGGGTGTCCCGGTGTTTTATTACCGTGACTACATGATACGATGGCTACGACGTCGGCATGAGACGCCGAAAGCCCCAGCCCCTATGGAGCTTCGCCCATAACATAGCCTACCTCCTCACGAACGTGGTGCAAGGAGACCACCGACGACGACTGGGCCGAGACCGCCATGCGTGAGCGCGGTGCACGTTGGGACCACGACGTCGGCGTGGCTACAATCCCGCTGTTGGCGGCCGCCGACAAAAGCTACGTCACTACACAAGATTGCGCAGTCAGTTTGGGGTATCTGGCTCGGATTTGTAGCGATGCTTGAAGTCTATAATGGTGTGAACGCTCCGATAAGTATGTTTTTGCTGCCTCACCAGTTACGCCACTGACGGCGGTGCGTAGAGGGGAAATTGTCTGCGTGCTTTGAAGCGAAAGACTAGTCATGCTTAGCATGTGCTCCTGTTTCCCGTTTAATAACGGCTTCGTTGCCGTCATCGTGGACAGTTCGCCGTGTTAAGCCCCTTTCCAATTTAAATGGAGCAGGCAACCAAGACTGCTTCGCGGAGACAGCACCGAAGTCACCAACGACATTTCAGTCTAAGCTAAAAAGTGACGGCAGCGGCACTTTTTGCGTAATAATATTGTTGCAAACTAACTTGTTCTTTATTGTAAAATTGTTACGTGGCGGTAGAACAAATAACGTGAAGAATGGTAGATGAGGCGCGATCTATTTACACTTTGTACATGGCGGCCATCAGGGAATCCGCGTAGGCTGCCCCCTCTCCCCCCTCCCCCCCCCTCCCTCCAGAGCTTTTTCGTCGTCGGAGGCTGTGACCACAGAGCAACGCCCCGCTGCCCTCTTCATCATCTTCTTGTGATAATATTTCGTTTAATTTAGTAGGGGTTCGGATACTTTGTTTTACTTTTTAAATGACGTAATGTTTATATAATTACCGCTAATATTTTTTTCAGAAACCGGCGGCTTGCGTTTGTCAACTCGTCCGCTGGGAGGATTTCGTCGGTCTTGGTGACCGCAACGCTGTTCCTATTCTTGTTCCTTTAGACGCCTTATTATAGTGCTTCATAAACTCTATAACAAGCTGTCCGCGATTTGGAACGCAGCCTTATTCACGTTTAGCGTCTAAGGAGCCGTTCCGGTTACGGCTGAACTATTGTGGCGAATGCCTTTATACACACGTCCACCCTTTGACATAGCAGCAATGCCATTTAATGGACATACTCTTTGACCCTGTCAGAGGTATATCGACGTCTCTTCACAACCACATAAATCCCACCTAATTAAAGCTTGCTCCACATTAATCCACTTTAATCTAACCTTCTAATCATTACTATCAATTGTGAGTCAATGATTATTCAATAATACTTCAACCAAATTGAGCTTAATCCATCTTAATCCAGCTCAACACCACCCTACTAATCATGGCTATCATTCTCTAATCAGTCATCAACTGGGCAGGTGTCCAAACGACCATTACTCGGTGAGATGGATGGTAGTATTGAAGTACCCGTAGGGTCGTTGGTGCCACCCTTTCTGAAAGGAAACTGCGGTGGGCTGCTTGGCAGTCAGTAATGATGACTCTGCTGGCGCTTTGTATGAGGGCTAAGGCAATGGCCAGTTCTTCGGCGTTTCGAGGGGAGGTCGTCTGGATGGAAGCGCATGCAATTAAATGGTTTTTGCGTGATGTCACTGCAACCATGGTTTCTTGTTTGCCGGCGTAACTCGCCGCATCGGTGTAGGACACGTCAGAGCGATTGCCATTTAAGCGTTCGTAGGCTTTGCTGCGGGCTGTCCGGCGCTCGAGATGGAGGTTGGGGTTCATATTCTTCGGTAGGGGTCGTACCCAAATATGTTTACGCCACTGTCTCACAAAGAGCCCAAGAGGGTTTGTTCTGCACAGGGCCTCCACGAGTTTTGCTGGGGAGTTTCCAGGAATGCATTAACGGGGGCCTATTTACGGCCGCTTTTGCTGAAAGATAACCGTGACCGAGAGATTCTGTTTCTCGCTTCATATTCACTGGTGCGTGGGGTTTACACGCAGAACCTGCAGTACGGCAGAAATGACAATTTATTTCGTACCCATAGCGATCTCCTTGCATTTTTGCTGCAACGTAAGCTTTAATCGGGTTCCTTTAATCGGGTGCTTTCACTGCCAACACCGAATTACTAAACTCGGGTACACGTGCAGAACGGCAATCACTCCACAGAAGCGACAGACCCGGGCGTCAACGCGCCCGTGCGTTCGGAAAGGAGGTTGCGCTTAAAGGGGTCCGGAAAGTCGTTTTGAGCACACTAAATAAACTAGCGCAATCGTTAGGTTGGGTGGTCAAGGTCATCTGTGCCAAATATAACCTTTTTACGTGCAGCGGAAAGCTCACAATTTTGTTGCAAAGTTTGTTGCCGTGTTCCCACCCTTTCCTGCGTGTTTTTGGCATCCCCCATCTTCCCGCACGTAGTGTCATCGATTCTCCTATGCGCGTCACGCATCACAAATCTTACAACTGGACTACTTTTTCTCGCACTTCCGGCGAAGAGAAGCGTCGTCTGCACAGCATCGACGGCTCGCGGCGGCTCCTTTGGTCAATTAGCGCTTCCTGCAGCATGCGCAACGCTGTCATGTTCATCCATATTTATCTTATCTTACTCTTTTACCGCGCTTCTCGTTAAGGTGCGTTGTCTAGGCCGACACCAAGCCGACGCGACGCCGACTTCCGAGTTGGCAGAGGGTTTTGTCACACGACGCCGACGGTGACACGAACGCCGGCCGATCGAAAGTCATCGTGGTGTGACTGGCTCGCCGACCGAAGATGCCGACAATAGCGATTCGACGAACGGTCGTCGGTCATCACGATTTCAGTTTAGTTTTGGAACCGCGTTGTTGCGCAATTAGCGAAGTCAATAACCAAACACGGTGAACACCCGAACTTCTACAAGCAATAACCCCGACAGGAAACGGCAAAATGTGAAAGATCCACTGTAGGTGGTTGAGCGAACCGCCTGAGCTTTTAATTCCTTCTTTGCGCACGGATGATGCTGTCGCTAAATAGGGCCCACGCTTGGATTCGAATTTGATCGCGTGTGAACGTTAGAACACTTACTGTAGGTGGTTAACCGACAAATTCCGAACTTGGGTGCTCCGGATCTCAGCCACGACTACTCGAGACGGGTGCCGGAAAGCGAGCGTATGTTTCCGAGCGTATATTAGAAGAGAACATGAGCTCGATGTGATTTCCAGACGGCATGAGATGAAGGCCCCCGCCTGAGCGACGCCTAGCCCGGCGTTTATACGTCGGCGTAGCCAGGCAGCTGCTTTGGCTCACGGCTTTTGCTCGATATTTTAATCTGGGCTTTTCTCTTCGGAAGAAGACTTCGCTGGCGCCCGGTTTCATGAAGTCTGGGAGTCCGGGGTAAGCGGGCACACCGAGCGCTCGGACGTTCGAAAGAGTTTCATGTTCCGTCGGTCCAAGTCCAAGCCGGCCTCCTCGACCGGAGCATGGCGATGGCCCGAAGAAAGTTTGAGAAATGTTTAGAATCGATCACAATAACGGAATAGATTATTTCAACTGCCTGTGTACGCCCGTGCATGGCGTCACCACGAGACGACCAAGGTACATGTGGCGCGAACGAGCGGCCAATTAAGCAATGAACCGACGTCGATTCAAAAAGCATGTACGTGCAATTTTTCCAGCCGTGAGCTGAATGCAGAATTCATAAGCAAAGTGACAAAAAACGACCCAAACGGAACGCAGAAAGTCAGACTGCGCCGTCCCAAAGCGTTGCTGAGGCGCAGAATATCGCAGCAGGCGACGTGCGCCACCGGATGATCTTGCAGACGCTCCTGAGGAGCGAGGCATCAGGGGCAGTCACGCTTGCGCGGTGCTAGGAGGTGAACGTAACGAGGGAGAATCGCGCCGCGAGCGAAAATGCGCTGTTTTGATTTGCAGTAACTCCGCTAATACTCATCGCTTTAACAAAATTGTTGAAGCAGGTGATTACTAGGACATGGATGGAGGTGATCACTAGGACAAACACGGCCCTCTTTGTGTGGCACTTCAGATGAGTCGCAAATTTTACGAACATGTTTTCTCCAATGCACGTTGTGTAATCGCTCGTCGCCAAAGAGTTGATGACGTATCGTACCCACAATCACGCGCCACCTCAATGGTATTTTGCTGCCTACAGTGTATAACGCCAGCCTAAACGTTGAGCCAATGTCATAATGAAATTTTGGCAACAATTTAGAATGCAATCGCAGCGAAGTGATACGAACTAAAGCGACCCTTCTGAAGGCACGGCCTTATTCGAGAAAGTTGACGCTTAAAAACAAAAACCAAAAACAAGAAAACCCTGACCAAAGGTATGCGAACATACCTGAGCGCATATCTGAGGCCTTGCGGCAATATTTGTATGCAATAAACCCTCGTTTTAGCAAGTTCTCGGTACCGGAAACTGGCGTTTTATAAGCGGTACTTTGTTGAAAGCAGGTACCATGTCATATATGATGTACTATACCTGCACACGTGTAGGGTATACAGCATACTACCCTATCATTTGTTCGACAATGAAATATCAATGAAAACGCCACGAACAAAGCATGATTTCGAATAAAAGCGGTTTTTTTATAACCATGGTTTGTGTATATGAGCCTAATATACCTATAGGTGTTATTTCTGCCGTTTTTTTCTACTACCCTTAGCGGTATTTCTGGTCGCCAGTTTTAAATGGCATCTTCCGCTTTTTCCCCTCGTCTTATCTCCTGGTCATCTTGTCCTGCAACTGCTGGGATTAAAATGAACATAACGAAAAGCAGCTAGGGCGTCGAATTCTAAGACGGCGTTGAGTATGGAAGAAAAAAACGTCGAACCGCAAGCGAAAACGACAGATCCCAAGATGAGTAACGATCAAACACCACCTGGTATGACAGCCTCCTCAATAGCGGACACCTTCTGGCAGGCAAAAAGGCAGGCCCAGCATCCCTCGTTTAATTAAAAATTTCGCTTGGATAGTCAGCGCAACGGCCGACGCGAGAAATTCTTTCCGCCATTCAGAAAAACTTACGTCACTAATTTGTTTTCATTCTATTTCTTTTGGATTGTGGAAAGTAGTTATTGCTTCGTGAAGACTGCAAAGGAGCAAAAAAAATTTCGCATGTTTTAAAGTGGCGCGGCTGTTTATACTTGTTTAACGTTACATATGTTGTTCCAGAAGAAAGCTACACCGAAGCAGCACTTCACGCCGCTCAGAATTTCCAAGCCGTCTAATGTTAGTTGACGGATGCTTATATTAACAAGCTAAAAATGGCGTGATGGTAAAGTTTTAGCCGTACATTCGGAGAAAACTGTTAAGTGCACGAGACGCGGGAAGACCTTTCCAAGTAAACAAGCAAGAATTCGAGCAAGTAAGAAAGCGAACGAGCGAAAAAGAAAAAAATAAGAAAAAAGTATAGTTGCTACCAAGTGGAACGTAGAATATCTCTATTTTTTGGGGAATAACTGTCTTGAACAAGGCTACCCAGCATAGATAAGTGTGCAGTATGTACCAAGGGGATCTTAACGCTAGTGCTCATTAAAATCCATATCCATCAAAAAGCCCTTGCCCTTCTTCGCTGATCCCCTTAAGTATGAAAGCGTGGGTCCGGAGTATTCCCATGTCATGTATCGTTCTTTTTTCTTCGCGTTACTGTCTCCAAATGCGGTGAAGTCACAATGCCGCCAAGTCATATAAGACATAGCAACCTTTTAGTCTAGTTCGCGGATAACACGCCGCCAGCAGAACTTGCCTCAATCATCTCACGACCTATCACGCCCGACTCGTTTTTTTCCAAGCTTCATCAGCACGCCAGGTCTACGACTGCACTTCCCTCACCGCCAGCCTCTTCTGCCATGTCCCACAAACCGCTTCTCCAGTTTGTGGTGCACCAGCTGCTGACATTGGTTTCTGTACTTGCGGCACAACTTCGCTAACCAGTCGGATACCATGCCTGAACCACAACAGTGCATTGCACAGAGGAACTTTCGGTGTCTCTCTACAAAAATTGGTGAGCTCCGTGAAAGGCTACATCTTGGAAAGCTCCATGCCTGGGCTTTCTTGCTTGAGGAGACGAACTCTCTCCCTCGTCTGCCTCAATTTACGGCGGCATACGCGGAGTCGTCTATTCCTGATCGGCGGTGCAGCTCAACTTCTACTCCTCCGGGCAAGGCAGCCATTTATGTTCTAAATCGGTTTCCTCAAACTCCTATCCCTCTAAATTCGTGGTGTACAGCCTGGCGGGAGGTGGTGTCGCTATCCTGGTGTCATGCTACGTGCGCCCTTACAGTGATCGTGCTCCCCGCCTGCGGCTGGGTTGGCTTACCCAACTACGGCGAACTCACCCTGGCTGCCCCATTCTTGTAGCGGGGGACTTCAATGCTCCCCACTGTGACTGGGGATACCCTGCCTCAAGTGAGCGTGGTCGAGTGGTCCTGGAGCACTTCACCGATGCCTGCTTTACGCTGGTGAATGATATTACTAGCCCGACACGCCATTGTACCCACGCCCAGATGCCCCCATGCTCACCTGACTTGTCGTGGTGGTTGGGTACCCAAACGATCTCCTGGCAGCGCGAGGCGCACTGCTGGGACAGCGACCACCACCCAATTCGCCTCGGGCTTATTCCGGAATCGACGGGTCGCCTTCGTCGCCGTTGCACAATGGTGAGCTGGGATACCTTCCGATCCACCCTCAACACTTCCCTCTCAGCGTCCATCCCGGACCCCATCGATCTGCTTCGCCGTGTCCTCACGGAGGCCTCCCAGCATACGTGGGTGGAGGAGTCCCGCCCTAGGCCTGATCTCCGGCTCCTGCAGCTCTGGGCCAAATGTAGACAAGCCGAAGTAATTGCCAACCGGGACCCTTCGTCGACTCCTGCCAGGCTCCAGTTTCAGCGCCTTACCGCTGCTGCCACACGGCACGAGAAAAGACTGTCCAGGCAGCGCTGGCTTGACTGGTACGCCTCTCTCGGTCCGTCATCTTACACGGCGTCCGTCTGGCGTACTTTTCGCGCTATGGAATCTGGCAGTCGCCCTCCGGAAGCAGCAGCCAGCGCTTCCCTTGCATCCAACAAGAATCCGGCACAATTCGCCCCCGACGTTGCCCGAGCCTTGTTTCCAGCCTTTGATGCTGCGCCAGTGGCAAAGCCGGTTCCGTTCCCCCTGCCGAACAGTGTGGGCTTACAACCAACTTGCGAAGCCATTTCGGGAAATCCAGTGACCGTTTACAATGGCTGAATTCTTGGCCGCAATCGATCAAGCTAAACTACGTACTGCTCCGGGTCCCGACGGCATTACTTACGAGGTGTGCAAAAATATTGACAACCCAGCTCTCACGATGCTTCTGGACTCCTTAAATCAGGTGTGGCTCTCTGGTAAACTCCCTGAATCGTGGCTTCGCGCGGATATTGTCCCCGTCCCAAAGGCCGAAAAATCACCACATGAACTTCGTAACTTGGGCCCCATCGCCTTGACACCTGCGCTGTGAAAGCTGTTCGAGCGGATGCTTGCCACGCGTCTTCAGTGGTGGCTTGATACTTTTCAGTGGTATCACCCGGCGCAAACCGGATTCAGGCCTCATCTTGGTACTGAGGATGGCTAGGAATACCTGTCATCTATGGTTTTGGAGGGAGGCCGTTCTCGCCGTGTGAGGACTGTGCTAGCTATGGACATATGCAAGGCGTATGACAATGTTAGCCATGCTGCCATCTTAGAGGTACTAAGTTGTCTCCGCCTCCCAGACAAAGTCTGTGTCTTTGTCCGGCACTTCCTACAACACCGCTGTTTCTCCGCACGCATCAGCGGTGGAAGTTTCGGCTCCTTTACACCAGTGCGCGGCGTGCCACAAGGGTCTGTTCTGTCTCCGCTACTTTTTAACATCGTCTTGTTGCCGCTAGCCTGGCACCTGGCCACTATTCAAGACCTGTATTTCCTCATGTACACGGATGACATCACTGTATGGACAGTCCATCCAGACCAGCAAGACAAGCCGAGTGCCTCCAGCAAGCGCTAACAGACTGCCAGAAATGGTGTGAGTATGTAGGGCCTCACCCTCTCTCAAAAGAAGACTGCTGCACTTATAGTCGCGAACGCTTGGGGCCGTCACTCCCTTGTAGTATCGCCGATCGTCCTACAACTGAACGGTACCGCCATTCCCATTGTCGGACGCCTTCGGGTCCTGGGCTTAGAGATATTGGCCTCAGGTTCAGCAGCTCAGTGGATACGATCTGCTCACAGAAAGCCGGACAACTGCTCCACCTTGTTCGCCGCATCTCTCAGAAGTCTGGTGGGGCCTGCTGGACGATGGCCCGTCTCCTAGTGCGTTCTGTACTACAGCCAAGGATCGTGTACTAGGCACAGTTCCAGCACATGACGCGAGGGGACTGGGACCGGCTGGAGGCTATTAACAGGGCCGCCATGCGCACTATTACTGGACTCCCCCGCCTAACACTAATTCAACAGCTCCAAGCAGAAGCCCAGCTAAACACGTTTGATGAACTTATTCATCAGCGTCGTTCCGCATGCCTGCTGAAACGTGGACTGGTTCCAGAGGCAGCAGCTCTCGCCGCGTACATGAACCAGCCGCCGAATACGATGCCAGCCTTTTTCGCCGCAAGGCCGCCCTTGCTGTTCCATCAGGTGACGGACAACAAGCCTCTGACAAGGCTACACGTCCGTACCTCGGGCCTTCACCAGCCTCCAGATGCCGTCCTTCATGTCCCTGACTGGGCGCCTGAGACGCAACCGCTGGTTGTCCAGGTTTTTGTGAACGCTGGGGCATACCGACTGCTTCGTCACCACGGCCTTGACATGTCCCTCATACCGTGCCCTAAATCAAAGCTGTGCGTACGAGTCACTCCGTGCACTCCCAAGCCTGCTAGCAGAACTTACTGCCATTAGGGATGGCCTGCAGGCGCTTGCACCGACTTTGACTACTGGGGACAAGCTGGAACTTTACATGGACTCAACGGCAGCGATTCGGGATTTGCGTCGCGTTGCGAGTTGTACAAACCTGGCCGCACGCATTCACGAGATTACGGACACTTATCCATGCCCTGTCCACGCTTCATGGACTCGCCGGGATATGCTTCCTGCCCACACTGTGGCAGATCACGCCTGCCACTGAAGAGACCTCGTGCACTACTTCGAGTATCTAACCTAGAAGAACTGTTGGTGGAAAAACAGAACCTCCGCCGCGCCACGCGTGCTTTACATCCACCGCGTGTAACTGACCTCCCCAGTGGGCTCGCTCGCTAGAAGGAGGTCTTGCTGCGGAGGCTTCCAGTTGGGGTGGCGTTATCCCCAGCAGTTACTCACGCTCTCACGCTTGGCCTGCCCGATACCACGCCCGTTTGCGGACACCTGCCCCTTCTGTGTGACTCCTGCACCAGAAGCTGACGTTGAGCACCTGTTGTGGACTTGTTCAGGTCTTAGGAAACGCCAGAATCCAATACCTCCGAGGCACAGGGCTCCATCCTGGGAGACACCCCATCTTAAGCGTTGGATATGGGGACCCCAGTACCGGTTTCTTCTTGGCTTTCTGGGTGCAACTGGTGCAATGTTGTACCTATAAACCTCCCTGTTCTGCCGTAGGGCAATCTATCGCATTAAAAAAAAAGTTCACAGAACCCACAAAGAGCCACAACAATGGCACAGAAAACACCGCAGTATGCTAAACTCTTTTCATCAGCCCATAATTGCGGCTGGGATTAGGAATGTTTCAGCAACGAACATTTCAAGCAATATTTCCTTCTCCTCAACTTTGCTTCGGTAAGAGGAGATGTCAACAAGCTGTACGATTGGCTCACTGTGGTGGGTGCACACAGCCTGCGGCCGTACGATCGATAGCCTCCTCGTACCACGAAGTCGTTTTTCAGTGAGCTGGGTGCACAGGTGCGCATTGCAGTCTTCTTGCCATATCCCATATGCTCCTTGCGACTGGAATCAGTGAACTCGACTGTGTTCGCCCAATTATTTTTCTTCCGTGACATTTATGTCTGTATCGGCCTTATTTTTAGCAAATGGTGTTATCTTCTATTTATTCACGAAAGAAAAAGGATTGACATTGATATAGGAACAATCATGCGTTGAAGGCGTTAGTAGGGTTATTGAAACGGACGAAATAATATGCTCTCAAAAATCTTTTCTTTATATTGATTTATATATGTGCAGCTGCTTTTTTTTTCTCGTGCAACTGGACGCAGTAAATGTCTACTGACGCTTGCTAGTGGACTGGCACATATCCTATTGGCCCCATGTCACATCATCCTTAGTGCGGTTGGAAACTTGCTGTAACATGCGAAAAGAAGGGACAAAATACTAGAACAGTAAAACAGGAACTTAAGAAAAATGGCGTTCGCCTAAAAAAAGCTCCATCACTAGAAAAGGAGATGATACATGTCCACTATCAACATACGAATGTTGGGGCTGATGTGGGAAGTGAGGTTTTCTTTTATTCCTCTTAAGGTATATCTCCTAAACACCACAATCATGCTTGACTCGTACGGGAAGAGGTAATCGGCACGCACAGTCTAGTTGGTCAACCAAGTATTCGGTTTTGACTACAAGTGTATACAAGAAAAATACTGATTAGACTGCTTTTAAATCTTTGTACGCTAAAGCAAACAACATGTTTGAAGGACCGGTCTCGCGAAATCATTCTGCGAGTGTACCTTCTACAGATCTTTCTTGCTTATCGCTCCTGGATCTGGACACGCGTTATCGCGCTGTCCACATTCACTTGACGAGAAACGAGCTCACTATTCGAATCCTCGAGGTAATGAGGGTAGCGACCATCACCATCGCGTTGTTCAATTTGGCTAAATGAACCAAGCGACCGACTTTTGCTTTAAGGCTACTTTCTGAAGCACACGAGGCAACCACGTGGCATGCGAATTCCCCAAGCGTTTGCATTATTCTCGCATTGATAGCGTGACCGGAAGTTTAATTCATACCCTTGTCGAAATGAATATTTCCTGTATCAGAACAGTCTTTTCATAATTGACGTTGCTGTTGTTTTACTTCGTTGCCGGAATAAATCACGTCGTCTGTAGCGAGAGAGCGCCGTTATGCGCAGTCAGTCGCATGCGCACTCAATCGGTCGAAAAACCACGTGGCGGCTGTGGGTGTGTGTTTTGCGTGTACGTCACTCGTGGCACCGACGTTGGTTGCTTGGTTTGAGCCAGCGGTGAAAATTACACCGTGCCGCGCCGATGACAAACGGATTGAGTGAACGCCTGTCGCACGCGCGCCCAGCGGGGGTTGGTATTCTATCGGCATCGTGGTCCGTGGTGCACGTGACAGGACGGACCAGTGTAGCTTCGTACGAGGGTTAGCGCGAGGCAGCGGCGCAACAACCCCCGCTATAAATTTGACATGTCGTTCCCCATGGAAAAGGCCTTCTTTGCCGAGGTTGTGAGCTCTGTTTGTACTGCCAGTGGCGAGGGCGATCACATCCTTTCGTGGTGAAGTCACTTAAAAAGCCGCAGTTTTTGGAATCTGCCATGAAAAAAATTCTAGGCATTCCGCCGTGAGAACGGGGAAGAAGTTACTGCTAGAGCAGTCACCATTTTTCGCGAATGTGGGCTAAATGGATAGTCGTGGTCGGGACGAGATGGTCAGTGAGTGTCACACATATAGTGGTCATCTCCCAGTCCCAATTAGCCTGCTTCAAATTTCTCTACAATTGTTATACGTCGCAGAACTATGGCTTTAGCCTTTTGGGATGGCGGAGACATTCGCGGCAGTTTTTTGCAGAAAATTTATCAATTGTCCCGACACAAAAAACGACGCAGGGTTCTTTGAGTAAACGCGGTTTATTCGGGCGAATTGTTACTCCGGAATAACTAGAAGAAATCCCATAGCCTGAAGCAGTGAACAAAATGGACGCGCGCAGTCGAATTTCGGCGAATGGGGTGCCGCGGGAGTTTGCTTGGCCCGTATTTATCTCGGAATGCACTCATTTCTAGAAACACCGAATTAGACCGAAAAGGTTGTCGACCAAACACGAACAGTTTAGGATGCGGAAGACAAGGTGACACCCTTTCGCTATCAAATAAGACTTCCCGGCGCACCGCAGGACCAGATTAGATAAGATTGTGAGGTTTGCAACGCCGAAGCTACACCTGGGTTGTGAGGCGGGCCGTAGAGGAGGGCCCTGGATTAATTTTGACCACATGGTGGTAATTAACGCGCGCCGAAATATCAACACACGGGTGTTTTCGCTTTTCGCCTCCATCAGAAAGCAGCCACCCCGGCCAGGATCGAAACCCCTCGTTTGGCCTCAGCAGCACATGGGGTACGACAGGAGCAAACGGGCGTTGCGAAGCCATGAGACGGAGTAACAATTGCCGCTTCGAAAGGAATAGGTTGTATTCACTCGCGAGGCACGCATGCAGGCATCCACGTGAGTGCGCCGTCACTGTTTACGTCGGGCTCCACGGGATGGCGGTACTTGTCCGTGCTAAGCCGATGATGTTCGCTGGAGATTCCAAACGCTACCCCACCGAACGCAAAGTATAGCCTCGACTCAAATGTTAGTGCATTAATAACATCTCTGTTGACAAAACCGTTCAGAATCGGGTTGAAATAGAATAGACGGCGCACGCCGGTGTGTTTTTTTTTTGTTTTTTTTTCTGCGGCATGTGGGCGCAGTGGCACAAGCCGCGCCATGTCCGTGGCGGTTTCCAGTGTTGCCAAGCGAAGAAATAGAACGCTAAACTTTTTCAGTGGATACCCTCTATACGAAGTGTGGAGATTTATGCCGTGGCTGTCGGAAGTCACTGTCATGGATTTTAAAAGGACACTGAAACACGTAACTCTCAGTTCTTTTTGTGTGTGTGTGTGTGTTCCAGAGAATGGAATAAAGAAGCCTCATTTGCGACTTCAATAAGATCGCGGGGGAATATTTATTTCGTTCGAGTCGCTCTGGCCTAGAAATTCCTCTCTCACTTCCTTATTGCTTTCATTTCACTTATCCAGCGTAAGGGAGTGCTCAGAGAAGGCCATCTTCCTGAAACGAGCGTTCGTATAGAAATGTGCCGCATGCCCGATCGGCCCTCGGTTTCACGGGATACCGTTGGCGAATCGTAATCTTGCGCTTGAAGATTTATTCAGTACGGTTAACTTATCGATTTCAAAATACATAGAAAAAAGGCACGGCCGGTAACCGAGCATGAAAACACGAGAAATCAGACTGCGTGAAAAAAAACCAGCCTGGATCATTGAATGGGGCGGGAAAACGAAGACAAACGCAGATACAGAGGGAAAGTTTGTATCACGGCTGGCACAGAGCAACGAAGAAAAGGAAAGATCTAACGCGACCTGTGATTTTAAGCACTTTTTCTTCTTCAGTGTTCTTCGACGATACATTTACGACCCTAAAAGACGGGCTCTTCTCGAAGCGGGCATCGACTTCTCCGGTGGGTTTTACTTTTCCCGTGCATCGTAAGATCTCCAAAGGTGGGCGATTCCCCTGTTTTTGCTTGCTTTAATTTTTAACAGTGTTTGGTGTTTGGGCTCTTGGCCGAAAACCCACACATCGTACCCCCCCCCCCCCCCCCCTGTTCCTAAAAAAAGAAAAGACAGTGTGGGCGAGTTTATCCGACGGCGTTCTTCATTCGTCTGAGGTTGGCCGTGGTATGGGCTACCATGCGCTCCACAGCAGTATTTTTCCACCGTGGTCACAAGACGGCAATGTTGTTACCCGCACTGCGCAGGCTACCTGTAAGAGAAACAAAATAGACGGCAGATATTTCTTAAAGCTCTCCCGGTCTCTGCAGTAGTACGGCACTGCGTTGCTCCACCAAGATAAAACTCTTGCTCTCCCTCAGCGAATTTATCCTTTTTTGTTGTTGTTGCCCCACCGATTTTTGCTACGCGCTGCTAGATGGCTTCGCTGCCTCGAGTTGTGTGTCAAAGATATATATCTCCAGTTTTTTACTTTTACTCTTTGCTTTTTTTTCTATTTTGCTTACAACCAGACTGCCATCCAATGACGCTGAAATAAAGGGCCGTATTGCAGCAGGTCACCACGGGTGGTTGGCTCTTTAGATGTCGATGGTATCCTGACCTCACAAGATGGAAACGAGTTACTCCCGGTCGCAGTTATTGGTTGTAAAGATTTTAAATAAATGGGTTGATGTATTTAGATGCGAACAATTTGCGGGCGATGTATTGCACTACTCCACAAAAGAGTTGCTACGCAAAAATGTGTGTTAATTAGACGCATAAAATGTAGTTTCAGCGTTTCGATTCAAGCGTTGGTAATTGATTATTCGATTAAAAAGTTTAAAGCCCCGAAACTACACAGGCTATGAGGCGCGCCGTAGTGGAGGCCTTCGTATTAATTTTGAGCACCTGGGGATCTTTAACGTGCACCGAATTCTGGAACACACGGGCGTTTTTGCATTTTTCCTCCACCAGAAAAGCAGGCGCCGCGAGACGTTGGTAATGCCAAAGTATGAAGAAGCTCGAGTTCACTAGCCCGAAACCCGAAAACTACATCCTCATTAGCTTCGACCGGCTTCTACGCGTGTAGTTGTTGGTTCAGATACCGCCTTAGCTGCACGTTTCTAATTTGATTGAGTGCGGTGCTTAGCGAGCCGAAGCGACACCTGGGCAAAGCGGCGCTCCGTGTACATTGAGACCAGGTGCTACCTATACAAGCGGACCCACGCCTTCTGCCACTTGTGTCCACTCAACAGGTCACAGAGCCGATGTTTGCCCCAAGCCGAACGCTTTCACGACGCCCACTGCAAGAGCTGTGGCCTGCTGAGACAAAAGGACGTTCCGCACCACTGCCAGCCCAAGTGTGCACTCTGCGCCGGGGAACACGTCACGGCTAGCAAGGAGTGCCCGAAACGCTTTCTTCCACCAGTCAGTCGGAGGAAAAAGCAACGCGAGGTCACCAAGGGTCGCCGTACAAGCCGGGAGTCAAGATCCCGCTCCAAATCCAGAGGGCCCTCCAGGGAGAGAAGCAAGACCCGATCCAGGTCCAGGTCCCGAGGGAGAACACCTTCCGCCAAGCGAAGATCTGCTGAAGACGCCACGGCAGTGCAGGTGAGCTGGGCTCAGATGCTCTCTCCACGTGCTCAGACCCCTCCTCGTCCTCCCCCCAATCCCCCCAACCGTGACGAGCTGGCGGAGCTAAAACGACTAAACGCTCAGCTTCTTGCCGAGATTAAACAACAACGGGAGGAAAATCGACAACTCCATAATGAGCTCCTTGCACTCAAGGCAGAAATCAGGCAAGGGATAAACCCTACACCAGAAAAACGCCGAAAACCTGACCCCTCCACACCAGAGCCCGCACAAACACCCCCTTCCAGTTCAACTTCCCACCCCCCGTACGACAGAATTCCCGCTGGCGCAAGAGAAATCCCAAATCGCCGAAACCGTACAGGAAATGATGGTCATGTTTAAAACAAATCACGCCGAGAGCTCAAGCCTGACAGCAGGCCATCAGCCCTGACAGACGACGCCACCTCGCAAGATGGCACCTCCCAAGAATAGGCGCAATTCTCAGCAGGAATCAAAGCTTACCATATGGCAATGGAACTGTAGGGGCTACAAGAACAAGTCAAGCTCACTAGCTCAGTACATTGCCACCACTGAGGATCACCCGATATCATTACACTTCAGGAAACAAACTACCCTGCGAAACTTTCGGGCTTCGTCACCTATGAAGATGGACCCACGAGCTCTCTCTCCACGCTAATAAACAAACGACTCACAGCTATACAGCATCCACTCCAGCAATCCGAGAAGATAGGAATACTCACTGAAATCGTACCGAGTAAGGTTAAAGTGGCAGAGAGCTTATACGTGTTAAACATTTATTGTCGCCCCAGAGGCCAAGAAAGTAACCTTTCTCATGTAATCAAACAAGCAAAGCGCATTGCATCCTCTAACCCACTGGTTATCATGGGAGATTTTAACGCTGCACATCCCTTATGGGGATACAGCTACACAAACAAAAGAGGAACCACCTTGCACTCCCTCCTCCAGGAAGAAAACTTGATTCTGCTATCGGAACCGCATGCTCCCACGCGTTTAGGCAATAGTGTCTCCAAAGACACGTCCCCGGATCTCACGATTACCACAGGGAACGTCAAGGCTATGTGGTCTCACACGGGGGAAACCCTGGGAAGCGACCACTTCGTCCTTGCCACCACAATACATGGAAATATATACGCTGCCCCGCTAGGTGCAGCCAAGTTAACGGACTGGCCGAAATTTCGCAAAGGGAGCAAGCCAGACTTGACGGTGCAGCCACCCAGCCCCTCACGCTAAAGGAGTGGACCGCCCAAATTCGCGAAGACATGAATCGCGTTACAGACAATATTCAGCTTACCACGAGGCCCCCTGTGTAGATCCACACCTTCTCCACTTATGGGAAGCAAGAAGGAGCCTAATCAAACGATGGGAACGCCAGCGCCTCAATCGTCGTCTGAAAAAAAGGATAGCTCCGCTGACGGAGGAAGCAGACCGCTATGCGGCTCACTTATGCAAAGAAAGTTGGTTGTCCCTTTGTGACAGTCTACAGGGAACACTAACTACATCAAAAACCTGGAGACTTCTCCGATATCTAATCGACCCTTCCAAATGCAAAACAGAATCCAATCACATCATGCGAAAGGTGATTCACACCCACCCAGGGGATTCCGCTCACCTCATGAAGTCTCTCCAGGATAAATACCTCCCGGTCTATCCCAAAACACCACTACCTCCATATACAGGGCAGCCCAATGTTAAACTGGATGAGGACATTTACATCCACGAAGTCAAAGCAGCCCTTCAGATCATCAGGCGCAACACGGCTCCAGGAGGGGACGGCATAACAAATAAGGTGCTGGCTAACTTAGATAACGAGTCTATTATTGACTTCACGGGCCATCTCAACACGGTGTGGAGGTCAGGTCGACTCCCGGAAGAATGGAAGATGGCAGAAGTGCGCCTTATTCCAAAGCCTGGAAGACCACCGAGCACAGATAATCTACGCCCCATCTCCCTAACCTCGTGTTTGGGGAAGCTATTGGAACACATCATCCACAAAAGGCTACAGAACTATCTCGAACAGCACAACATGTTTCCTCATACCATGTGTGGATTTCGCAGTCACCTCTGTACCCAGGACATACTTCTTCAACTCAAGGAAGAGGTCATGCTTAAAGCCTCCCGGGACCACCCAAAAGCCATACTAGCCCTAGATTTAAAAGGGGCATTCGATAATGTCAGCCACACAGCCATACTCAAACAGCTAAACGGCCTAAACTGCGGGCAACGTACCTACACCTACGTTCGAGACTTCCTCGAAGGCCGAAAAGCTATTCTCAAGGTGGGTGACCTGAAATCAGATCCCGTTTCCCTCGGCAACAAGGGCACACCCCAGGGTGCCGTTCTGTCCCCCTTGCTATTTAACATAGCCCTGATTGGTCTCCCTCCGCTCCTGGCTGCCGTACCAGGCATACGCCATGGATTATATGCGGACGATATCACCATATGGACCATTAATGGATCAGTAGGGGACATGGAGAACAATCTACAGCAGGCGGCTGACATAGTCATTCAATATGCACGGCAGTGTGGCCTAGAATGCTCGCCGCAGAAATCGGAGCTGCTGATCGTCTCAGGAAAGAAGAAATTCTCTCCTGGGTCGCCAACCATCTCCCTGCACATGGACGGCCATGTAATTGTTCCGACTCCACAGGTCAGAATTTTGGGCATGCTTTTCCAAGCGGATCGCTCGAACACCCAACTGCTCAACAGACTTAAGAACACCACAGAGCAAGTATCGCACATGATCCGCAGGATTAGTACCAAGACGAGGGGTATGCGAGAGGAGGATGTACTCAGGCTGGTTCAAGCCTTCGTCGTGTCTAGGGTCACTTACTCCCTCCCCTACGCCATACTCTCCAAGACCGAAAAGGACAAGGTGGAAGCCCTGATACGCAAGGCGTACAAACTAGCATTAGGACTGCCTGTTACCACCTCAACGCAGAAACTTTTGCGGTTGGGAGTCCACAATACCTTAGATGAATTATTGGAAGCCCAGAATTTGAGCCAACTCTTACGCCTGAGCTCTACCCCTACCGGTAGAGCCATTCTGTCTCAACTACACCTGCGCTCTCCTCTGCAACACCCGCAGGCGGATGCGACTCAGCTTCCCGATGAGGTTCGCAAGTTCATTGATGTGGCCCCACTACCACGCAACATGCATCCGACACATCACGAGGCTCGTAGGGAAGCAAGAGCGAAAGCTATTCTTAATCAATACGGCCGAAACTCTGCCACAGTCTATACAGACGCCGCTTCATATCCCGGGCGAAGAGCTATGACCGCTGTGGTTTCTACTACCGAAAACCTCGTTACATGCGCATCAATTCCCACCATCCACTCTCTGCAGGCGGAGGAAGCGGCCATCTCCCTAGCGATTGCACAAACTTCGGCAGAAATAATAATCACAGACAGCCAACAAGCCTGTAGAACCTTCTCCAGCGGTTGCATATCCCGACCTGCCCGAAAAATTCTACTCGAGCATCCTCCTCGACATCCCGTACGGATTATTTGGGCTCCAGCCCACTCCGCCGTGTCTGGCAACGAAGCTGCCCATCAGCATGCCCGAGAGTTGACCCACCGGGCAAGCCAGGAGTTCGGCGAGCAGTGGCAGGTCTCCCTCTCTTGTCGTTCCACGAAGTCACTCAGCATTACCGTCTGGAACGAATGCTATATCCTCCTGCGCACAAAAGCCTCACCAAAGAACAAGAGCGCCACCTCCGAGGCATTCAGACAAACACATTTCCCCACCCCACTAGAGCCCACATTCTGGCCCCCACCCTGTACTCCTCGCAATGCCGCTTCTGCGAGGCTCCGGGCACCCTCTACCATATCATTTGGGGCTGTGATAAGAACCCCCACCTACCCCCCCTGCCTTTCCCCTCCCCTGAGCACTGGGAGAGAGCACTGTCCAGCTCGGACCCTGACGACCAGCTTTGGCTGGTGCAGCGAGCCCAAGAAGCCGGACGGACTCAAGGGGTCCTGGAATGAGGACTCTTCCCCAGGGCTGACAGCTTCAGATACACGTTTATTCCTCCTCCTCCTACGGATTAATTTTAACCCCCCGGGAATATTCGAACACATTCGAATTACGAACACATGGGCTTTTGCGCTTCTCGCCTTTACCTGAAAAGCAGCCACCGCTGCAGGGATCGAGCCTGCGCCCTTGGGCTCTGCAGCACAATGCCACTGAGCCACCGCGGCGGGTAGGGGTATGTTTCCTTCCCCACTCTTGCTTCTCTAACATGTATAAATTTCTATTCGCACACGCAAAATAGCCAAACTACCTTCCTTATGTAATAAAACTTCCCTGATGTCTTCACTTCTCGCACTTCTATCTACGTCTGTTTCACGTTAGCTGTTCCCAATCACCAGGGCCGTAGGGCATAGTGCTGTGGCCAGAACTATCGACGACGTTTTGAAGGTACGTTGCGCTTGCTGTGAACACAGAGACTTGCACGGGGAAAAAAAACGTAGACTTTCACTTTTTTTCCCCGTGCAAGTCTCTGTGTTCACAGCAAGCGCACCGTACCTTCAAAACCATGTTACACCACCTAGCCCGACATCAAGCTTTATCGTCGACGAAGAAGTTGTGAATGGTGCATAGCCTGCACGGGCTCCGTCATGACCTTCTTCTTCTTAAATAGATCGCTTCACCATTAAACATGGCTTGTTTCATTTGTTCTGCGCCAACGTAACATCTTTGGTAGTGGTGCCGCTCTCGACGCCAGGGATATGTTACAAGACAAACAAAAAAAGTGGCTGTGGCGCAATCCGTTATGGAAGCCCGAATGACAGCGACGTCAGGATGTGACAGTATATATAGTAGGGTTTTGTTCTATGTTTCTGTGATTTTCTCGAGATTGTCTTTTTCATTTTTTTTTCGAATCGATATACATGTGCCTCTTTGGAAACTGGAAAGACTGAACTCTGCGGCCCTAAATATTTGTCTGTATCAGTCTAAACAACCTACCTTAACTACGTGTCTAATAAAATGATAGGAATTATAAATTCGACACCTTCATAACTCTGACAAAACCTCGCTTGAAAAAGGGATGAAGGCAATTTGTAATTGGCCGATTGTTTAAACACTGAAGCGACAAACAACCTACGAGGAGGATCCTCGTCAGAAACGATGATAGAGCACGCAGTCCAGGGCAAGAGCAAGATATAGGCGGCTACATAGCCTCGACACCAGGCCATTGCATGCTCAGACGATTCCACGGAGTAGTAGGGGGTTTCAAAACTATATTCGAATGTTAAACCGCTTTAATTTTCGTTTTGCCTGATTTATTTTTCGTTTGTTAGGGGGTTTCAAAACTAGGGGGTTTCAAAACTATATTCGAATGTTAACCGCTTTAATTTTCGTTTTTGATTTTATTTAGCTTTTTCTTTGTCATTATTACAGTACTTCCTTGGTTCTTGGACGCATTCCGTGTTTGTTTCTACGCAGTAGCGTTTCGTGGAGCCACATAGTTGGTGACACTCTCAGAGAAAGAGCGCTTTCATCTTCGTCGGCTGTAGTTTCAGAAAACAACACCCAGCCACCGGTTTCACCCTTCTGTGTGAAAGTTCGTGTCTCCGTTGATTTATTAATTATGAGGTTTAACGCGCCGACGCTACACAGGTGATGAGGCGCGACGTAGTGGAGAGCTTCGGATTAATTTTGACCACCTGGGGTTAATTTTGACCTTTAACGTGCGCCGAAATCTCGAACACACGGGCGTTTTCACTTTTCGTCAGTTCGTATCTCCAGGTCCTGCCTTCCGTCGCTGCTTCGCCTCGCACGTCACAGTTCTGCGGGTACGTGGACAAAGCCGCTCAAATTAGAATTCCACATTTGCGGCTTGGCCAGCCAGTTCGCCTGCCTCGGGACAGGTCTGTTCTTTAGTACCCTTCTTTGAGATGGGGTGCACAAAAACTCACGACGGGAGAAAGAAGCCCAAATGAGGATGCGAACGGTCAAACCACGTGTATACATGTTGACGTTGACTCACAAGCGGTCCGCTTAGTTCGCAATTGTCGCGAAACATTTTCCGCCTCTCTTTGTTTCTTCATCACGCGTTGGGCTTTAGTTTAGCTCTATACTTTCTAGTTTATTTTACGCTCCTCTCGTTCTCGCTCGGGTTCTTTTTTTATTATTATGCCTTTGACGCCGTGGTGTCTTGCTCTTGCCGGCTTGGAGGCGCCCTCGGATCTCTGGAGAGAACAATCTCGCGAAGGGAGACGGCGCCCAACACCGCTGCTGGAGGCTTTTTTATTACTACAGCCCATCTGAGCAGCCGTGGAAGGCAAAACAAGCTATAGGAAAAAGGAAACAGAAGTACCAAACAAGTGACGGCGCTTTTTCTAGGGCGTCTCTGGTGCCCTATTTCGTTTCCTCTTCCCCGCTGGTACCCGGACGATAAATCTGTGCAGGCGTTTGTTGATCCTTATTGCACATGTTGCCGCAGGAGCGGCAACAAGTGCTTGTACAAGTGTACAAGCTTTATGTTCACCTTAAAGTGTGGTTATGACACCCATGTCGCTGAATAATATTAGCATCATAAAAGTAAACACCTGTGCTTGAAGCCGCGATTGCACAGAGGCTCGCGCTTATTTCTGAATTTCATAACTTCTCTTCAAATTGTTTTTGAAATTGGCGCGAACAAAGTCCCGCTTTTTTGGTCCCTTCGGATTTACCCTGTCTAATGCGAAATTTTATTCCCGTATCTGTTACGAGGCATTGAATATATAATATCATAGGCTGTTGTCCACGACGATAAGCATTTTAAGTTAGCTATTTGCAAAGCTCATAGTTGGACATCCTCGACACCCCAGCGCTTACATCGCCTGATAGTACCGCAGTTTTGCACCATTAGCTAATTTGTTACACACATTGAACGATGCATTCTGTACTGCGGATCGGGCTACCCCTAAATATGCGTCCGTAATTTGTGACCATGTGTCGGTCGAAGCATGCAATATAAGTCTGAACGGTTGCAGATCTCCGCAGCCGTCATTTCGGTTTGCACGATCAAATTTTTGTTCTGTCATATTCTGACTTTGCAATCTCAACATTTCTGTTTTTTTCTCTTCTGAAAGTGCATGCGGCGGCAACCTCGCCGAGATTTTTTGCTGTCACCTCGAAGCTCCACATCAACAAATTAAAGAAAGAAGGAATAAGATAGAAGGAAGGCAGGAATGTTAACCAGGCTATATCCTAGTTTACTGTCTTGCACGCAGGAAATTGGGGAAGTGGGCCAAAAAGGGAAAACAGAAAAAGGAAGGGGGAGGAGCAGGGCGTGGAGAGGTGTGCACCAGTTAGGGCACCAGACGTTCGAGTTAGGTGAGTGCCACTAGTCTTTCGTACTACAGCCTCCTATAAAGGTAAGTAGTCCGCAAGTAGCGTAGGATCGCTTTTATCTCCTGGTAGGAAGATGACAGAGAAAGCCAGTGACATAAGATTTTCTCCTCAAAGAACGGCCACTGAGGGTCTAGGTGCCGCAGTGTTGACTTGCTAAGTTAAAAGGAAACTCAAGTGTTCGACTAACCAGGCACAAAGAAATTTGGGCTGTACCCACACCCAGAACAACTTATGATGAACAATCTCTGTCTTACAAACTACCTTCCTTGCTAAATTTATTAAACCAAGAAGATTTTGATGCGTCCTATAATCCAAACTATCTCATCAAATGCTTCGCCCAACTCATTTCATCTCGGGAATAGTACATTCCTCGAACTTTATTCCCTTTTCTTTTAGATTGCTGCTTTTAATGTTCATGTCACTTTATAACTATGCCTATGAAGTTCTCTCCATTGTTATAGCGTTATGTTACAAAATTTTGTATTACTTGATGCTCTGTAACACTTGTCAATTTATTTGTACTCATTGTTCATGACTGCCCATCATGCTGATGTTTGCTAACTTGTAACGGGGTCGGGACCTCGTCAAGCTGTTCGAGCTTTTAGTCCCGTACTCCTCCTTTTCGAAGGAAATAAAGCTGTTTGATTGATTGATTGATTGATTGATTGATTGATATGATTGATTGATTGATTGATTGATTGATTGATTGATTGATTGATTGATTGATTGATTGATTGATTGATTGATTGATTGATAAGAGCTGCTGTCTTTGCGATGAGAAAGGTTGGCACTCGGAATAAAAATTAGTCTTTGGCGTGCCATAATCTTCCCACTCGGCCCTTGCTGGAATTTCGGTAGAAGTAGGCGTTGGTGAGTGCCACAGTCAGCCAGAGAAGGCAAAGAAGAGTTGCGTCAGATCGTAGCGGACTTCGTGGAAGGCGACGTCAAAGGCGCGGGTCGAACGCGCCGATAGGTCCATTGACGAATCCTTGGGTATTCCATGAATTATGCATTGAAGATCGACGAAAAAGAAGACGCATTGAAGTTTATTAACTTCTTGCAATTCACGTCAAAAACATTTACCCAAGTTCGGGAACGTCGTTGCATCATTTGAAAAATACGGCATTACTGTAAAGCACAAACACACGGGATCAAATTCTATACCCAAATCCGTTTTTTTATAAAATCTTGTGTTTGATTCGATCACAAAATTTTGCGGTTCAAGTAAATGTCACACTAAACTTGTTGTACCCTTATCGTCTAAACAAGGTATAGTATAAGTGGAATAAGAGTGTTGGGAAGTCATTACGCCCATTTTTCTTAGGTTCCAAAACCCTGACTAGTAGCTTTAAACCCTTTTTGTGCGTCAAAAAGGGTGTTCACCGACTGCAACATCCTCGGTTTTCTCTAGGGAGTTGAAAATATGTGACAGGTGTTCAAATGCAAAAAAAAAAAAACAGCGGGACGTCTTCAGAGACACTTTATTCACGTTCAACGAGATTATTCAGCACTATAAGCTGGCAGGCGAACGTTTCCTCTTCCGCACGAGAAACTCTCCAGGCCGCAGGCAGCCACGCTCAGAATGTTGCAGACCAGGTCTTATCCTAGTCTATCCACTCTCAGCTTCTACACGGACACTTTTGAACCGGACTGCCCGGATTGTGGCGAACGTAGCAATTTAGATCATATGCTCTGGCGGTGTCCCTCACTTCGGAGCCCTCAACGCATAACCGAGGAAGAGTGGCGCTCCGACTTGGAGAGCCCCGATCTACTACACCAGCTAAGGGCCGTCCAGAGGGCCCACGACGCGGCGGTGAGGCTCGGCCTCCCCGTCCCCACGTGGGAGCGGCCCGCAGCGCTACCGCCCTGAACGGCGGCAGTGCTCCTCAGGACCTTCAATAAAGTTCATTGTCTGTCTGTCTGTCTGTCGTCTGTCTGTCTGTCTGTCTGTCTGTCTGTCTGTCTCTGTGCAGAGGAAAATATTCAAGTCCACCCGTCGTAGACGGGTATGAAATACCACCAAAGATGAAGGTATTTTACACCCTTTTTCTTAGTTGGTGGTCTTTCACACCATTTTTCTTAGTTTCCAGCACCCTATTTTGTAGCTTTACACCCATGTGGCAAAAACATATTGAAATAATGAACAAACTTCTCGGTGGGTGTTCAAAGGGTGTGGAATAGCTGTTTGGTATTTATTCAAATTTCACGAGTTATTGAACATAATAACTACCGTACGATTAAAAAGATTTTGCAAATCCGCATGCTGACTTTATATGCTCACATTAAAATGCATAATTTAAAAATTAGCGCTAGAATATCTTATTTATGCGACAAGCCCACCGACTTTATCAGAGGAATTCCCTCGGCTGGCTATAAAAGCAAGTAGAGCACATGTATTCTTTAAAGGTAAGTATGTACTCGCTCTCCCCATGCATCCCCTTGGTTTTCTTGCTCAATTCATTTGCGGTCCAAGTGTGACTTGTCGGGTTGAATGCTTCTGTATGTCATGCTGCGCGCTCAGCCGACCCTCTGGTCCCGCGAACTGCGCTTCCCACACCCTTATTTTAGGTGTTAAGCACCTGAAACTCCTATTTTTGGGTGTTCACAAGCACAGCCGTCGTTTTAAATCTAGCACCCTTTTTCACCAAAACACCTTTTATGGGTTTGTGACATGGAACAATATTTTTGCAGCCTTCTGGCAAAAAAGGGCGTAAAAAAAAGTTACTGTGTAAAAATCCTACCAAAAGATATTCTTTAACCTGCAACAAATTGGCACTTACTATCTTGTTTTTTGTTGTTGTTTTTTGTTGATGGTTTATGAGTGACCCAGGACCACGTAAGCAGATGCAAGAAATGACATTGACTCTCCAATGATTCTTCTTGCTTATGTTTTGGAGCTATAATACCGTCATTATATTAACAAGGTCACATCATCGTTTCGTCCGCTTTATCATCTGTCAACCTCGATTAGGACTCTACCGAAAGGCTATTTCTTCTTCTCGACCGCTGCGATCACTTGCTGTGCGTATCGATTCTTGGCTACTCCAGCTCTCAAGCTTGCTACGTATCCTAGCCATGTTGGTACACATTCTCCACTATTCTCAGCGCAGACATATTGCTACGAATCATGTTCCAATGGGAATGATCTGCCAGTGTGACTTTTTTCACAGATGTTTGTAAAGTTTCTCCGGTAGTTTCTAACGAGAAAATGTTCAGCGCTGTTTTTCATTAATCAGTGATTTCCCCCTTCGTTAACATAGCCTAATATTTGCATTTCACGTATCATACTGGCAGCAGAAAGAAATCTTCATTCTACGTTTGCGCTCTAATCACACCGAAGCACGCCATCGGGCAGTTTTTTCTTACCGTTTTCAATGACGGGTGCAAGCTCGGCGAGAGCTGAAAGGAACGAGAGCTGAAAGTAATTTTTTGCCGCGGATGATACTATAAGTAGTAGGAGCGCTCGGCGTTCTCTTTTATTGTATGCATACTCGAATCCCAGGAGATTAGGTAGGGAGAAGCTAGAAAGATCTCCCTCATTGCGAATAGAAATGATGCATGCAAAACGTGTACCAACGTGAGCGTATTCCATTTTGCAGCTTGTTTGGCCTTTGTGCTTCTTCCTATAGAAATGAATTGACTGTGTTTTTCGCTCATACTGTTGCATGAACAAAGACCAGCACGCGCTTCTCTCTTTGTGAGAAAAAGTGGGCGTCTTTTTTACCGGAAAGAAACATATAACGCAAGAAACCAGCCAAACCATAATCTATTGGTTAGAATTGTCAATGAAATGGCAGGAATAGAAAGAAGAGAGCATTGACAGCTTGAGTACATTTGAACAAGATTGCGTACAGAAACCGAAGTCAGTTAAGTCAGTTCTGAAATAAAAATATGATGCGTTGTTTTGATCAAGCGTTGAATGCGAATATTTGGAGACATTCTAAATTGACCGTTGCGTATAGAAAGTTAGATGGACCCATTAAAAATTCAGGGAAGCTTGCACTCACGCGCAAGACTTGAATGACGAAGCTGCTGTCGGTGATCATTGACGGACATTGACGGACGGTGATCATTGACGGTGATCGTGTTATGGCCTATCTCCTGTCATCAGTTCCATCCGTCTTGGCCGCCAAGGCGTTCCGCAGAATAGGTGAACTCAGCTTATTGGGGCGAAACTTCTACAACGTACGCCTTGTTTTGCCTGGTAATTCAAGGAGTCGCAAGAATTTGATCCGCCGGAGTGGAAGTGTGGCAGTGTGACGTCAGGCCACGTGATCAATCAATCAATCAATCAATCAATCAATCAATCAATCAATCAATCAATCAATCAATCAATCAATCAATCAATCAATCAATCAATCATCAAGAGTTTTATTATCACAAGACAGGAAAAATGTTTACAGACTATTGGGCCGATATCCAGTGAGGTTAGTTTCCGGTCCATACAAAAATACAGATACAAATGAGTAGCAGGTATCCACCAAGGGTCTAAAATAAAGAAAATGAACATAAAAAAGCAAAGAATAAAAATGAACACAAAACGGTATAAACATCCACTATAATTACAATCGCATCATTAAACGACATTCTGTTTCTCCAAGTAAAAACATCTTGCAGAACAATTTGAGTCCTCGCAGTTTTCACTTGAATAGGTAAGTACATCGTTCCCACACTTTGGCACCGTAGAATTCAATAAGTCTTTCGCCATAGACGTTATGACACATTGGCAAGTTGAAGTTGACGTTGGATGCTTGCCTAGTGCTCCAAACAGGGATAGAAAAAACGTGATAAGGGTTCAGGAAAGTTATGGTTTATAAAAATTGTTTACTAAAAGAGATATTTTGTATTCCCGAATAGTTGAAAAAGAATGTACACGTGATTCCTGAAAATTGTATTGACAGGACGGTTGAATGCAGAAAATGATATTATTCTTAGTGCTCGTCGTTGTAATCGATACAACGGCGTAAATATGTTCATAGGTAAGCCCCCCGGCTTCCGTAAAATAAATAATGTGGCACTGAAATAAAGTGAAGTATAAAGATCGTAACGTACTACTGGGAAGAAGACCGCGGTTTGGTTAACGTGAAACAACTAAACGCAAGTTTTTTACACACCTTTTGGATTTGTTGATTGATTGATTGATTGTGGGGTTTAACGCGCCGACGCAACGCAGGCGATGAGGCGCGCCGTAGTGGAGGGGTCCGGATTAATTTTGACCACCTGGGGATCTTTATCGTGCGCCGAAATCTCGTACACACGGGCGTTTTTGCTTTTTCGCCTCCATCAGAAAAGCGGCCGCCGCGGCGGGAATCGAACCCGCGACCTCGTGCTCAGTAGCGCCTTTTGGATTTGGTCTTTCCAATGTAGGTTGAATCAAAGACAACACCAGAGATATTTGAAGGAGGTTGCATTCTCAATTGGCTGGTCGTTTATATACACACTAAAAGAACTATTATCAATTACTTTTCTCCTTGAGTGAACGATTACATATTTAGTTTTGTCGGTATTTATGGTTAACTTACTTTCAAAAACCATGAGTAGATACTGTCCATTTCAGCTAGTATGGTATCTTGCATTTCAGAAAGAGAATCAAAACAAATATAATTGCGGTGTCATCCGCATACATAGTATTGTGGAGTTTCTGTATTGTGTGTGGGAGATCATTTACATACAATGAAAATAAAATAGGACCTAATAAAACTGATCCTTCCGGAACACCACATGTTAAGTTACTGTATAAAGAATGGTGATTATCGATTACCACTTTCTGTTTTCTAGATGAAAGGTAGCTCGCAAAGAATTTAAGAGTTGCCAATTATACCATATTTTTCCAGTTTATTATTAGAATTGAATGATTAACCGTGTCAAAAGCTTTCTTAATGTCCAAAAACACTCCTATTGCCAACTTATTTTGTGAAGACCGCTGTTTATAACTCGAGCAAGTGTTACAAGTGATATTGCCACGGATGGTGCACCAGCTGGGCCGTTTGTGCGTGTGCTTCAGCGCAAGAGACGGGCTGATTCCAATAATCAGCAGCGTAACTTTAATGGGACACTGTGTGCATATATCCTTGCAAAACCAAGACAGACAGACCATTCGCTTCTGATAACTGGTTGACAAGTGTTAAACCTGACCAATTTGTTTACCTGAAGGATGCCACGAAAGTACCTAATGCCATCTAAAGTCACCTGCATCGCTGCCGCCTCTTGTATTGTCACTGGCTTACCCAGGCTAAGAATGTATCGCGGCCGGGCACTATCGTGGGATGGTGATTCAAGACAAAGTTCGAAAGAGAAAAAAAATGAGCTTTTTTCTTCCGGTACAAAACTACAAGCAGCCGAAGAAAAGCCGTGGCGTGCGGTTTAGACGTGGTGCTGTTGGAGTCTGTGGCGTCACTACACTGGGCTGTAACCCTCTTCCGTGTATGTTTTCCCCCTGGTTTGTTTACCTCCGTTGCGATCCTTTCTTTTCTTTGTCTTAAAACAACAAAGCTCCGTGAAATCAGAGCCATTCTGGTGAAGAGGAGGCTTTCCTACGACATGTGTTACCCGAAGGCCGCCGAAACCAGTGCCACACGCAATTTCTTCCTTCTCTTTACCGAGCAGACCCAAAGCTTTCCTTGCAACTTACGAATTTTTTCAGTAGTGTGTTTTTTTGTTCAGTCACTTTTTCCAGCACTTCTATTTTACAGATGGCTCGAACGCTCTCATGAGACGTTAGGGGCTGCGTGACGTTCTTCCCTGTATTATTTTGAGCCTTTTTTATTCTTAGTTCAAGATCAAGGTTTTCAGGCAAACAATTTCTCTTCGTGTCGGGGCTGCATGTGTTATGACAGCCTAAGCTATGCATGGCCACAAAGGAAGAATATGCAGACTATGCAGACTATGGAACTTTTCCTCGACACCTCACTATTTTGTGAACTCGGTTTTCATAAAAACTTTGCAAAATTTGGTGACGGAAGCAACGACATTGGTAAAAAAAGTGTGTTAAATTGAAGTGAGGAAGACAGGCACGGCATATTATCTTCAAGTTTTAAGGTATCTTTATTCTGAATTATTAACGCATTTGTTTCTTGCGGTAATTCATTATGCCTCTGACAATACATTTCTGTATTCAAAAACGGGCGTTAACTAGCTGGTAACAGTACGAAGCCATAGGATAACACAACGAATATGCGAAACGAAACTTTAAGATTAATCCAATTATCGGGCTTGGACTTTGATGCGCCAAAGTCACCACCTGGGGATCTTTAAACATGCGCCGAATCTCGACACAAGGAGGTTCCGGCTCATCGCCCCCACCTGAAGCCCGGCCACAGCGGCCGGGATCGGACCCGCATCTTTGGGCTCAGTAGCACATCGGCCTTAGCCACTGAGGCCACAGTGGCGGGCGAAATTTTAAGATAACTGTAGATATAGTCGAACGCTGTGTAACTGCTGTTTTTCATTGAATATATTTATGGTCACGCGTCAACACCAAGCAGCTTGATTGCAGTGACAGCAGACATCACAAAGCCCCTTCGGTTTTTGTTCCGTCCGCAGGGTGCACCGAGAACGAATGGTGCACGATCATTCCTGTACTGGAGGTACCGAAATGACAACAGGCCACGGGACAGAAGCAGTGGCCATGAAGCCTGTCAAACTTTCTTCTCACAGCCTCTGGATAGGGGAAAGCAGCCACAAGAATGGTGCAATAGGGCACGAGCAAGCACGGCCTGTGAATCCGAGTTGTATACAAATAATGACAAACCAGGCTGCTTTTTGAGGGGTTTTTTCTGCATTGTACAGCGAGCTGGCACTGCTGTGTCAGAGTGTGAGTCAGAGTGTCTCAGTTGTGGACTACAACTGGTTTACATTTGGTGTGCAGCAAATTTCACGTCGGGGATTTTTTCCTCAAATGTAACGTAAGAACAATATTGAAGTGAATCCTTACATTGCACCTACAATGCCGAGGTAACAGATGTGCTACTTTCAGTAGGACTATTTCCTTAAAAGATAAATGCTTAATTCCGCGTGAACTTTTTCTGAAAACCTCCGCGGCCCAATTTGTCTTCAACACGATGTCGGCAGTGAAGTGAAAGGGAACTAGACGAAATTATTTCAAGGCCTTTGAATTTTGGAGATGTGGTCGTAAGACTGCGCGATAAATATGCAGGTAAACTTGAATTTAGGGGCTATCCGCAAATTGGAATGTCTGCGATCGCGATAGTACGTCCAGCAATAGCACCGCCTCAGCAATTGTGCTTCCTATGTCTTCTTGTGTAACATAAACCCTGCGGCTGAGCCCGCATTGCCCCGTTCAGTAGAGGGTTGTGAAAATATGCGGTTGTGATCTTTCTAAAGAACTATACCTTCTGTGATCTCGTGTCCACGGCTAAAAAAGATGGATCAATCAGTCAGTTTATTTCCCAGAAATACATCTGGAGAGGTCCACGGGCTAAAAGGAGACTTCACCGCTTGACGGAGGCCACGAACCCTTACATGGCAGAGGCAGTATGACACAGGGAAATTTTACACAAACTACAATTTCAAATAAAACATAAGCATAGCAAACTACATTTTACACAATGGAATACAAATGAGGTAACAGTTTCAGTGCATCAGTTCGCCAATATGCAATTTCGCAAATACCAACAATTTGCAAATATCCAACTGCATGACGCTCTTAAGTACAAAAGCAGCAGGACCTATATCACATGAGGGAATATATAAAAAAGGAGAAATAACGACAGAAATATGGTATCAAAGAACCCTCTTGCTTTTCAAGGAATAATAATAACTTACGTTTGTCAATCAACAATTCGTGGTTTCCGGTTTACTGTTTAATGGCAAAAAACACTGTTAGTTGTCTTAAAGAAAAATTCGCGACAAAATGGTATCTATCAAGAATAAACGGCAACTTCCGCTCTAGTGACTGCAAGTTGTAGTTATTACGGAATTTCCGCTGGTGCCAGTTGTCTGTGTTACGAGTATTTATAGAGTGAGTTTTGGCCTGGAGTGATGTCGAATGTATTAGAAAGCTTTTTATTGCTAACGAAGAAAAGCAGAGCGGAGAATTCGGAAGTCGTACATGTAATTCGTCTTATGTTGTAACGTAGGAAGAAAGTCCGAGTGGAACAAGAAAAATGAAGGAAGCTCACACTAACGCGAAAGACTTGAAGGTAGCGAAGCTGTACGCAAATTTCACGACCATCACAAACGTTTAAGCCCTCGATTGCAGCCGATTTGCTTATTCGCTGCCCCAAAGACCCTTACTCCATCATTGTTGCAAGAAGCACATCACAGCAAGCTTCTTTTTTTTTTTTTTTTTTTGTTTTGAAGTGATAATCATTGGACTTCACCTTGGAGCGGCGTACGCTATGACATGTCTTTCTCGTTCCGAGCAAGTGTTGCCACCAAGCAAGTGTTTTAACAATAACAGCGAACGCTGGAGTTTTTAATGCGATAGCGTGATTAGGCTCATTTCTGGGTTTTTCCGTGCCTGCTAGCCGTCCGCTGTCAGCCGTGCTCATCAGGCGTCCACGGAAGTATGTCACCACTGCACACCGGAAACTACAACTGAGGCAGCCAGATACGACGGCTCTCCAGAAGTGGCAGTACAGAGCAGCAGCAGCTAGGTTGTGGAAAGGAGGACAAACAGTGATATACTACGGCCGAGACGAAAGAAAAGATACGCGATTCAAGCAGGCGTCACGCCTGCGCAGCGAAGTTCGTTCTACGCACCATAGGTAGTCGCATGATTGGTCGTTATACAGGAGGCTATGATTCGGCACATACGGTCGCTAGCTGTACCCGCAACTTACGCCACTATCCTAGCGCCTCTCCAACCTATACCAATGCCGGTGCTAACATTGTGCACTGAAGGAAAAGACATGCGAAAGATTAACGCCAGACACTAAACCCTGGAAAACCTAAATTAGCACCAGAAACAAGATAAAATATGTAGCTATAAAAAATAAAACTGAGTATACGGCTTCTAATTGAAAAAGTTTTCAAATGCTTTTTCGAAATTTTCGGGGCCGACAGCGCGTCACGCTCTCTCCGGTAAACGATGAATGGCGCCACGCAGACAATTTACAAAACCTAAAAATACGTCAGCATGTGACTTCAGAAAACAGTCAAGTAAGAATCATTGGCATGGCGATACAGAGAAGCGGCAGTGCCGATCACGCAGTCGCAAAAACACAGGGAATACAATGTCAAACGCCGATACACGGGACAGCAGAAATAACGCGAATTTGAGACACATGGCTCGAAGCGCGCGTGCGATGCGTCGTAGGCGCCGCTCTGCCCACTGTTTTTGTCTATGGTCAACTACGACAATCGCTGAGCTGAATTTGTAGATTCCGCGCGTCGTTCGCAAGAAATGCTTAAAGCGTTTTCTGCCTTCGGAAACAGTCCGCGCACACGCCGGCCGCGCCTGCCAGCTCGGCACACTCAGCGGCTGGAACCGGCGCAGACCACGGTAGCAACCGCTTGTCGCAGCTTTCCGAATCAATCCGATCGCTAAAAAGAAGTTCCACATGCGAGTAAGTAGGTGCTAGTATAGTGAAAAATTGTGCAAGGGATTGTTGTCAGGGCTTATTTTAAAAGCCGCGATCAGGTATCTGCCGCGATGCAAGCCTACGCTGAGGGGGAATTCACACAAAGGAGGAATTTGCCGTTTGGCTCCTAGGAGTGCGCATCACGTGACCCCTACGTCACGGTTTCTCTCCGGCGCACCGCTCCCATCGGAGGTCGGAGCTTCTGCTCGCGAGCTACAAACGATCCGATGCTTGGCGGCGGAGGCAGCGGGATTTTGTCTGCTCGTCGGGCAGCTGGCCGCGACTCAAGTTCTAGAGCGGTTGCAGGCACTCTATTTTTATTGCTTCTTATTACAATGGAAGCAAAAAATGCGCCGCGCACACGACAGGCTCACTGAGCGAGCCGCGTATACCACCAGCACGGTTGCCGGGCGAGCGGCGGCCGCGGCCCGAAGTGGCGCAGGTAGCTCGAGCGATAGATTGTTATCGCTCCCCGAGGCGCCAACAGAGCTGCACATGCGAGAAAGGGGATAATGATGTGATGAAAAGTTTCATTAAAAATCGACATCTGCGCCGCTTGCGACAGCGGCAATCGAATATTCGCCGCAGTGTTAAGCCTAACATCTGTATGCGGGCCCGTAGCGGACCGGCCGGCTTGCTCCCAGCGCGCGCATCCCCACCCACTTCCTCGCTCGTAGCGCGCCGTTCTCTAACCCGCGGCAGCACCTACATCGCGTCCACGGCCAATTTTGGGCGGCTGACAGGATCAGTTCGTAGGGGCTTTAGCACAAATTGCCGCCGTAGCGGAATCGGCGGTGCTACGGCAGCTCTGCTTTAGAGATAGGCGACTGCAAACACGATGTCGCCCGACAAACGCATCCTCCGTGTGAGCGAAGGAGTTGGCCGTTCGGAAGTCCGCCTGCGGTGACGTCACGACCTCCCTCTGATTTCTCCGCTAAACACTTCGTCGTGTGAATACCCCTTGACCGGCCGTGGAGCTTCGCCGGTACGACCGGTCGCCGCGGCGTGCGGTGCGCCGAGCGGCCGAGAGATGGCGCTACCTGCGCGGAAGCATCGAAACAGGCTACGTATATGTCTTTGTCACAGATCGCTCAAACGGCAGTTATAGCTGAAACAAAGTTACACATGCGAGAAAGGGGACGATACTGTGGTGAAAAGTTGTGTTACGGATTGTCATTCGCAGTTGCACAGACAGCGGCGATCAAATATCCGCCAGGATGCTAGGCCTAAAGTTCCCATCACCCGAGCCGACCCGAGCAACGCAAGCCGGTTGCGGGCTCATTGGGCTCTCCTTGGCTGTGGCCTCACGACGATCGCAATGATGGCACGACTGCATCTGGCTTGCCAGTCGCACGTCGTGAGCTCCTCCGACCAGCGAACAACGCCAAAACCGGTCCTAACGATCAATCGTAACGATCAGTCGCATGCGAACCGCGTGCACCAGTCGACCATGTGTCTCGCGCTTGAAGAAGAAGAAAAAAAAAATTATACGCAGTGATCACGAGTCGGATCTCGGGCAGCCTGCCGTACCAGAAACTTGCCCGCACTGAAAAAAGCCAAATAAGGACCATTATCGCAACAGCATATTAGTGCAGCCCGGCGCGCCTGCACCACAATTTCCAAGATCAACGCACAGGTCATGAATTGTAATTTGTAATAAGTCTGAGTAGATCTGACAGGCCACTACCCTAGCATTAAAGAAGCCCCAGAAAAAAAAATTGCGACCGCCATCCGGCTGGACGCTGTAATAGAGAGAGAGAGAAAACTTTAATGAATACTGAAGAGGTTAGCCCCACAAACGGCGGGGCTTGCTACTTCAGATGGGGGTGAACATAGCGAGGTGAAAAAAAAAAAAAAAAAAAGAAGAGGGGAAGAAGTGCGCACCAACAATGAATAAGAGGGAGAAGAAAATAAAATCAGTTCGGAACGTAGAAAAAAAAATTACAGCACTAGGAGAAAAAATGTGAGGATCCCAAGTTTAAAGAACATCGGTTAGTCCCGTGTCAGACAGAAAAGTTAAGAGAGCCTTTGTCCCTCGCGCCGCGTCAGCGTGATTTTGCCACGGACCAAGAAAGTGACGCAGCTCTAAAGAGTGTCCTCGTAGCAGTCGCACTAGAGTTCTTTTAGCTGTTTCGCGTTGAGTTGTATGCTGCGGGCAGTAACACAAGACATGCTGTATGTCGTCTCTCACAGAGCACACAGAGCACAATGGCGAGTCCGCCCAGCCTATCTTAAAAAGAAAACTACCAGTGAAGGCAACGTTCAGGCGTAGTCGGTGAAGGACACCCTCAGTTTTCTTTTGCAGACCTCGCGGAAACTGGAAATTGCACTGAGGGTCAATCGCGTGCAGAGGCAAGGGTATCTTAAGAGGGTCCTGCCAAGCTGATAACTGCAGTTTCCATCCAAGCGCATTCACGGCCGTACTTCCGTCTTGTCTGGAATACGGGATTCCAATAGACACAAGCAGATTGTGCGCCTCTTTCGCTGCTGCGTCAGAGATGACGTTCCCTGGATGCCGGAATGACCTGGTAGCCATTGAAGTGAGATGCGGTGCCCGTCTCGTAGCCCTAGTGTGTGCAATGCGTTTAGCTCACGCACAAGTTGGCCGCAGCGGTGGGATGGCTTCATGACTGCTTGCAAGGCAGGACGCGAGTCGGTAAAAATCACCCATTGTCGAGCGGGACTATTGGTGATGTAAAGGAGTGCCGCCCTAATAGCAGTTAACTCAGTGAAGGTGGACGACGTCTTGTGACTGAGTTTCTCTTTCACAGTTAGTCCCACCGACGGAATCCAAACTCCAATGGCTGACGAGTCAGACTTCACGGATCCGTCTGTATATACCTGAACGTGGCCAAGATAACGCGAACTGATATGCTCCAGCGTGTAGTATCGCAAGGCTGGCTCAGGCAGAGATGATTTCTTGCCTATACCTGGTATGGTGAGGCCTATATCCCATGGTGCAGCTTTCCATGGCGGAAAGGCAGGCTTGCTTGGGCGTTCGAAGTTGGCCGGTAGGAGGCTCCGTACATGCGGGGAAGACACCTGTGCTAGAGGATGGTCAGCACACCGGGTTACGTGACGGAGGCTGGTGCGAAGGAACTCTTGAGCTTGGAGTGTCTGGGCGGACATACACCTTGCTTCGCAGAGAGTTCCATTCGTGGATGTGCACCTTGGAAGGCCCAGGCAGATGCGCAGAACTTGAGCCTGTGCACACTCACTCTGAAGGACGCTGTATTAGATATGTCACGAATCCAGCGGTCCTCTATAAAGCCTCTCCCAACTACGAAAGAATAGACACCAGATGTATACAAGAACAGGCGAAAAGTTGGGATGAAACTGTTTTCGCGGAAAGCTACAAATATATGAGAACACAGTATGCGCCGACATCCGGACGTTGAAAGGATGAAGGGCAACAATTGTCGCCGTCTGTTACAGTGTCAATCGCTGTGACTTCAATTACCCTCTACACACCGTGAAAGGAAATGCAGAAATCGTCTTTACAATCGCCTAACGGAACTATACTTAAACATCGTTACAAACGCCCAAAAGGACGCAATCATAGTATACCTAAACAACTCAGGAGGATTCTTAAATCCACAAAATAAAGTTCATGTCACTATAAAACCGAAGAGGCGGCGAACTGGAAGGGAACGATGTAGACGACGAAGATCCACGCAAACTCGCATACCGTGCTCCAGGTTGACCACGACTACCACACTTCTCTCCCCCAAAATATTGGGAACTTCTCATTATCCTACACATATGAATACCATCCTTCCCCGTAGCCACTCAAGGATCTAAGAGCCGGATAACTGCAACTAGGCACGCGATACAATCCGACGATGTATCCACATGTCCAGATGGCCGAATATGTTGAAATGTAGACATTAAACTTAAACTGTGCTAAATATGGGCAAACACCCACTCTTTACGTGAAGGGATCATATTCAAGGATATGCTCAGGGGCGAACAACTTCCATAAAAAATCTTACTCAATGAAGCTCTGACTCTCTCTCTTTCTCCTCTCTCTCTCCCTCCCTCCCTGTTTCTCTCTCACTCTGCACGTTGTTACGGTCGGCGAAGCCGCATTGCGGTGACCGTATGCAATATTATCGGGTTCAATCACCCAATCCTCGCGTCATCCGGTTTTCGCTGGTTCCTCCCCCCCCCCCCCCCTCACCCCCCTTTCAGTGACGGGGAGCGACAAGGCTTTGTGCGCAAGGACGCGGGGGCAAATGACTCTGCTGCTGGACACAAGCCGCTTTCCGCGGCTTCACGGTAACCCAAGCGCCCGCTGGCAAGGCAAGTCACTATGAGCGAGAATATTGCAGGGAGGGATGGACAAAGGCGTGCAGCATTGCTCTTTCGGCGGCAATCTTCAGGCGCGAGCCGCGCATCGTGGGGCCGATTTGTTGTGGGTCCGAGACGCCACTATTCCACGAGCGCTTGACGCCGGATTACCGACCGGGACCAGGCGTCCTCCTGTCGCTTCAACCATTGCACCACCGGTGTCAACCGGACGCTAACCTGTGCGAGAGGAGAACTGCCTTCTCTTTGTGAGTGTGTGGGCGTCAATTTCAGTGTCATGGATTTTCGTGATTCGTGCGTCCTGACGTCAGCCGAGAAAAATGGTGAAAGAAGGCGGACCCAACCTCGTTATATGATCTCGCACGCGCAGGAGCGCAAAGTCCTGTTCACCCAGTCAAACGCTATGTAAACATCTGTACATAAAGTTTCTGTCTTCGCCCTGCTCGTCCCCGATGTTTGCCCCAACTCCGGACCAATGGACGCTATCACCGGTCACGCTACCAGATCCGCAAAAACGTGTGTAATAAATAAACCAAAACATCCAGTTAGGGCCCAACGCTAGAAAATAAATACGGTCAGACACTCACACTGTCACCTTCTTGCTCAAACTGACCAACACAGCGCAGCCGCAACCTTTCGGGCCGACATCTTCAGCCGCCAAAAGGGAAATGTCGTCTGCCTTTCCTGCGATGCAGTGATCGCTGCAGCTACTGTATCTATCGTCACTGAATTTCGGTTCTCGGAAAGCACAAATGGTAAATGCACGACTCCAATCCAAAGTGCTCCTTCCGCGCCGAAGTACGCTATCGCGCCTTATATCGTAACAACAAAAAGTAGATGTCTTCTGCAACCTTTTTGGAGGGCCAATCTTGACCGATCTCCCGAAGTGGGCATATTTGACTTGAAAAACGTGTGCTGGGTATGCCGGGAGGTCGATGCGAGGCACCCACACCCGAACGCCTTCGTTTTTTTTTAACTACCGGGCTCTCGGCGTGAGGCCCGCGCTCACTTGGGCGCATTCGGAAATTTCTTGGTATTTTTAACTCCGGACACGAGAAATTACGGTTTTCTATGCAGCTTGTCTGTTAATATATCCCCGTAGCGAGTAGTCTCCGCTGATGTTATAAAATGCGTCTCACTTGGAAACGTATAGTCCTAGTACAATGCATCTCCACTGCCAAGATTCAAGAACACGTGTTTTCTCTCGTTCAACACCTTTTCTTTTGTCCAAACTTGTCTCTAAAACCAAAACTGCGTTAAAACTATCGGACACATGTTAGTCTGCCTAAATAAGAAATAACCAATCCCAATATCCCCAGTGAAGAAGTTAATGCAGCCTCATTTAAAGCTGGGAGGTGAACGAACAAGCGGGAATAAAAGAAAATGAAAGCTTTCAGGTTCCGAGTGGGAACTAAGCGGCAAATCAAACGGTGCTCGAATGCGAAACGACGAAACAACAATAGTAAAAAGAAGGCTTAAGCATTACACCAGTGGGTACACGGTAGGGAAAGAATAAATGTAGATGCAAGGGAACGAGCAAGGGGAGTGCATTAATTCCGTAATTACGATGCGCGGCTCCGAACGACCTGGGGGCAGCGCTCCACCCAAAAGTGGGAGCGATGGCAGTGGTAAAGAAGGAACATCCCTGCCTGATTGATATCTGCAGGGAGCAAGCGCGATTGAGTGCGGTGGAAGTAATCTGGACTGCAGAGGTCAGCGAAGGAACGTGACCTTCAACGAAACACCGGGATTATTTTTGTTCCCACCTTCCCTCGCTGACATAGGGCACGTGGACGCGTCTTTCGTTGCCTGTATCGTCTATTTGTTTATTCGACATGACTCCTATCGCTGCATCGAGGCGATATTGGTCACTGCCAAGCTTTTGCGTCCGTTTCATTCGGAAAGCTGAGTAGCCACAACAGCCATGCCACTTTACAAAAGAGAAGGATAAATAAAACAAAGTGTGTATTTAACGAAGGGTATGACACGTTCATTTGAAGTAACTGAAAGAAAAAGAGAAAAAAGAAGCGCTATAATCTTGCAAAAAGAGCCGAGTACGAAGGTGGCATATATACGCGCCCTGATTAAAAGCTGAGATTGATTGCGGTGCTGAATGGTTAAGACGCGGGTAATGTCTGCCGAGAAATATCTGGCAGTTGGCGTAAGTAAGCTCCAGGCATAAAGTTTATTGTTACGAGGTGTGTGAATAGTTTGCGGTAGTTGCAGTCTCGGGAAAGGCTTGATTCAATCGCAGCCACTATTTATGGCTGAAATGTTAATTCCTGATTCATATTGTATTCCTTTAAGGTAACCTATTTATCTCAGTGCTGCCAAATTGTCCGCGCGTTACAACAAGGCTCAAGGATAGCGCTAAACTATGATGTGGTATTATGGCCGCCATCTTAATGACAATAGTGCGGTGAAAAATCAAGAACTACACACTCATATCACGGCACCTATAAGCCTGTTTCCCGAAGATATAGATATAAGCATTGTGGGGGCATTTTCTACTTTCAGCAGCTGTGGCTGCAATGTCTAGTACAACTTCTTTATAACAATTACATCCTAATGCAGGCACCAATGATAAAAAAACAAATAGTGGACTAAGCACTAGTTAAGTTCAGCTACATAGAAAAAAATTACCTAGGCGAGTTCAGTGTTTACCATCGCGGTGAAGCTACCCCTCAGCCCTCAGGAGCTTAGCAGTGCATTGCCCCGGATATGATTATTCCACCAGGAGCTACTTTGACCCCCATTTAAGGTCGAATCCAATAATTTTTTCGCATTTATGCCGCGTTAGATGAGCGATCATCGCAGCGAACACTTTCGATGCGGCAGGAGTCGCGCTTAGCGGGAACGCGCAGTCCTTATCACGGTGGGCCACTTGCGGACATAGGCCGTCCCGTGTGCCTTGCCTATACCGTACTACTAACGCAAATCTTTACTACAGGATTCCCTGTTTCAAAAGTCTCATACAATGGAGCAAATATAATAAGTCCGTAACTACCACATCGGCGGATTTTCAAGCCTCCAGCTTCGCAATTTGTACTTCCTGCCTACGCGGAAATCCCCCGGCCACAGTGGACGCGAAAAGAAAAATGCATTAAATGGTGCACGCATGCACCAACGGGAAACGACGCTACTGTTTAAACGCTATGATGTCATCCTGACAAGAAGCAAATAGAAGCCCCGGGCACACAGATAGAGCCTGAACTGAGCCATTCCCCTCCGTGAAGATGGATGATGGATCCGCGAACCTGAGACGACACAGTATTTTGTACAAAGGTATGACCTGTTCACACAAATCGCGCTGAAGAGTAGTCGTTCATCGACTTCATTCAACCTCCGTAAAGGGTCTGGAATGGCAGAGGGGCCGGCGTATCCGCTCCTACTGCAGAATATTGCACAGCACCTTTAAGCAGCGTCTTTATATTTCCCGCAGATGTCCTCAACGCCTTGGAGTCTGCACTATAGGGACAGGGCAGCTAGACGGTGGCGCCTTCACTCCGTGCTTCCCTCGTTACTAAAATAAGCCGCCACATTGGACTAGGCAGCCTTCCATTGTGTTTGTCGTACCACCCCCAAATGAACGGATTAACGGAACGTCTACACAGGACGATCGCGGATATGGTGTTTATGTACGCCGACGTTGAACATAAGACTTGAGACGAAGTCCTCCCGTATGCCACGTTAGCGTAAAACAAGGCTGTCCAGGAAACTACGTAGATGACTGCGTTCCAGCTAGTATACGGAAGACGGGTGACTACGATGCTTGACGCAATGCTTGTACACGTAGAAAACGACGACCTCAACACCGACGTCCAATTAAGGATACTTTCAGCGTTCGGAGGACCGACAGCTCTTTGGAGTTCGTACAAAGGACCAGCAGCTGGTAGATGCGGGACGCTACACGCTCCGGTGCCGAGACTCCGAGTACCACCCGGGGGATCTTGCTGTGGGTTTGAACTCTCATCCGTCGATGCGGCCTGAGTGAAAAGCGTCTGCGGCGGTATTTCGCACCCTACCGGGTTCTACGTCGTGTTGGCTAACTTACCCGCGAGGTGATCCCCGATGATTATTCCGGAACATCACGACGACACACGCGGCCGAAGTCGTCCACGTAGTTCGCCTAAAAACTTATTACGTAAGATGACGAACCTTTTTTCTGTTTGTTCGATCTGTCGGTTTATTTTAGCATCGGGTCGATGCACTCTTAGAGGGGGGGGGGGGGTTATGTCTTCAACCTTGCATTGGGTTTGTTTGTTTATGTTTTGTTTTTACCACCCGGCCTCACCGAGCTGTGTTTTCGTGTGCCAAGTGAAGCCCGCGTTCCATTCTTTATTTTTATGCGGGGCGCGGGTTACCTCATTTGATTAGGGAGAGTGTTTTGGCACTACTAACGTCACTCGCCTAGAATGATCTTCTTGGATATACCGTGCACTCGATGTTATTCGATCGTTCGAGAAACACTCGCGCCGAAAAATTAATGCCCGCAGAGCAGACGCCGCGGAAATCGATTCGCCGACGCTCGCCTGCGCACGTAGCTTTTTTGACAGCTGCTTCGCCGCCTGTGTATATTTTTGAGGTTTTTGGGGGGACACAAGTTCGCTACAATAAAATTCAATGTGACAAGGAAGATGTGTTGATACATTACAAAAATAAACGCCAAACTTTGAACAAGAATAACGGTACATACACTTGGGAACTATACAAGGTATCAGGGAAAATACGTATTATGTGCTGCAGAGCAGACTTTCAACTAGGGGAAATATATGTGTCAGGCATCATGTATGCTTTTATTGACTGATCTTTTTGTGTCATACATTTTATTGTTGGTGGGAGGCTATTCCATATTTTTGTGCCAATAAAAGGAAGGCTTCGACACCCGTATACATTTGATATCTTCGGTAGGTTCAGGTTATTATTGTTAGCATGCCTAGTATTTCTACTAGGAAAGCTTAAGATAGATGAGTGGTACGGAGTGTTAGTACTTATGACCCTCTTGATCAGTATTGCTGTTTTGTAATCTCGTGCTTTATTGAAGTGCATGATGTTCAGCTCCTTAAAAATTGGCGAAGATTTTGCAGTTCTCGCTGCTGATGCTATTATGCGCACGGCCCTCTTTTGCAAGATGTTGATAGGTGTGCAGTACGATGTGTAAGTGTATCCCCATGACTCTACACAGTAGGTTAAATGTGAGTGAAAAATACTGAAGTAAATTTGGCGCAGTGTTCTCGCGGTGAAGTGTTTCCGTGCTTGGATAAGGGTAAAGCATCCAAAAGATAGCTTTTGGCAAACGGTTTTTATGTGCTGTGCCCAGTGCATTGATGTGTCCAGTGTTCGCCTAAGTATTTATATGCATCTACTTGGCAAATTGCTTTTCCATCTACTTTAAGGTTACACAGGTGGGATAACTGTTTTTGACGCGAAGAAAAAATAATAAATTTTGTCTTTTTAATATTTAGTACTAATTTGTTTGTGTTGAACCACTTTAATGTTCTCGCGAGATCTTCATTTGCCAGAGTTTCAGCTTCGGCCACAGAGTTACAGCTGATTAATAGTGCTGTGTCATCAGCATACAGGATTGCTTTCGCGTAAGTAAGCGAGGTGATGACGCACTTGTTCCTTCAAAACAAGTGCGTCATCTTTGACTGCGTGACAATATTATGTTAATTATAATACGTTACGTCGCCTCTGTAGCGAACGAGATATTGTTGTATATTTAACAACCAGTGCTTTTCTTTGACTTCATTTCTCCCTATTTCCTTCCCGCTCCTCTCTCTCTCTCTCTCTCTCTCTCTCTTTGGTGTGGAGCTTTAAGCGTCAACGCCCATTTCAGGTGCTCCTTCGACCTGTCAGCTTTGGGCCACACTTTAAAAACGACTCAAGACGCCTAATTAAGCTAAGGAAGTTCGTTTAAAGCGGGAATTGTGTTTTCTTTTTAAGACGTTTATTGTTCAAAGCTGGAAGTTTTTTGTCAGTAGATGAATCTAAGTACAATCACAGCCCACCTTTATTCTATACGAGAGCTACACAAACAAGTGCTCACTGGTACCAAGCAGTTCTTCCACGATGTGTCAGTAGTCTCCAGGAAGTACTCAGAATCTTTAAGCATCAGATAAAAAAATGATGTTTCGTGGACATGACTGTACCGAACAATGTCCCGTTGGAGGGTCTGGGAAAAACTACTATATGCAAACTTTGTTTTCAATGAGACAATCTTTCGATGCCTAACGGCGAATGTTGTTTAGTTGATTGAACCAATACTTGCTTTGTACACTGTCCAGAATCATGAAAAGGAATTACTCATAGTGTTTATCCTTCCTTCCCCCACAGAACGGGGGCACGTTGGAGTTCTGTCAGGAAGATTCAGGGTCACATCCGTGTTCCTCCCGCTGCCCTTGTTGCTTTAGTTTTTGTTGATGCAGCTTCTAACCTGAAGGGCGAATACGTTGTTTTCACCGGTATGCATACATATAATACGGAGAAAGCTTTTCCTAGAGCACATGCCACAAGTCTGTAGAAAGAAGATTCGAGCACTGTAGCAGGCTTAGGAAAATAAGATCTCCCACGTGCTTATCCTACGCAAATCCACAGACACTCTGTGGGCCACTCCGGCCTACGCCATAAATTCCCAGAATCACACATATGAAAACAGTACAATGCCATATTTGCTCGGTATTGGATTGAGTTACTTGAGCACACGTCTGCTTGGGACGGAGGAGCTCTCTCTGAGATTGCCATAGTCTGACCTGCCGAGGTTGGCACCGGATTTATGGGGTTGGCGTACAAACTACCGTGATGCGCCCCTTTGACTACAGTGGTGCGAAGGCTGACAACATCAAATGCAGTTAACTTTGCTTGGAAAGTTTTATTTTGGACGTTTGACCTTGTTGGACATATACCCACCCCCCCTTGCAGAGGCAGATGCTGGACAAGTCACGTGTTTTAAGTTGCTTTTCTTTCGCGGTATATTGTAAGAAAACGACCACTTCCTGGTATTACAATTGTTTCGTTTTCTTTTGTAGGGTTCCTGCTTTCCCGCCCTCAGCCGCGACAGGCGATCCTGCCGCAAACAGTTCAAGTTGTTTACCTTATTGCATGCTAGCATACCTTCCCATTTCAAGCTGAAACATCTAAGCAGAGTCGTACACCCTCAGACACTTCATATTCGCTGATGCATGTATGCCCGAGTTCCTTAGCTGTTCTTATGTTTTCTTCGGCCAGTGAGAGAGATTTTGTATGTGAGCTATGCTGTCAGGAGAAGCAAAGAATGTGTGAGGTAGGAAGGAAGAACCAAGGAGCCAACTTGGCGTCGGGTGCTGATTTTTATTCAGAGTATACAGGATCAGTGCAGTACTCTGTCCACAAAATAGATTTGTTCTTGTCTGACCAAATAATCAGCGCCGGGTTTACATAAGAAGGATAAAAGGTACAAAAAGGCAGAAATCTTAACGAGGCCGGGATAACCCTGATCACTGGGTTTACATGAATTTGCTCAATATTAAACTCAATGGGGAACAAAGCTAAGTAACGCAGTTTGGTGACAGAGGTTGGCACTGAAAAAGTTCGAGTTCTTCAAATGTCCACGAGTAACATGCATCTGGTTAGAGCTGGTCACTCCGACCCCTCACTACAACATATATTTCTTGAGGATTTTAGCCCGGCAAAATTGAAACTACCGTTACTATCAGGTTTTGACAACATTTGTTCACGGTATCCTGCAGCACTGCCGACAAATGCTTTCACTCTCTCGGTCGGACATGAAAGCACGGTGAAAGTGTAGGTCACCAATGGCACAAAGCGGCACTGCGTTATTCGCTCCTCACTGCAGATATCTCTTCCAGATAATGATTTGCTTTTGCTGTGACTTTTTAATTGGCGATCGAATGCGTTATTTGCCGCAAATGAATAGAAGCCAACCTCGACCACTTAAATGACATCATTCGAGTCCGCAAACAATGCCCAGAACGAGAAAGCGAGAAAAAAAATTGAACCAGTTTCTGAGTGATTTAATGGGCGTAGTGCTCAGTTATTTAACTTAGCTACATTGTGACACCCCAATATAAGTACTGAATTCACTTGTAGACTACACTCTGAAAGGATAAAATGTTAAAAAAAGTGTGCACAGTCTCTTTACGTGGATGGAATGCAAAACGAGTTTGCGTTCATAGTTCTCAGGAAACCGCATTACTCCCTCTTATACAAGTGAACCTTTCCATTAACTTCCATTGAGAGATTCCCTTGGTGTTATTTGAACCTTCTGAAACACTTCGGCACTCCTTTTGATGTAGTGGATTTCGAAAGCATCAATATTCGATTGCAGAACCCGTATGGTGGATTGGCTCTCTCCGCCGCATTCTGCCGCTTTGGCTGCTGTTCGGTGGCGAATGGCCGTGGGTAACCAGATTCGTGAGCCGCATTCAAGTAGACGGTGCATATTGCGTCATGTATGTGTCCTTTGTCACGTCGAATTCGGCGTCCTTCCGACGGCGGAAGGATTCATATAACTAATTATGAAAAGTAAATGAAACATGGACTAATAATGATTTTTGACTAATTATTTTCGGGAAAGCTTTGCTAAGTGGACAGTTACCGCCATTTTGTTACAGCCGTTTTGAGAGGCATGGCAAATATGACTATATGGGCCATGACTCGGTTTGTCGGCACGCGCTGTAGCCTTTCTCCTTGTGCAATATGTATCTGTATCACTCACTCTTTTTTTGTTCCTTCTTCACTTCACATCCGTACAGCTCCACACCGCCGCTTTCATAGGTCCCCTACCTTTAAAAGACAGCTTCGAGAGAAGGCTTTCGGGCGGTTAGTTTGACTGTTCAAAGCCTTTAGGTGTCTAAGCCTTCAGCATGGCATGCCGTTTGTATTTCATGTTGCCAATACCGGTGAGTTGCTTGTTGCATTGCTGTTTTTCACGACTCCGCTTTACGAAAAGTAGGGTTCGGTGCACGGCACCTCAGCGGCGCTGGCCGTGAAGAAAAGCGCCGACCAATCTTCCAGAACAGCCACATCGATACCCGCCGGCCGCTCCAGCACATTCTCATCTAGTTTCTATTTTGCGATAACCCGTTCTGTAGCGGGTCTCTTCTTTTCTCCTCTTTTTGTTTTGTTTCATCAGCATTTTCGGTTGGTTAAGTGGTCACCTTGCCTTCTATTTCTCTTTTATCTCGCTGCGTGCTCGGGCGTGCGACCCCCTCCTTACTTCTCTGGTCACCGCGAGTGCCCTAAATGATAGCGAACGAGAGAAAATAAGGGGGCCACAACAATGGGCCGGCCCTCCGGCGTTGGCGGCGAGATAAATTCTTCGACGTCAGCAGGAGCCACTCTGGCCGAGTTTGAGGCGGCGCCGTCAGTAGTGCGAAGCGGCGGTTCTTCGTGAGCCGAGCCCCCCATCCATTCGCTTGGACGACGACGTTTGCGGCCAGAAATACCGCGAACACTATATAACGGCGGACGCAGTGGCCAAGTTCCGCCTGGCTTTCCCTTCACAAACTGCGTTCCTTTATCGGGCCTCAGCCCGAGAATAGCCCTCCGCAGACGGCGCAGCACTTTCTTTTCTCCCTTTCTGATCAAGGCGTGGGCGGGCTGCTTCACTGAACGTGACTGCTGTATGAAAAATTTAGTTCACTCCACGACGCCCTTCTCTACTTTGTGTTAGATCTGTTTCCCTGATATAAATTAAAATGGCTAAGGCAAAGTAAGTTGTGAGAAGATTATGCCTTGGATGTTTACCTCCTTGGCGACATGACGGAGGCCTTCAATAGGTGAATATTTATAATTACGGTCGTATTCCCGCTTGTCATATGCTTACCGGGTAAAAGCATTAACGTATTGTGACGATGTCCTATAGGTGGTCGTGACAGAAATGAAGACCAGGTATGCAATCAAAACTGAGAAAACGAGGTCGCCATGACGGTATTCTCTTTTTATTGGGGGTTTTCTATTGTCAGGTGCTTGTAGCGATGACATATGGTAATGGTGACAGCAAACCCAGTTTAAAGGTTTCGGACAAAGATCAAAACATAGGGAAATGTGCCTTCAATACAACTTGACGGCGGCAGCCCTTCTAACGGCAGGTATGGTAAACATTTAACGAACAAAATTCTGTGCCATTCCAGAATGGGGAAGGTAGATGACCAGCGAAGACGTTTGTGGGCTATTGATTGGTCACAAACTCCCGCTCAAACCACGCCGTCACGCGGTGAAAGCGTTCAGCGGGACCGTTTCCACGCCGACGTCTTGCGTTTTCCGCATCGTGGAATTCGGGGCCACGAAGGGCATCGCGATTACCCTTGGGTACTGCGGCCTGATCGTCGTCAGTGGTCTCCTTCCGCCACGTTCCCGCCGTTTGCCGCCTATTTGTTTTCTTTATGAGCAGGCCTCTCGGAGCAGCACGCACTCTGGGAAAAGTGGCTTACAAAGACCAAGCTTACACCGATCCTCCTAAAGTCGGCTTCAGTTCAGAACACAAGTGCATTGCTAGGAAGACTTGTTGCGTTCGGCAATATACGCCATCTTATATCAAAGTATGAAGCGCCTGAGGCGGTAAGGTGGCCGAAGGGAAAGGGCTTGCCGAAGCAAGCAGAGTGGGAGGGGCTTTTCTCCGCACGCGCACACAGACAAAAAAAAATTAAAGCCGTTCCACTCAATGTGAAGGATCTCGGAAGTGCAGAGCAGTGATTCGCCATAATGGGCTGTACCGCCGTTATCCGCTTACTGCTACCACCCATGCAATTCAAATTTCCCGCCTTCGCAGTGCTAGCGCGCCCCCTGCCTGAAACTGCGCCAGCCGGAGTTCTGTTTTCTTTGTGCTTTTCTCCCCGCACGTTCCGGCGTAGCACTGCCACAATTTGCGTTTACTATCGTAAAACCAACCCAACGGGCGTCCTTAACTAGAGGAACGCGGGCGCTGCCGGTTAATGACGTATGTTTTCCCCCAAATGTACCTATAGTTTTCTTTGGCTAAACAACGGGAAGATGTATGACAAGCGCCAGCGTTTCACGAGTTTCGAACGCGTATGACTATATAAACCGCTCGGCTTTCGAAGCCTCTGGGGTACGCCGCGAAAAACAGCTTTACCCGGGGACGCCGCCTTGATGCTCTATATACTTCGGTCGAGCAAGCGAGCTAGAACGACAAGGCGAGCGCCTAAAGTGCTCTGCACTTAATATGTGGGAGGCAACGTTCGTTCTTGGCAATGCAGGGCCTAATAAAAATCCGCTGGTTGGCACGTCGCCCATCTAGGGAGATGAACCGACAGACTCTCACCCGGAAGGAACCATTCACCACCTATAACATGACGATCGACTCAGTCTACCTTTTAAACGCGGAGCGTTTCTTAGTCGCACGATGTCCCACGACCGTCGGCGGCGGCGTCCACACGCTCACTGCGCATGCGCGTCGCGGCGAGGCGCAGGTGCGCGTCTCTCCCCCGTACCCTCCTCGCTCTCAACAACAGGTGCAGCGTTGTTGCCCGTCCGCACCCCTCCCCCTACACTATAAAAAAAATAATAGTTATCGGCCCCTGGTTTCGATCCCACGACCCTGTGGGCGGAACGCGAGGTACATGGTGCTCTTCCCACTGCGCCACAAAAGCGACACAGAATCAAAGCCTACGAACGCGCCTTATATCCTTGACTCATTCAAACTACGTCAAGAAGCTGCTGATACACGGCAGCAGTTGCATCGATCTCGTCTTCCCCAGTTGCTGCAACGCACGACCACTGCTTAAAGACCCCTTAACAGTACACATTAGCGACCACAAAGCCGTCGTTCTCAGTGTCCAATACAACGACAACAGCAACAAATAAATAAACTACGACTTACAACAACCTACTCCTTGCCTTCACTTCTTGCGTCACAAAAAAAAAAAATTGGGCCCATCTCTCCACCAGGGGGGACTCGATCGCAAAATCACGAAAGTAATAATAATGTATGAAAGAAATAATAATAATTAATAGTAATAAGCAATAATAGTTACACATTCACTACCAAACCCACTCACCCCCATCCACATCCCCAACACTAACGTTACGCTACTTAACTCCAGACCCGTACTGCGACGCATTTACTCGAGTCCCCTCCTGTAGGGAGATGGGCCCAAATTTTAAGACTATAGTCTTTCTTGGGCTGATATAAGCACCCAGAATTGGTCTGCTGTGATGTCCTGTCTGCCGCCTGTCTGTCGTGGACTCGATTCAGCCACCCGGCCAAAGCAAAACAATGCCTGCGCATAGTCTTATATAGTCACAGCTAAATCTACCCGTCTATGTCCGGTGTAAGGTTCATACTTGTCAACATTGTTGAGAAGAACAAGACATTACGCCATATGGAAACAAATCAATACAGAAGTGATATTTGCAGTGTTCCTTTATAAAAAAATCAAACATGCTTGACTTTTGCGAAATTAAATACTTCATCAACTGCAGAAAAAGAATTCACTCCGCCGTCGCCTGCTGTCGCCCGCGCCACTATAGCTTCTGGCGCCATTTTAAGAAATCAACCGGCAACAGTTACGCAAGGTTCCACTAGATAGGTTCCACGTTCTGCTTGCAACGCACGTGGAGTAGGGAAACGCGGTTCTATAAACGTTGAAGTAGGGCGCCTCGATTAACGCGCGTCTTCGCCGTACGGCAGCGTTCGCATCGAGCAGTGGAACGCGGGAAATTTAAAATGATTTAAGCAAACCTTTGGCGTCTTCACCTTGGGAGGAGCGCGACGCAAGAGGAACAACATGAGAGGTGAGCGGGAAAGCGAAGGGAGGCATTTACTTCGCAAAAGCCGATAAAGACTATCGTCTTTTGACGACATTTGCAACGAAAGGAGCAGATACGCGGCCAATTTTTTATACCGAACGTAGCCTGCATGCACGTTTTGTTTTCCGCCCAAGCCACAGCGGCTTATTCCTGGGTACACAACTAATGACAGTGCACGAACGCGTTGTATTATTTAGTGCGGATGCTCAGCCGGAACCGAAGAGAGGGAAGAACACTTTCTTTTCCTGGTAGTTTGGATTTTCCCAGTTGTTTCCTCGCCGCTAGTTTACCATCTATCTAGCCAGTGACAGCCTAATCGGGACTTCCTTAGCCATTCTCCAGTATCGTTTACCAGAATGCTGTCTGTGCGTGCGCTAGGGACTGCGGCCATGCTGTAATTTACGGGAAATGCCATTAAGCGTGAGACACAGCGAATGCTGTTTAGTTCGAACTTCAATAGTTCGAATTGTTGGATAGTTCGAACTTCACGATTTGGTCCGGCCAAGTTTCCATAAAACCGTAAGTATTATAAAATCCCGTTAATTCGAACGCAAGTAGGTCCCGCTACGGATACCTCGAAGTATACGCGGCACCACACCATCCGCTTGGTGCCTAGTGCGCAACCACAGAAACGTACCCGCTGTCTATTTACGAGGCCGTGTGGCCTCTCGAACCGAGAGAAGAACAGGGAGAAAGGTAAACTCGGGTGAAACCAAAGAAAACCCCCATGGCGGAGATTTGGGAAAACTTTTTTTTTCGGACTACGAGTATTGCGAGGTTCGCTGTCAAATGAGGCCATCTTATCTCAGATCAGAAGCGCAGAACCGGTCGCTGCTAGTGACGACGAGGAGGAGGATGGCGAAGCACCTGCGCGGCCGTCTGAGAAACTCATGATCGAATTGAATGCCGCCCGTCTCTTCTGCAGTAATGAAGAATCAAAGAGGTCTTCCGGTACATTCACTGGTTAGTGCAAAGAGTGATGGATATCGCCTTTAAGGACAAAAGCCACACTGCAATCACGAACTTTAGGCATAGTTAACTAGTGCTCCCCCGTCGCAACGCGTTGTTATTAACTTTCATTATTCAAACTTTCGTTAATTTGAATTGAGATGACATCCCTTGCAGTTCAAATTTCGGGCTTTTGGTTTATTAGCCCCGACTAGGTGCGATATTACACAATGGCTTGACACCAGAATGCACGGTGAAGTTGTACAGTCAGTAGACAAAAGCATTAATGGGCTGACCAGAGCTACACCAGCGATGTGTAGTAGCCTTTACACAGGAGAATGATGGTGCGTGGTGCTGAGTTGCATCGTCCACAGCCTGTGCGCACAAACGGGGTTGAGTTCCTTTGTACCAACACTCAACAAAGCTTACTCTTAGTTGGGCAGTCCTTTAGACGTAAAGCGCATACTTGAAAATAGATTAGTCCTGAATAGAACAGCTGGCCCATACGGGAAAGAGTTGGTGTGGGAAAGCATGAACAGCACATTATTTTGATAAGGGCGCATAGAGTATGGTCACCACAAAACGCCGAGAAATTCAACAATAACAAATGAAAAGAAGGTTAAACGAAGGCAAATGAGAAAGAAGTACGGAGAAGGAGAATTAACATGAATCGGCAATCAACTTTTCTCTCGTTTTCTATCACACCTGCTTCACAGCACGTCACAAAGATACCCTGGCATTTGCTATGGTAGAGACTGCAAAAAAAAGGAAATCAAAAGAAGGCGCAATAAGAACACTCACCTGCAGCACCTCAATGAGACCAAAGTAGAACAAAATACACAAACAGAAGAACAAAAACGGCGCTCCGCGCAAAACGGTTAGCGCACACTCCCAAGAATTCGGCGATTTCCAAACTATAATCAACATGGCATTGCCTCAACGTAGTTTTTTTACCAACATAAAGTAAGTATGCGGGGACAAGAGACGGGAAATATAGGCGGAGAAGAGACAAATTCGCTGTACATGTATCACGCATGGAAAAAAGGATTTGTCGAATGGACTAACGTTTCAGGTCCGCAGCGTGACCGAGTGTAATGGCCGCGACAGTTAGGCTATGCAACAGAGTCAAGCTGTGAAGAACAGAAAAAGGAAGCGAGACCCGAGTTCAATAAAGTATACCGCCCTGCCACCCGTCGCAGTTCCTGACAATATACATTGAATCATCTCATCAAACAATCAATCAAACTCAATCATCTATCATCATCTATCTATCATATCTATCTACTATCTATCTATCTATCATCTATATCATCATCTATATTATCTAATCATCTATCATATTATTATCTATCATCTATATCTATTATCTATCTATATTATCTATTTTCTATTATCTATCATATATCTATATATATATATATTATAATATATATATAATTAGTTTGGAACAAAAACTCACAAGGAGCTCAAGAGCGCGAGAAATGAAATTAAGGTGAGTAGAGAGAGACACAAGAGAAAACATTATTAAAATAAAAGTTAACTGACGTTTCACTAATACTTCCTTTCTTCAGAGTACAGACTAAGCTGATTTCAGTGTTATATATATAAAAGGTAGCAAGGGAGAGGGCAGGGCAAGGGAAGGGAGAGTTCGTACAATGGGATCATAGTTGGAGGGCAGCGAAGAAAATTAGAGAAGTGGAAGAGGGGAGAAAAAAAAAAAGATAAAAAAAATCCAAATCACGTGGTGCGAACATGACAGAAAAAAATAAACTCAAAAAGGTAATTGCTGGTTGCAGTACCCCGTGGCAGACAGGGGGCAAGAGAGGGGTCAAGGGACGATACTATTCCCATGCCCACATACGGTGCACATCTGGTCATACACGTCCGTTCTAACAGATCGAGAGTCACGTGATTGAAACATGAGGGAGTACTATTCTTGGCTACTGGTAGTGGGAGGAAAGGGAAGGGCACACAAAAGGAGGCAGAGAGTTTCGGCAGGAAATGAGCGTACATTCCTATACAAAGAGCAGCAATAGGGGCAAACAGGTCATGAAAAGAAAGATAACAGAAGACAGGTATAGTAAGCCTGACATGTTTTTCTCCACTTGCCTTTTTCAAAAATTTCTGTGTCACGGATAATAAAATGACCTTCCACATTCTCCCCTTTGCTTTCCTTACCTTTCCTCACTCTCTACACTTATTTTTGTATTAATTCAACGAGCCCCTCATTTCACCTTCTGGTTCGCTGCATGCACAGTGAGAGTCTCGGTTCTGGCAGCCTTGGTGCCACAGGTAACTTAAGAGGGTTCAACGCTTGTCGACTGCTCTCTACATGTTGTAGACGCTCGATTCGTGGCCCGGATATCACCCCAAAGCGCAGGAAACAATTACCTTAACATAAATACCCGAGAACGTGGAGGGGAGCCCCGCCGGTAGCGTAGTGGTTGCCGCACCAGACGCGTATTCTGGAGGCCTTGCGTTCGGATCCCACCCGGAGGGCATGCTTTTCTCCACCTTCTTTCTTAATTTCGAAAATCTTATCTGTTTCAAGGATAATAAAATGACCTACCACATTCTCCCCTTTACTTTCCTTGGTTTTCTTCACTGCCTACCCTTATTTTCGTGTATATATATATATATATATATATATATATATATATATATATATATATATATATATATATATATATATATATATGATATATCTTTTGTGTGTTGTGTGTGTGTGTGTGTGTGCGTGTGCGCGTGTGGCGTACGTGCGTGCGCCGGGTGTGTGTTGGGTGTGTGTGACTGTGTGTGTGTTGGTGTGTATGTGCTGTGTTGTGTGCGTGTGTGTGATGGTGTGTGGTGTGTGGTGTGTGTGTGTGTGTGTGCGTGTGTGTGTGCGTGTGTGTGTGCGTGTGTGTATGTGTGTGTGTGCGTGTGTGTGCGGTGTGTGTTGTGCGTGTGTTGTGTGTGTGTGTGTGCGATGTTGTGTCCCCTGTGTGTGTGTGTGTGTGTGTGTGTGGTGTTCGTGTTGTTGCGTGTCGCGTGTGCTGCGTGTGCGCGCGCGTGTGGTGTGTGGTGTGTGTGTGCCTGTGTGTGTGCGTGTGTGTGTGCTTGTGTGTGCGTGTGTGTGTGTGTGTGTGTTGTGTGTGTGTGGTGGTGTGTCGTGGTGCGTGGTTTGTGTGGTTGTGTGTGTGGTGTTCGTGTGTGTTGTCGTGTGCGTGTGTGTGTGGTGTGTGTGTCCTGTGTGTGTGTGTGTTGTGTGTGTGTGTGGTGTGGTGCGTGTTGTGTGTGTGCGTGTGTGTGTGTGTGTGTGGTGGTGTGTGTGTGCCGTGTGGTGTGTGTGTGTTGTGTGTGTGTGCGTGTTTGTGTGTGTTGTGTGGTGCGTGTGTGTGGTTCGTGTGTGTGTGTGTGTGTGTGTGTGCGTGTGTGTGTGTGTGTGTGTGTTGCGTTGTGTTGTGTTGCCGTGTGGTGTGTGTGTGCGTGTGTGTGTGCGTGTGTGTGTGTGTGTGTGTGTGTGTCGTGTGTGTGTGCTGTGGTGCTGCTGTTTGTGTGCTGTTGTGTGTGAGTGTGTGTTGTGTTGTCGTGTGTGTGCGTGTGTGTGTCGTGGTGGATGTGTGTGGTGTGTGTGTGTGTGTGTGTGCGTGTAGTGTGCTGTGTGTTGGTGTGTTGTGTGTGCGTGTGTGTGTGCTGTGTGGTCGTTGTGCTGTGTGCTGTGTGTGTGCGTGTTGTGTGCGTGGGTGTGCGTGTGTGTGTGCGTGTGTGTGTGGTGTTGTGTGTGTGTGTGTGCGTGTGTGTGTGTGTGTGCGTGTGTGTGTGTGTGTGTGTCGTGTGTGTGTGTCGTGTGTGTGTGCGTGTGTGTGTTTGCGTGTGTGTGGTGTGGTGTGCGTGTGTGTGTGCGTGTGTGTGTGTGTGTGTGTGTGTGTGTGTGTGTGTGCGTGGTGTGTGCTTTGTGTGTGGGGTGTGTGTGTGTGCGTGTGTGTGTGTGTGTGTGTTGTTGCTGTGTCGTGTTGTGTGTGTGTGTGTGTGCGTGTGTCGTGTGTGCTGTTGTGTGTGTGTGTGATTTTGTGTGTGTGTGTGTGTTGTGTGTGTGTGTTTGTGTTTGTGTGTGTGTGTGTTGTGTGTGTGTGTGTGGTGACCAACAGATGGGGACGATACATTCAAACGGAGAATGTCTCGTTTTCCTTGACTGATGTGGCGAAGACCTGGTTTCTGAACAATGAGAAGACATCCCTGATTGGACTACCTTTGTACAAGAGCTGCGTAAAATTTTCGGCACGTCGTGGACTCGGTGCCAAAAGAAACTCGCGGCCCGGGTGCAGCACCCGTACGAGACCTACTCTTCGTACATCGAAGATGTCATCGCGCTTTGCCGACGAGCTGACAAGGACATGTCAGAAACCGACAAAGTACATCCCATCATGATTGCGATGTCCTCTTTTGCCTTTAATGTTCTCGCGGTACAGACCCTACCACGGATGCTGACATTACGCATGATCTGTCGGCGCCTGGGACCACCTGCAGTCCAATCGCATTCAACACGATTGTTTGCCGACCGGCTGCTTTTCGGAGTCGGAGCTCTGTGCTTTGATGATTCGGACTATCATTCGTGAGGAGCTACAAGCAGCGTCAGGTAACCTGCCTCCAGAACACCCACGTCCACACCCATGGCCTGCACGACTTGATAAAGGAGGAGCTGGCGTGTATAACCAACGTTCAACATCCCGGTCGTCCTGCTCCGCTACACGTCCAGTCCTACTCTCAAGCTGTTGTGAGACCAACACTTGTATGGCCACACATCATGGCCACTTGACCGCTATTTTGGCACCTGTGCCTTCACCGCGTTCTTTTCCAGCGCGGCGAGCAACCCGTCCAACGAACGACAGGCCAGTGTGTTAGTATTGTGGCATGCGAGAACACATTTCTCGTTTTTGCCGACGACGCCAGCTGGACGAGCGCCGAGGTTATGCACCATATGAACGCCGACACCTACTTCGGCTACGCCCCTCGCCAGCACGTCTACTCGCCAGCTCCGCGCCAACGTTGCTAAGCCTCCAGCAAACCAGGAGCTTGCAGCAAAATTCGTGGAATCTTTGTGAGGTAGGATTACAGTGCCATCAATAGAAGAAATAATAGCGCTCAACGCGCGGTCCCTCCCTCCGAGACCTACACCACACCACGGTAATGATGGGTGTAGCATGGCAGAAGTAGGTCGGAATGATTTTTCCAAACAGATTGTCCCAGCACGTATCATTACTCCAAGCCCCCCAGTTTTATCACTGCTACCAGAAAATGGTGGTGACTCACTATGATGCCTCTGAAAAGCTGGCAGTCTGTCCAACGGTGACAGTATAGATGAACTAGACCCACAGACAAACTCGGGACCGCCCCCGAGGTCCGGACACACTCCCGCACTTGCGAAATCAGCGGACAACGACAATTACCGCACAGGCGCAGCCTTATGCGCTCCCTCTCAGAATACGGGCGATTGCAAGACGCGAGGGAGCAGGAGAAATGCGCATCAACGGCCTTATTAATCACCATTGAGCTCTCCTCCAGGGGACAGCGAAGCGCACATAAGGCTCTTCCGGAACCGGAGGAGGAGGGCCCCTGCCCCCGTCTCCCCTCTATGAGGAAATGAAGAACGCGCAAGCCGGGATCGTAAATATAGATATAGAGGAAGGAGGGGACCGGAAAGGAGCAGAAGTGAGAATTTTGGGAGAACATGCCACGGCTTAGTCGTTCACGGTCACTTGCACTCCACCAATCACGCTCGCTGGGAACTCAGATTTACGGTGAACGCATCGTTCTTGAGACAGACCGTACGTGTCTGTGTAGTACGTACGTGGGCCATTGGGAAGTTCCATCTCGTATCGTGGGAGTCCGACATGTACGTATAACGTGAAGAGGATCCAACCGTGGGGAGCATTTAGGTTGTGCTATCCGTGCAGTTAGAAACATATAATTCTGTTATTCGCTTGCACATATAACCTTTGTCGTCGAATATGCTTGTGAAATCTAGAACTCCGGAATATTCGGATTGACGGAATTATTCGGATGAAAGTTCGAGAAGGGAAGTTTTTGGTTACAGTGTCGTCATCTGGTATTAAAAGCGTCGTTTACAACTATAGTAAAATCTTGTTATAACGAAACGTTATATAACGAAGGAATGGATATAACGAAGCAATAGTAATTCCCCTTGAAATTCCCATAGACGCCCTTGTATTTAGGTCCTCGTTTTAACGAAGCTAAAATTTCCTAGCAATGGGTATAACGAATCTTTCTTTCAGCAACGAGCATTTACGGACCATTTTGGTACCCGTAAGGTCAATATTTTATAGGGCGCGACGGTTTACGATGCATCAAGGATGCGATAATTCAAAACTCGCAGAAGCCAGGGGCCGCGAACTCCACAGCGCTAAAATGGCTGCAAGCGCCTGGCAACACGCGCGATTGTGCGCGTCTTCCAGGCTCCCGTGCCTGGCTGTTTCTCCAGGCACTCTACCAGGATGCGGCTGACCTGATGCGCCGCTTCTTTGGCGCTCACAATGACAGCGAGAACGGGCTCGAAATCGCGGCTGCAGCTGAAGCAGTCATCTATCGCCTGAAGAAGACGCGGCAAAAATCTATCAAGGCAATGTGAGCCGCCAGCTCAGGTACTGTCGAATGATCATGGATAAGCCATTTGGCTTGAATAAACTAACTACTCTGCTGTATTTTTAGCTTGTTTTTCTTGTTTTCGCAGGCTGCTGTGAGTTTCGGATGGTGAGTACGTATTCTCTTGCATATAAATTATCGGTTGAAATGGACATTCGCTATAAAGAAGGAATGGTTATAACGAAGTTATCGCCTCCACCCCCCCCCCCCCCTTTTTGGACTGCGTTATAACGAAGTCTTCCTGTAGTACAGAATGGCTTGGGAAAGTAAAACAGTCGCTTTCATCGCTGAGAACCCAGCCCTATTTACCTTGGCGAGCGGGAAGAGACCTCTCTCCCGGCCACTTTCATAGTATTTTCTTTTGCACATAGTGCAACAGCTGAAAATGTCATCGCGCGTACTCTTTTGTGACAAATCCGCACGTACTTCCGATTAAAAACCTCAAGGCGTCAAAAACAAAAGCTTTCAGAAGCGTAGGCTGCTGAAAATTGGACACTTCATTTCAAAACCGTGCGTGTGCAGGGTGAAGGACTCAAGCTTGACTTTGCGATGGCTTGATTATATTAAAGCTGATATTACCATTTCTTCGCTGCTGAGCTGACAACACTCCGAGAAACTCGAAAGCTCCTAATTATGTCTATTTTACGCTCAATATTCTTAGTTTGGCCCGAGGTCATGAAGAGCGTGAAGATGTCAGAGGCGAAACAGAAAGACAGAATGAATGAATGTACAACGTTTTATTAAAACCACGTACTTTAAGGCATCTTAGATTGCTCCAAGAACTGGTCTCGCATTTGAGGCTTCGCTTATGCACATTCGCTCTTGAAGTAGAATTTTTTTTAATGTCTCTTCTGGTGAAATCTATTCGGAATCTGTTGAATTTTGTGCGATCCGTTGAAGTGCCACTGTTGGTGCAAGAAATGCGCCCACAATTTGCAACCAGCGCCATTGAAGCGTCGCCCTTTATTGTTTTTAAGGTGCGAAGTCAAATATATAAGACCTCATTGTTCCCTACGAAATGAAATATAAACCAGCTGAGCCAAATACGAAAGGGAGAGGTACCAAAAATTGATATGCCGCCTTTTGCCACATGCCTTTAGCTTTGCCTTTAAGCACGTGACTTGATAGCATCGTACTTGGCGTTAGCGGTATCGTTACGCTAACGCCGATGTTGTTTGTTAGCGTTATCGGCGTTAGCGTTATCGGCGATAGCGTTATCGTACTCGGTAGTCCGCCCGGCACCGTTGTCATAGGGGTGTCCATTAAGCGTGACACGTATTACACACTAGCATATTATACCCTATAGCGTATTACACCCTTGCGCTGACGTCATCGTTCCCCCTAGCGAAGCCCGCCAGTGGAGATACCGTACCCAGAAGTAGGGTGACCAAAGAAGAACAGAAAGAAGAAAGACACAAAAAGCACTTTGAGACAACCTTTTCTGGTGGGTAGCCACTGCTCCTTCCCTCACCCCATATGTTGAGACAGCTCTCTACAATATTTTCGGGGGGTTTCAGTAGACGGCTCAAGGTGGTGCCAAGGAATTTTTCGATTTCGCTGATGACTCCGGCGTTTCTTCGCCACGAAGCTTCTAACGCCCCGCGTGAATCTAGTGAGCCTATATTTGTGTAGTCATCGATTCATTGTTTATTCTTGCATCATACCTAGAACTATCAGTAGCTGTGCTCCTTCGCTATAGTTGAAGGGATAAATATCTTGCCCGTACACACACACTATTATCCTTATTTCTACATAATCAACATCTCGGGTCGCTCGTTAGGCTGAGTCTCCTGAGATGATAGTAAAATAGCGACCGCTGGAAGTGCCGTCTTCTTGTGCAGATTCTACTATCTTCTCACAATATAATAAAACGGCATCAGAAAAGAAACAGATGAAATTTTCGATGAAAAATGTATATTTCTTCACGCATTGTGAAATAAAAACAAAAAGCGCCGAAGATGCACTAAACCCACGCGGCAAAGTACAAGCACATCATAAATTTCTTAGAACTTGGCGGGAACGCAAGGTGCTTTGAGGACGCGTCCCGGGAAGGCGTAAAGGCGCCTGCATACTGCAAAATGCACCTACGGTCGCGGTCATATCGCCGCGAGTAGAAACCCACTGTAGCAGCCTTGCGGTCCCACCATCACCTGCATTTTGAAATTGCTCGGAAGGGACTTCGCGTAAGTTAGTAATGCCGTTAATAGTTGATGTGCCAAGCTCTACTCAATACCGTTGTAGGCCGAAAACGAACAGTATGACCCAGAATGACCGTCCACCGGTTTTTCTTCAAATAAAACTTCGCGCTAGATGCTGGTCTAGTTCTCGTATTTACAGCGAAAGAAAACAAAACAAAGCAACAGCACGATTTTTGCTATACTCCTCTTGCTACTCCTCTGTCTACTGCATGCTTTCTACGTTTTTTTTTTTTGCATCTTACACCTTATCCTGTTTGCTGAGTATGAACACTGGCAGGGAAGTTTAAATATGAAAATTATTCTTCGCAGTTCCTCGGTAAGCTCGCGAACATGACAAGAAACGCGAGTCGCGGTACTAAGCTAGGTGCATGTGCCTCTTGATGACACGTTGACACGTTTACGCATCCCTCCCTTCAGCAAGACAATCTTTGACAGCTTTAAAACACACACACACGTACATACACAGGCTTACATACACATGCTTCCCCACACAGACAAGCGCGCATGCACGCGCACGCAGACACACAAACATTCGGGCCGAGTCTACCTCCATCGCGATGCCGGATTCTCGTTCGACGCCCAGTGCCGCGTTTTCTCTGCGCATGAAGTCTCTGATCCACTTACAGTTGACATTTGGGGGCTTTAATGTACTGACAGGCTGCTTTCGTAAACCTGCTTTGCTGTGCACTAATTTTTACGTGCAATTTGGAAGGACGAGACAGGAAGGAAGTTTGTGTTCGCCTTTACGAAAGAGTGGAAAGGAAACAGCCTCAGCCGATAGATACTTCTTTATAAAAGAGCCCTGAGTAAAGATGGAGCTGGCCAGAACGGGGCGTATAGTAAATACGATTTAAAGGACAAGAACAACTTTAATGACTATGGAAGGTGTGCCGTACAGCTTTGATGGCACTGACAGCATCGTAGCTGGTCCGATAGTCTCGTGTCCTTTAGAAATTCCCGCAAGCACGGAAGACGTCCTCGCTAAGCAAAGGGTGACATTGCGGGAACAGCAGGCCCGAAGGAACGCATGAATATACACTTAGTTGCCCAGACGACGCCGAAAGCGTGTTTTAAGCCTGAGCGCGCTCCGTTGCCGGCTAATCCGCTTGTACAGACGGCTAACTCTCATGGGAAAATAAAGTTTACCCCGTGTTCAATACACCCGAAAATTGGTGTAACACGTAATCTTCCACTAATTTTGGCTAACCATCGTCGATATGGCTTTCTTTGCCCTTTGCCGTCCTTGCGTCCCAAAGCACGAACACACGCTAACAAAAAATTGCATTTATCACTGTAAACCAACAACAAAATCAAGTACCAACGCTAAAAAAAGCGACAAGGGAACTCACAAAATTCCCAAAACCAGGCTAACAAGGCGCTCTCCCTCCATTTAGACCGAAAATACACCACCAAAAACTATCAGATACAGAAACCACGCAACGCTTTATAACTGCGCAAAAAAGTATAATCGGCAAAATTACATTTATACCCTACAATAGTGTAAATGTTTACCATTAGGAAAAGACGAGAAAAAAAGCAAACGAAAGAAAACCTCGCTGAATTTTGCCAAATATGGCCACAACAAAACGTTACCCGATTTGATTACTCATAACCAAATATGGCTACAAAACATACGGAATAATGTAAAGCAATCTCAAAATTCAATCTCAACCAGCGGCTTCACGGGATTTTTCAAATTTTCAAAGTTAGCCGAGCCAATCATTTCTGTTTTGCCTCAACGGGATGGCTGTACAAGTTTTGAACAAAGGTCATCAATGTTACCTGTAGCTGATCAACGACGATGCATTGCTTCCGGTCACTAAATACATCGTTACAGATCGCTCAACCGGGAGCAATGAACATGCATGAAGGCGGTAGGGTAGCTATCATATTAGCCTCAAGGGCACCAGTAAATTTATCGCTTCTACTCAACTCTACGCCCTTGAAACCTAAATCCTGAATTCTTATTTAGTGGGGATCTTTGATTTACATTCTCGGACTCACCGCAGAAGACACCCCGAGAAACAGTTTGGCATTCGGTTTTCCCATGTATCCCTATGGCTTCGGGGAATCCTCGGACTACCCGCGGACTATCCGCTGTGAGTCCGAAACTGTAAATCGAAGAGCCCCAGTGTATCACTTGGGTATTTCCGCGCAAGTTTTAAGGGCCCTACGCTATCGCGCCCGCGTGCACCGAACTGGCACCACTATCACCACGAGATTATGGACGTGTCATACTTCTGTATAAATTTCACTAAATGAAAGTTCCACTTTCAGACGGTGTGCAAAGCCAAATAACATTAACTATCTGATCCCGGCAACAGTGCAGGACGCCCAGAGTTCCCCACGTATCGTAAAGTCAAGCGCGCTCAATTTTGTTGAAATTTGTGTATGTCTCCACTTACTCTCACGTTTTTTTCTGTGGCTCCTTCCCGCTCAAGTGTGGGCTGGGCCCTTATAATAAATGCTCGGCGGCAGTGGGACCAATTCAAACATGCTCGTCGATGACGGAGGCCTCGAGTGAAGGCCTCCCCATGCCTAATTAGGAGAGTTCTAAACTCGGTCGCCGTTCGTTAGAGCGTCGCATGTGAAGGGAGCCACGAACGCCGTCACCAGGCGGCATTTCTTCCTGTCCTAGTTTTTCTTGTACTTTTTTGTGAGTAAGTCGGCGGTTTGGCACTTCTCGTCCGATTTCATATGCATAACATGCCTCGATGATTCGAGTCCAGAGAGGTAATATCTCTATCGATCGAGTATTGCAGCCGGAACTCAAAATGTGAATATAGATGAGGCTTGAGTAGAGAAAGTAGGCTTCAAATGAACACGTTTGTAATGGCGTGCAGGACTTCATCAGCCTCGGTACAAAACCATTCAGTGACGTACGCATGGCTAAACTTTAAAATGGTAGATTTGGGATCACTATACACTTTCATTCAGATCCCGGATAAACAGAATTGCGCCTTTCTAAAAGGAACGACGTTACACAGCGCCAGATGTCGTTTCAACTCATAACTCTCAATTGCATCAGCCGGCGTAAAATGCAGTTCCAAAAACAAGGTTTGCTAAACAGATATTTATGAGAAATAACGTTTGATTCTACAAAGTATGATCTTTGCTTTAAACAAGGTTTTTCGTCCAAAATTATATAATATTATAAAATTTCGTCCAGAATTATATAAAATAAGCTCTGTGCTGTGAGTGAACCTGAATGCACTCGCATTCACTCATCGTCCATTCACGCTTAAATTCATTCGGCGTTCGAAGACCACGTGTTTGCTCGATTATCATTTTGCTTACTTTACTGTATGACTTCACTGTGGCCGTTCCGACTATTTCCTATGCTCATGTTTCTGACGGCCTAGCTAGCAATAAAACAAAGATCAGGAAGACGTTATCCAAGAAAGTCATCTACAAAGGGACTTAGCCTGAACTTCGAAATACTGCCTAAAGCGTGTGCTCATTCGTCTTCACTTTCGTCCCGAAGGTTGAAAGCCAATCAGAGAGTTCCCTTTTCGCTCCATCCTTGTATGGTGGCGTATAGGGTAAATTCAAAACACACACACAGCACATGCGCACGCGGCTAGCACAGCGCACTACACACGCTATGAAGTTCTGAAATTGAACGAACCTCTTCTTTCGAATATGTAGGTGTCATTTTTACTCCTCATTTTAACTTGGCCATGCATACTAATATAAAATTACCACGTCTCAAAACAACTGGGATATTTAAAGTGTCGTGTAAATACTGCAAACAACGACACAAGACCTTGTGCATACCTTATCCGAGGCCTTAAAAGACCGTATCCGAGCAACCCTTTATTACGCCTCAATTATTTGGAGGCCTCACAAAGCTGTACTGTTCTAATTGTATTGAATCCATTCAAAATAAAGCTTCCCGCTTCATTTTTCTCTCCCAATTATCATATCAAATTGTATGTGGGTGAAAACAGACTCCTAATCTTCCGGACCTTACATTTCGCTGCAAAAATTTATTGATTCATCTGTTGTTGTTTTTTTAAGGTCTATTATTGCGATACATAATTTTTGTATGCTCATATTTTGCCGTCCCAGTAACCGCCAACCGCCATTACCACCAAAGTAAAATGCCTCCGATATTTGCGAGAGCCAAAAATTATCAAAATTCTCCTTTACTGTTTTCGGTAAATGGGCGGAACATGCTTCCCCACGATATTGTGACAATTACCACCCCTTTGCCTCAGAATCTGCCTTGCGCGCATTTTTAAATGCATAAAATGTTCAACTGACACGGCTTGTCAGCCCGCTGATTTATTTTGTGCCAGTGTGTTTTCTCAAAACCAAGCTCCACGGAGGCTTTTTTGAAGCGTGCTATGTAGTTCAAATGTGATTCGCACTGTGCATTTCTCTGCCTCTGTTTAATTGCCTTTTTTTAAGTGTATCTTTACACAGGTGTGTTGTTCAATATGCCTGCAGTCCTTTTTGTGTGTGGGAGTGCGGTTGTGCGTGTGGGTTGACATACCTTGTACAAATTATGTACTGTCATCAGGGCCTTGAGAGTATCCAAAATGTAAATATAAATAAAGTGCTCCTTATAGACCTCTCCAAGGCTGGCGTTCGGCAGGATGTAAATTAGTGGTGATTGTTGCAACGGGTTCCCCCTATAGCCGAAGAATAGAGATTTTCAATTTGGAAAGGCTAATGCCTTCCGGCTCGCATCTATATATCAGGCACAATTTGAGTATTTTTTCTACAATACCCAGGACACTACCTTTCTGTATACAAATTCATATCCAACCGACGACCGTGCATACGGGAGCAAGGTGTCTCATGGTTGTTGCCGTCACAGCTTGCAGGTTGAGCGGGGTGGGTAATCTCTCGAAGCGGAAGCTCGGCACTCAAATCCGCTTTCAGAGACTTATCGCACTATTGCAGGTGCATACTTTCCAAGAGAGTGAAGCGCGAAGGAAAGAAAGTGAGCATACTATAAATAAAGCGAAACATCGAGTGACGGTCCGGCTCGTTAAGAGGAAAGGGACAATCTCAATGGTTGTTTAACTCTTTCTGGCTGGGTGACCTGCGGCACTGGCGCTTGTCTATTAGATGAACAGCAATTTCGCTGTCGATTTGTTAAGTGAGTGCTCCGTTATGCTTTTACTTGAACATTTTGTTGTGTCTTGTAACGCGGACAAAATTTTGGTTAGTAGGGAAGCTTCGGTGGCCTCATACCGTCCAAAGGGCAAACTAATCTATTTTTAAATGTAACAGCGCAAAAAAAAAAAAAAAACGACGAGGGACACAGAACAAAGTTTTTCTCTGCACCTCGTCGTTTTTTCGCGCTGTTACACTTCAAAATGAATACCCACTAATTTGCCCAGCTTTCCATTCTGTTGCAAACTAATCTAATTGAATAAGTCCTTCTAAGTTACTTCACGAGCCAAATGCGATTCTCTTTGCTAGTGTTAGTTCAGTACGCGGCGTTGAACCTTTTTTTACGATGTTCCTGTTGCTTGCCACGTTCGGCGAAAATTCTTTTGTGGTATCCGTAATGATACGTTACATGTGTTCGTAAAAATGCTCGATTTTTGTTTTGAAGCAGGCATTCCAATGCACTAAATCTTAACTGCAGTAAATCTAGGTGTTCTATTTATATTTTAGTTGTGCTGTAGGAATGTGTCGACGATTGCAAGCAAAGTACAGTTTATAGAAGGCACTTTTTATGTATTTCTTGCTCCAAATCTTATTAAAACGCACAGGGAAAATATTGCCCCGTGTCAAATTATGCAACAGTGCCCTCCAAGTGCCCAGTGACATCACAATGACAAGAAGCTGCGCAACGTATTTGTTAATTTAAACGCACAGTGGATCTAGGCGACAGAACATAAAAATTTAAGAGCCCAAATTATGTCGTGACTGGAGCGAAATGCATCGGGACCGTAGCGGATAAGGTGCAATCCCATCTAATTTTTGTTACACTAGTACTACAAATATACAAGAGTCCAAACAAATTAAAAATAAAGCTAGAAAAAAGCTCTAAATAAACATAATTTCCCCGGAAGAAACCTAATTAGATGTGCAGTTCATAAAGTAGCTAACTCCACCTTGCAAGCGAGAAAAGCCTATTTGCCATGTGTACGTTAACGTTAACACAGGAAAACAGCTGTATATTCTTGGTTGTACTTTAAAATCTCTACAAATCTGTATGGGGAAGAGTGGCGAGCTGGGACAGTAAGTCCAGATCCATGATGATAACAGTGCAAAAGTAGACGAAAAACATAGAAGAGGAAGACACTGACAAGCGCTGTCTGTGCCCTCCCCTTGTATGTCTTTCGGCTAGTTTTGCGCTGTTACCAGCAAGAAACTTATATGCCTTAAGCTTAAATTTTTAGGTGCCTCTATTAGTGCGAGAAATCAATCGCACACCTCCAAGATGCGGGATCAAGACGAATAGTTTGCCTGGACCAAATTCACACGAACGCGTACATCTACGTAACCGTCAAATGATGTCTCCTAAACTTTACGCGTACACTTCAGCTGCTTTGCGGGATATTCATAAAGTTGCAGTAACAGACCTTTCTCAAAATGTCCCTACGATGTATTCCCGCTGGGGCAAGTTCTTAGCTTACCTTAGGCGTGTGCACGTAGAGCTTGGAGAAAATAGTCTCACGAGGAAAGGCTAGGAAGTAGAGAATTACATACAGAGCCATGCTTGCCCACCTTAAAAGAAAATGACGCACGTAGTGTGAAATAGCCATGCTTGCGTCAAGATGGCTGATGCCCATTAAATCATCGCCCCATCCATCATGCTTCATCGCACCGTTCTGCCGCCGCCTAATACGATTAAGCGTACAGGTGGGCTGTAGCGGTCAACCATAATTTAATGCGGTGCTTGAGCGGTATCAGCTCCCTCACTGGACAGTATGCAGTTGCTCAAGTCGTCTGGGTCGATGCCAAAATAGGGGTCGGCGAGTCAATGAGTACGGAATTTGGTCAGAGGTCGTTAAATCAGTGCAGCTAAATTCAGTGTCTGTAGTGTAGGAAAGGCCCAGGTCACATAATTGATACTTGACTCTGTTTTTATTGCGTCCTCACCTCCAGACGTCTCGGCAACGATAATCAGCAGGCCAAGAGTTCATTTATTTTTACATCCTCTTTACAATTACTATAGCCGTTTTAGAATTTTTAGCCCTCGATCCCTTCCAGTTTCGGTTCTCGATTGGTGGCGCAACAAAATTCTAAAGCGAAGCGTTAGTATCCCCACTGATGCCGTCGTACGTCAGTACGACCTGCAGGAAAGCTAACTTTTTCTGACGATAATGATGAATGATTGTGGGTGAAGTGAAAGAAAAAAAACAAACGCTTCCCGTCAGTGGAATCATACCCGGGTCCTTCGCGTTATGAATCCGGCGTCTATCCGACTGCTCCTTTCGACATGGACGAAGCGGACGCCAAGCAGAAGCTACCGATTCCCGCCGTACACCCCGTACCCGAACGTTAGGCCTACGGAGTGCACACCCGAGAGTTACGGTGGGTATTCTAGAAAAGTGGTGCGTACCTCAAGAGTAGCACATACTGGCAGTGTGGGATTGGCCAACCAAAGAATCCATCACAAGAAAGCTTCGCGTTCAACCTTCGTCGTCGTTAGACGGAGGGGTGTCCGATTTTTTATTTCTCCTCTCACTGCCTGTGTTGTGTCACGGTATTACAAAAAATACAGCTCTCACTTTAATTTTTGTCGTTTCTTTGCACGTCTGCAGCAGTTATGTACTGTTGATACTATCCTCATTTTGCGTCGACGGTAAACACGTCCCCACCCGTTTTCTTTTCGCGCAAGCGCTGCATCAGATCTTCGGTCGGTGTTCCCCATAGCTATCGATGCTATCGTCCGAAGTTGTTTACTTTGATTCTATATTAGAGTTGAATAAAGTCAGCTAAAGCAAATTGAAGAGGTACTGGTCAGTAATAATACCGTTAACTAAAACTAGGAAATGAAAGGAAATCGAAAGCTACCCTGCAAAGAGACCTTTTTACTCGTCATTATTGATGTATTCTGTCCTGTTAAATGATGTGATCCGAATTCGGGATCATCATTGCTGCTGCTTTTTTTCTTTTAGCTAGCCCGAATTGCAAAACCCCAGAATTAGTTAGTACATGTTACTAAGAGCTTAGAAATTTGAGCATAACGTCAACTATTGCTTAAAAAAATTATTTAGGGTCCCCAAGCAATCGACTGCCTTTTCCTGGGAATTCGCCCAACAAAGCAGATTGAAATCTGGCATACTAAATAATGAAATGGAAAACTAGGTGCGGCACAAATGAGAAACTGTGGAAGGATAGCTGCAAGTGCTACATGCAATTTCAGCGCCGGTTTCAATCAGGACGTCTGGATAGGCACCGCGAATTCTGCTTTCACTCGATTCTATTTTCATTGGTGGTTTTTGTGAGAATATTGTAGAAGTAATCTTTTAAAATATTCCCACAATGCCCGCAAATGTTAGTAAAATGATCGCGCAAAACAAATAAATTGTTTATCCTTTTCTGTAATTTTTGCCCTTCCGTGAAGATCCCCACAGTTCTCGAGAACTACAAATCTTCTTCCGTCTGTAAAATAAATGGATTTGGAGGCCAAGGGAAAATGAGGAAACTCAGATGGCGATATACACTGGGTCCGCCGATGTAGACTCTCGTCGTCTTTCTGCGGGGCGATTACTCGTCAGGTGGGCTTCGACTTCAACCGGGAGCAGATTTTATTCTACCGGGTCGAAATTGAACGAAGATTCCAATCATATAGGGATGCACACAGCGAGATTGAGCTCCTAATACCCTAGCAACACAGTCGATTGAAATGACCTTTGAGTATCTCGGCCTTCAAATTTTCAAATGATATATGTTTGAAATTTTGTCGGAAATAACCTTCGAGTCAATCGGCCTTCAAATTTTCAAATGTCATGCGTTTGAACTTTAGAAGGCCATTCAGCTCCAATGTAATTTGAATGTCGTTTCAAGGGCCGGTGTAGGTGTGCACCCGCCGCGGTGACTCAGTGGCTAAGGCGTTCTGCTGCTGAGCCCAAGGACGTGTGCTCAGAAGAAGAAAATGTCAGCATGCAAACACGAAAGTGTCAGTGCGCCGAGATTTCCGCGCCCGTTAAAAAGTCCCAATAATCAAAATTAATCCGGCGCCCTTCACTATGGCGCACCCACACGTAGCTACGGCGCGTTAAACCCAATTATTTCATTTGTTTTTTCGAACGTCGGTGTAGCAGGGGTATGTTACATCGAGTACGTTTGAAGGGGCTCCTACTTCAAGTTTTACAGTGAAGCTCTTAGTGTGACTTGAAGCTGTGACGAATCTGCACGAGGTATGTAGTACTTCGCCGTTGCCAGAGCGCGCGAGATAAGCCGACGAAGTTTTGTGCATGGCGGGGAAGTTTTTGTGCGACAGTGCAGCCAGTTCATAAAGCAGCATCATGTTGGAACAAGCCGAAGGCTGGATGCCGCGCGTCAACTCGAGGACTGTGATTCACACTCGTGGCCGTTGCAAGGCCCGGCAAAAACTTGCTTTAGCAAATGCTTGTTCGAATAGGCTTTCTGCTAACGGTGGCCATCCAGTGGACTCTCCCTTCCCCCTCCCTCCCTTCGGCACAGCGTGCACCGGCTTCTGAGGAACCTATCACAAGACCGGTGGAAGGTGTTTTGTGTATTTGTACTTTTCTGGGTCATGCGCAACACGCTGAAAAGCCGTTGACAGTTCGGAATTCTGGGTATTTATGCTCACCCCTACGCGATTCGGTCAGTCCGTCCTGAGCTGCTGCAGAGAGCGTTGATTCTGCTCGTTCGAGCTGTCATGTTGTAAGCACGGCAGTTGGCTGCTACCCGTATCCTCGCTGTCCTCTCCTCGCCGTGCATTAAACAAGTTAAGTTTGGCCTTGGCTCTGCGTCGTCGGAACGGAAGCACCTATTCTGCAAACCGGCCGCCAACCACGCTACCTCGACATGACGGAGGGTCGTACTTGAAGGCCTGCGCTCATGGAACAAAGAGCCCAAGAGGGTTATCGGATGTTTCTGTTGCCCTAAGTGAACGTAATTGTGCTTTGTTATGAAATTTGGAGTGAATAAGTGGAATACCAGACAGGTTTTGTAGTGGTGTGTCGGACTCCTAGGTAAATTTGGCGCTTTATGCAATATTACACAATGCATGTTTGCGTCCCATAGATACCATTATAAGGATCGCATAAACTGCGTAATGTTCTGTAACTACGAAGTGCGGCAGAGTACAAAAAGTTTGAGGAAATGTGGGGAAACTATTTGTGATCGGTAGCCAAACTTTCAAATGCGTGAATATATTACAGTATTCCCAAAACAAGTGTTGATGCAAGCTTTAAAAGTCAGCCGATGCCCTTGTAGAACGGAATGACGGGCTTAACTGTGGAAGGATTAGAGATAATGTCAAGAGAGATGTGAGGTTTCGAATTTGTTTGGGTAGTTTAGGGCAGCGAAGGTGCGTTCTTTGTAAAGGAGTTCACCTTCTGGCCATTCAGAAAGCGCAAGCTGCTGGGGGTGGCACAGTGGGTGGGCTCCTCATCAGTGGCTTTTGCTGACGACCTCAACGTAAGGCAGACCCCCTTACAGCTGCGCTGACACTTTAATACAACTACCTTTTGGAATCTTCTGATAGCTTTTTTTTGTGATCATTGCGTTTACCGTAAATGCGGTAGATATGGGGTCTAAAAGCATCCACCCTTTTTCTTGTGTGGGGAGGTCAGCACCCTTGCACTTGACCCTCTAAGTAGGAATCCTTTAAGCAAATAAATGAAAACGCAAAAGGAAACGTCAAGTGCCATTTTAAATCCGAAGGCGTTTTGAAAAGCTGTCGCGTTGGCCTTTGCAGAAGTTCCACTTCGGACGTAAATCACATTTCATGAGTGAATTGAATCTATTACGTTTTCGTTGTAACACGATGCACTCCGGGCAACAACCTGAAGCTGAACGGAGCAGACTTTTGACACGGCCGGCAAAAATTCCATTACTAACTTTGCACTTGAAACTAATAGGGGAAAAAATGAAGTAGGTGCAAGACCACTCAGTGTTATGAAACGTTCTCGAGAACGCGACCTTGAGTGAACCTATCTTCTGCGCTACTGCTCAATCATGTCATAACAAAGCGCATATGCCGCTTCCTTTACCGTCAGTAGGTTGTGTTGCGTTTCCCCACTTTTAGGAGGCGCTCAGCTTGCTTTGCGCCACGCGCCAATTTTGAATCAAAATCTTCTTGCTCAAACATTTTTAAGGTTTGACATACATTTCCGTCTAAAATGCACAATTCATGAAGGCATTCGTTGGTATAGGAGAACTTTGGCTACTACAGTTCGAAAGACAATAAATGAAGTTTAGATTAAAATTCCCCTCTAGGATGTGAGCGAATATTTGAAAAATGAAACTGCAGCTTCTGTTCTTTACTAGTCGCAATTAATCAGGGCTGTATAAAACAACTGCTTTATTCCCGTTTGGTTGTAGAGCAAATGTGCCCCACCTTCCAACCGCACCAAATTTTCATCGCACCAATACAATGGTCAAACCTGATATTCCATACAGCCTGTCGCACTTACATGTCTATATCTCTCTGTAATGCCAGCCTATACTTATTCCCGCCTGTTCAAACTCAGCATGATGAACAGCAGGGCTTGGAAAATTGCATTTCTCAGGTAGACGTGTAATTGTTATCGGTTCTACGGCTTCGGTTACCGTCAGCGATATAAATTGTACAATTCCTTCATAAATGATTACTAGAGACCGGATTTTAAGCAAATGCCCGTTTTGTTCTTTGCGCTCCTGTCGCGATACTTTGATATATAAGGATTAATTAGAAGTTAACAAGCGCTTTTATGCTGTTTTAAAGTGCCTATAAATGCCTGTTTGGCATTTCTGCCTAAATGCCTATTAACAACATCGGTGCCTATATGAATACCATTTAGCGTCACCTTTCGCTTTCGAGGGCAGTTTCAGGTCGCTATTGATGTTATTGGGCAGCTAGCATTGACTGAACAGTCACTGCTAGCTGTCTGATAACCCCACAGATTTCGGGAACACTCGGTGGTCTATGGGGTTCAGCCTAGTCAGTCCTCAAGTTGGCAAGCATCGCCAGCATACGCCACCGCGCTGTCATGGCGAGCGGATAAGATAGGACAATATAGTGCATGAAAGGCAGGAAGGTTAACCAGGTTACAGTCCAGTTGGCTACCTTATTCATAAAAAGTGGGAAAGGAGGGATTTAAAGAGAAATAAACGGTGTTTAAAAGACGGGGAATAGAGCTTGAGGAACATGAAAAGTAAAATTAAGGTAACCACAACAACTGTCAATGGACGGTACTAAAGCCTAAAGTAAACAACTAAACTAACCAAGTGACGACTGAAAAATGGTACACGGGTGTCTCTACAATCGTTCAGACGAGCCTGTGTCCCTTAAAAAACGAAGTAATGCTTTTGTGGCCTTTTAGGACTGCAATGGGCAATGGCTCTGACATATAACAGTCTACGCAGTTAATGCCTGGTTGACGAGTTTCCGGAATGCGTTTGACAGATGCAGTCTCTACGCTGCAAACCGGGCACAGTGACACAAGAGGTGTTCTATTGTTTCGTCATTGGCACACACGTCAGAAGCAGGGCTGTCAGCCATGCCGATAGAGAAGAAGCAAGCCTTGGTGAAAGCAACTCCTATCCACAGGCGGTGCAGTCGGGTGGCCTCCAACCGTGGCATAATAATGGATAAGTAGCTCTACAGGTCGGGGTCGAGCAAATACAAGCGGGAGTTGAAAAACACCGGCGTATTCCAAAGAGCAACGTGATCTTGCGGGCGATAGAGTGCAATGACCTTGCGGCGTCATTGGGCACTTGGCGTGGAAAAGCGGTGCAGCAAGATGTTTGAACGATTTCTTGTGCTGCACCGATGTCACAACATCGGTGCAGGTTAATAACATTGTCGATAGAAGAACGGCCGCGACAGAATCCTGCCATAGCGTTTGGGTAATTATTGTGGTGCTCAAGGTACCACTCAAGACGGACCAAAACCATTCTTTCCATTAATTTTCCTATGCAACTTGCTAGGGCTATAGGGCCATACGACGCCAGGTCCAGCGGAGACTTGCTTGGTATGAGGACTGGGACCAGGCGGTTAGATTTGCACTTTTCAGGGAATGTCCCATCTTGCCAAGACTGGTTCACACGAGAAAGAAGGGTGTTACGGGCTTCTTGATCTAGGTGGTGCCGGGCGGCGCACGTGACACCGCCGGGTCCCAGTGAAGATGTATGTAGACACGCATTGAGCGATTGGCGAACGCGGGAACGCGAGCCGCGTACGAGCTTATTCTCAGCGGCAAAAGGCAAAATTTTAAATCCAGAAATCTGAATCTGGGGTTATTTCGCTATCTTTTTTTCATAAATTTCGCACTGATTCTTAGACTACGTTCAGCGTCTTCTCCAGACCAATTTCTTTAAACAACTTACAGTCGCACTCTTAGTTTCTTGAAGGATACTCAAATGCAACTCTATTTTCAAAACAACGGTTGAGCATCCACCATGCTAGCACGTCACTGCTACATTAAAGAGCCGACGGTGAAACATCATTGCGGAGCGGCATTTTCTTAGTCCCTAAAATTACACTGCCGACGAGGTATAAAACACGCTTTTTTATCGAATATCTGTTCGACTACTAAGTGCTTTTGGCAAAATGCCCTTCAGTCATTTGATAGTCCTGGGACGTTTCCTGTAGCAATTTGGACAATATTGTACCATATTAGAAAATTACAGGAGTTCTACCTAGCAGTCCTCATGTAATGTCAATTTCTTAATAACTCGCCTCTCTTGCGTTTGTTATTTGTGCCTGTTTTTGTTGTGTCGTAATTTAATTGCGTCGGGCAAGCATAAAGCAGCGTTTTTCTTAATCAGTGTTGCCGGTTTTCAGGCATTCGTTGTCATGCCTGTTGCACCATATGCGACGCTCGAACAAGCGACAGTGGCAAGACAAAGATTGTTGAAATTCAAATTTCGGGGGTTTAACGCACCGAAGCTACTTACATCTGGGCTATGAGGCGCACCTTGGAGGGCTCCTTGGACTCAGCAGCACAACGCCGTAAGGACTGCGCCACCGCGGCGGGTTGAACAAGAATGTGAGTAGAACGCTTGTTGAATTAAGCCGATTGATTGTCATCATTCCAGAAGTTTTGTGGGGCATTTGAACGGCCATGTTCAACTGTTTGCGGCTTTGTGCCGTCATAACCGATAACTTTTTTCGTTTTCCTGTCGTTGAAATTGTTTGGATTGATGTAAAAATTGTTGCTGCCAATATTTGCGACGTTGAAGACATAAAACCTTGTATTGCCTGGCAATTTTTGCGCCTAAAACACGCGTTGTTATTGCCTAAAAATCCCGTTTTTAATGAAAACCATTCAGCGAGAAAGGAGGTTTTTTGGCACATATATCGCTCGTGTGCTAGTCATGGGTATGGTTAGCTGATGCTTTCAATAGGAGGAACAAAGTTCTGTGTTTTGTCGTGCCCACCTACTGTCGCGTTCTTAGCGCGTTGCGATTCTATGGCTAATTTTGGTTTAGAGCCAACGAAGCCATCCAAGCGCTGTCTAGTTAACCTGCCTGCCATCCCTTCAGCTCTTTTTTTTTTTTTCCTACATCGCCCGTTTTCTGACTAAAACCCATGATTGCGTCATTGATTAACTTATAGATTGGCTCAAGCTTTGCAAGAATTCGGTGTTTCGTAATCCCTGTAAGAGGATTACAACAAGATTTGTAATAAGCTTAAGTTACGACCCAGGTAATCTGGCCGACGTCTTAGATTGGATGCGTAGTAAGGGGCGATAATAAACGACTACGTATGAGTTAGGAAGTTGGGAAAAAGATTTGCGAGATGGGCACGAAACTCGGCGCTCGTTTCATAGGGACCGCGCGCGCACTACAGGCGCCACCGCCGCACGAAGGTCATCCAGCCGCCGCTTTCCGCGGTGTATTGGCCTTCTCTTGGCGTGCAAACGCTCGCTGCTTTTGGTGTCTGCGCGCTGATTAAGTGTTTTTTTTTTTCGTAGTAGTTAGCGATGAATAGTCCCTATCACCTGCCTTTCAATTGGGTTTTATTTTTCGTAGTAAATTACAGTAGACTTCGGCCGCGAACGGCAACGGCTTCTGCGTGCTCTGGCACAAGCTCTGCGCCGTCGTGTTTTCGGATTTTAAAATCTCTATTTCTTCTTTTCTTAAGCAAAATTGTAAATTTCCACACATACGGTAGCTGCGTAGTCACGGACTGCTGCGGGGCCCATCGATAATACAATGAAAAAAAAACTGAAAGAAACCAAGTACGCGTCGCTCAGACTACGCTTAGTGAATCCGTTGATTGCTCGGAATGCACAGAACACTAAAAGAGATAGCCCTATAGTATTGTCGTTTCAATGTAGGGGTACATACTTGAGAACATCTAAAACGCTGCAGAAAAGCGAAGGATCAAAACACGAAGAGATATATGTTGCACCATGTGTCTTTCTGATTCCACGCTTTGCAATCCTTGCAAAAACAGGAAGCGAAAAAGAACAATAAAACTGATTTTATCACCGCAACAAAAAATTCAATGTTACGAAGGGAGACAATAGAGCGTGGTTCAGCGTATAAAAAATTATTTTTTCGCGCCGCGATGTGGAGCACACGGAGAAAACAGAAATATTTCCACGTAGCCAAGAACGACGCAAAGCTTTTCTGAACGCAGCGAGCTAGCGAGCTCCTGTCCTACAGAAGACTAGAATGAAATACAAACGTCGAAGAAGCAGTCCGCAGTGTGACGTGCACAGATGAACGTCAATAAAGTGAGTTGCGCGGCGTTTGCTATGCATGCATTACTCTCGGAACGTTATTAATTTCAGATCCATCGAAATGGGATCGAGAACATTGTCGAAGAAACAAAAAATCCAGTTGGCGACAAGGTGGCACCCTTTTCAAATCAAACAATATTGCCCTTCGGGACATACGACAAAAAGAGCAAACGGGCGCTCCGGTTGAAACGCCAGATAAGAAACCTGAATCGGCCACGCACGGTTACAAAACAAACAAAACGAACCCTAAGGATAATGCGCGGAAATATGAAAAGTAAAAGCACAGGATGTCCCAAAGCTTTTTATGGTAATACAAGTTTGAAACAGGTAATGAAGCACCGCTACAACCTGACTGATATGACAAAAATCCGGCTTTAAGTTAGCCTTGTACAATTCTAGGTACACGATGCTCTGAAAAGGGTACATTGCTTTTTCCATTTTCACACACAGTGCATTTCCACTCACACACTTATAATCGAAACTGAAATCGCCCGTTTCTTGCCTTGGAATGGCGCGCCTCCATTTCTCTCGGTCAACAGATCTAGGAAACATTTTCTGTGGTATCGTTGTACAAGAAACGACATCCCGGGACGCAACACATGTTAGGCATCGTCGTTGCACTACTTAAGTCGCATCACAAGAGCGCGAGATGCACGTTGCATTTTTTCCCCCGCACTAAACAAACACAACTCGCCGCGGCTCCGCCGGTTCGAGCCAGCGCAACGCCGCCCGATGAGTGACCTCAGTCAGAGGGTGGCGCCACCGCGCGGCGGCCAAACGCAGCATATGAAGCGCTCCCATTGAGTTACGGAGCAGTTTCGTGACCAGTAAAGCATTGAGGGACTCTGGTATGAGTTAGGAAGTTGGGAAAAAGATTTGCGAGATGCAGGCATGAGCGGCAGCCTGAGAACGGCACGGACTACCTTGATTCTCCCTCCTTCACCCTCTTTCTGCATGAAAGAATAACATGTGGCCTTTTCTCCAAACGCAGCACAAATATGGGGTTTTATTTCTGCTATGAAGATGCCATTCAAAGCTCTGCAAGCTAGTGTAACAAGCACTCCTCATGTCTTCTATAGAAGCATTAAACGCCATCAAACGATGCGAACAACTAATTCTGAGAATTCGGGTCGTCCATAATTCTTTTACACCGGGCAAAAGCTCAGATTAGCTAGCTTCTGAGGGATTCTAGCGTGGCTCGAGGGGGGAGGGGTTGTAAAGGATTTGTCAGAAAAACAGTGCTTGTCGGTCATGATCATACGTTGTTCAAATATAAAATCCGACAGTTTTACTATGTGTGACTGGTGGCTGTTGATATCCTGTGATAGAAAATTTCACTTCTCAGTGAAACCTATAATCGCCTGTGAGTGCGCACGTCTTTCTCTGTGTACTTGGGTGTATGGCCGTGCGCAAGTGTAACCAAAGTTGGGTGAGTTCTGGTTCACCACGAAGAATAAAAAGCGCACAAACATACGGGTAGCAAAGAGAGGACTAACAACAAAAGCGCTTTTCATAACACAAAGAGCAATTGTGACATCAAGTAGGCACGGTCGTGTAAAGTCTTAAGGAAACACCTGTGGCCAAATATAATTTATCTTTTGTTTCTGTCCAGCTTTTATCTTGGCGCTCTTTGGCAGCGTTTTTACAAAATCAGCGTAATTTTCTTTAAGAATAAGCTTTAGTGCATTACCGGAAAAGATTGTCGGAAAGCCAACTTTAGAAAGATCCGGTTGCGGTGTGGTGGGTTTGGCGGCACACAGTTCTTAAAGCCGGCTTTACAAACTGACATGAATGCATGGTTGAAAAGGCATTCTTAGGCCCAATACAAGCACTCATATCAAATTATGTGCGCCCCATTGCATCTGAAAAAGAGCTGCAGCGCATTCAGATGGAGACACAGGGTTGAAAAACTGGTCTGCCGTGTCTTCGTCTTATGTGCTCGTTTATGCGCCGTTTCCTAGTTTATGCGCGCTATAATCCTTTTTAAGCTGCATTACCTACTGGCACCCAAAGGAGTCCCCGTCCCAAGGCATTTACTGATACAAGCGCAACGCTTTACTTTACGAACGCACCATTTTCCAGCGCATGCACTCGAACAGGTCGGATACGCAAAAAGAGGAGAGAATAAGCGCTCCCTTTACCAGACCTTTCTCCGTTTGCTGTGCATTTGTGTACAAGTTTTAAAGCAAAGCTTTCAACCTCCACTAGCCAACGGTTCTTTCGTGGCGTGCGGGACAAGCAACTCCCAACGCGGCTGGGGAGGCGGAGAGCGCTTTTCACTCACGGAGCACAGTGCAGATGGCGCGCCGATAGGGCCCTATTACCCAGTGTTCTCCGTGCTCACCACGGCGGGCGCGTCGGTGGGACCCTTCCGTCGGCTTTGTCGTCTGCTTTAGCGACGGTTTACGGGGCCTGTTTTAAATGCGAAAGCATTTATTAGTGGGGGTTGTCTTGCGTCCATCGAGCGGCGTGCGCCTGCATCCTCCAGCGCGAGCGCACGTGAGCGCGCGCCTCGTAGTTCTGCCTTCGTCGTCGTCATCGTCGTAAATGCGAATGCATTCTTAGTCGGGGGTTGTCGTGCTCCGTCGGCGTGCGCCCGCAGGTGTTATCTCTCCGCGCTCAATGCCGAACGCATGCGCTTGAAGCGAGCTGTACTAGTTTGCTCGAAGCGGCAAGGACGGCGAGTACTGCGGTCTCGTGTCTAACGTGTATGGGAACTTGATATCGCACGCCGTTGCCACGTCTCCCGTTCGAGAAACGTCTCCGTACAAGGACTTGTACACCCTTGCCTACACCGGAGACGGAGTCTTTGTGGTGACCGTGTACCTCGCGCCCAACCTCGCTCGAGACGCCGTTGCCGCGCAGCTGGACGCGGCTATGGAAAGTGTGCGCGTGCGCTCCAAACCCTCTGACCCCATAGTCTTGGTTGGCGACTTCAACGTTGACGTGCGCAAGAAGAGTGGCGAGTGGCTGGTTGAGTACATGCAGACCAGGCACTCTATGCATTGTCTCTCTGCCGGCTTCGACACGTTCCCCACTACCATTCATGGGAGTTGCATTGATCTGGTCTTTACGCGAAACTGTGACGCGCGTATGCTTCTCAAAGACCCTTTGACCGTGCACTTCAGCGATCACATGGCAGTGATTGTGGCCGTCAGGTACAACGATAACACAAACAGGTGCTGATGAATAAATGATTACGTTGACACTCTCATCATTAATTACGCCATTACTCGCAACACACTCATCGGTGCACCCAATGCATTCTCATTTCTGCACGATTCCCTTCGAGGAGGTGCGGGGGAATTTTTTTGCGCAAATTCGCGTCCATTGCGCGCTTACTTCACACGGTTTGATCGACAACTTGTTCGACAGCACCTCCTGGCTAACCCGGAGCCGACAGAATTAAGTGGTCGTACGGCAAAGATACGATAAGGATTGGTTTTTAAGGCGGGAAAACAAAATGTAGAGACCACTGACAGACACCTGGCCACTACATAAACACCACCTTTTGCGCATTGCTTGTCACGAATGGGACTGCGTTTTCTAAATTGCTGAATACCAATTCGGTTGTGTTTGAACAGGTATTACAAAAGACAAATGGTGCAACTGGTTCGAAAAAACAGCGGTTATAAAAGTTCCGTCAGCTTTCTCGCAATTCTGAAATTTACGAAACTGTTTAGTTTAAATCTGTATAAATGGAAATCACTAAGCTCACATGCCGGGTTTTTTCGGTGTCTGCGCTTGTGTCGCGCAGTGGTGTAGCCCCGAGCTAGCACATCAGGATGGCTAGGTTCCGCTGTCTCACCCTTCGAAACATGCTCCTCTCCGTTTTCTTCTTCCGACGCACGGCCAGGCTATTCGCCCCGAGCGCGAACAGAGTCGGCCCCTGGCGGCGGCGGGACGAACCGCTCCTAGTGTGGATGGCGCTCTCGCGTCGTCTGCTTTTCACGTTGCGTGCGGCGCAAGACGCGTGCTGCACACGACAAAACAACCATCTAGGTGTGCTCGTTTGGCAGTAAGCAATGACATAGTTACCTCTGCTTGCGCATTTCCTCTAGAACGCAATATATCAGCGGCCGTTGAGGTTAATGCGCTGGTTTCATTCCACGAAACATCTTCGCCGTGGTCACCGCTTGAGTGTGAACATTGCTTACACACATTGCACTTTTCGTAATTGTTGAGTGCATCTGTCCTGCCGTTTCGGGAACGTCGAAGGGTGCTTTTTGAGGTGGCGTGGGTGATTATTTAAAGGATAAAAGTTTAGTACGGGAAACGGGTAGAAGCGACAAGACCTCTCCATACGCGTGCAAATTCCACACCCTTGTAAAACTGCGCTGTGTCCTTATAGAAGAAGAAACAAACAAAAACATTTACACTGCAACACGACCTGTGCGCTATCGCCCATACATTGCCGGACACGTATTTTACACCAGCGCCTGTGTGATCGTGTCCTTCCCGTATATTTCTAAATAAATACCATTTTTGGACAGTCGTTGTTTACACTGAGGAGGAGAAATAAACATTATTTCAACTGTATCGAGTTGCTAATTTTACGTATTATTTAAAATAAGTTTCTATGGATGCGCAAGAGTATTAGGGGGGATTTTCGGTAAAAGTAAGCAGTTGTGAGTTTGCGTCTGTCATGTGGCATTTCATGTGTCATTTTCATATACAGTCGAACACGGATATATCGAACTCCAAGGGGATCGTGAAAGAATTCGATATATCGATAATTTGTATATAAAATAGGCCTATATGAAGATTATCTGACAACTCCGCACATCACGGAGAGTTTTCTGAAGTCGTGGTAAACGGTAATTTACCGCTTTGACCGTCAAAGCACGGAAAATTCTAACCGCAGCATGATGACCACCGCACTTTAATTATCATTGAAATGTCTTTGAGCTTCGCTTGTTTGTTTTTTTTCTGCGTCGTAGAGTTACGCCAAATTGTCTTCAAGATTACAAACACACACAAATGAGAAAATCAACGCTGTACACTGTGCCACAACAGAGGCGAATAACGCTGACGTAACCTCGGCTGCAGTAGGCGGTTGGGAACGTTGTCAGGCACTGCGTGCCGTTATCTTCAGTATCCGAACCGAACACCTCCCCCATCTGGAGGCATGCAAACGAAGTCGCTTTGCACCCGACACGCTCCGGAATAGCCGGGGCGGGTTGTGCTGCCTTCGCCTTTACGTGAACGTTGATGGGTGCATCGCCCTCAAAACTACTGCGAGGAATTCCGAACGCCCTTTTCAACCAACATCTTTTCAGCAGCCTGCACCCGACGAATTCCCGCCTTCGTTGCTCCGAAATAAATGCCTTGTACAAAACAAACATACAACGCCGCATCGGTCCCCCTGCACGAGCCACCAAACAGCTCAGTCACAGAAAAAGAGTGCCTCCGGTCAATTTCTTTTCCCTCCTTTATGTCCTTTCGCCCCAACCACTATCCGCGTTCTAGCTATCATGGAGCTGCCCCTCGTGCTAGCGTGAAAACAGCTGTTGAATGGCCATCGAAGCGATATAATGCCGCGGACCGCCGCCCCTGTCTCACACCAAGCCAGGCAGCGCCTGCGATGAGTCAACATTATCATCAACTCCCACCCCATCACCAGGACGCAAACTTTCAGGGAGCCTTCGGCACGGAATTCGATATATCGAATTTGCCCATGATCAGGAGTTCGATACACGCGCACAAACAGCCCTATACTTTTGCATGGGATTTCGAGGGGATGTTTGCACTGTTCGATATAGACATAATTCGATATATCCGTGTTCGATATATCCGTGTTCAACTGTATATCATTTTCAAATCCGACATGAATCACCTTGTCCAGAAACGTGCCTCACTAGCATAACCAAATGCCTAATATGGTCACGTCTTAACCTCTTAAGGTGGACCTAAGTTTAAAGAAAGAGGAGAAAACGGGTAATATAATGTACGTTGGTGCCCACATGTGCGAGGGGTGTGTGCCTTGACTCGCTGGTTTTTTTTTTAATTTTTTCCCACAATTCTTGCTTTCAATACATTTTTGAAAAAGGCGAGCCACAATTCCTGGACAATCTCGGACCAAAGGGGGGTTAATTAATTTGAAAATACGTGTTAAAGTACTGCTTTTCACCGCTACAGAACACAACGCTTAGTGTAGTTTCGATTGTAAGTAATACTGATAACCATAGTTTGGCTTTTCGCGTTACATGCGTTCTCTTCTCGCTGCTCTTGCAACGTCAGCAGGACCCCCCCCCCCCCCCCCCCCCCCCCTCTTCCCGAAAAAAAAAAAAGAAATGCACAGAATTTCATTTTTAACCAATCCTCAAGAATTAAATGCCAAGACAAAGGCGATATTCAGTTTACAAAACAAAGTAGTTACCGGGAACCCGTTGCGCTGATTCGCAACGAGAAATAAAAAGGAAATGTTTTACTACATCTGCAACAGCGCAACTTCATTTATTGCCGTCTTTAGGGTTCGTAAGCGACCTTATACGCAAGAATGCAAACACATCTCGCTGTTGCAGGCACCTGTTACGCAATGGTCAACAGAAGCAGCCGTACAGAAAATTTGTGCTCACTGTGAGGTCTCCAGAAGCAATTGGTTTGCACACTGTAAACCTGCTTGTCACTTTGCGAAAACCTAGCTAAACATGAGATGTTGATTGTACTGCGTGCGTTGACAATTCAATACGCTAGTTCACTTGCGACGAAAGCCGTAAATAAGTGATCTGAAAACGTTATTCATCAAACCTTCGTTCAGAGTCGCTAAAATTTCATTTAAAAGACCCGTTAGAGCGGTTACATTTATATCTCTGCGCTGATCAAAATTCAGTAATTTTATGTTGCCTTTTGAACACACAAAAAATATCCCAAGCTCTTAGAAAGAATTTCGGGGCAGTTAAGTAGTGTTACCATTTCAGGGCATCCCACAAATGCAAGAATGCATCATATGCTACCAGTGAAAGCGATTGAGATTGCCGTTGTAAACTGAATTTCAGTGATCGAGGCTTCCTGATTTGTTTCTACTTATGCTTTTATTGAAGGCTCAAAGCCATAGTCTGGAAAGATCGAGCCGTCGCTTTTTTTGGCGTAGTAATGAAAACTGACCTGCCGCTTCCATGCTATACATTGAACGTTGAGGAACCGAACTACAGCATACCACTCTTGTTTGCACCTTTCGTGCGCACATACGGCGAGAAAAAAGCACGAAGCGCGCCCACAGTGTGCATTCTTACGGGCCGCTCAGCGGAGCATCCACACTAGCAGCGCGACGCTGTCGCCACCTACATGTCGACGGCCGCTCCAGTCGGCCGTCGCCTACGCTGCTGCGTTCGGGACGGCGCTCCCGCGAATTCCAGATAGCGGCTGGCCGAATCTCTGGTTTCACTCCTTCTAGAGCCCCGTGTGTGAATTCAAGTGACGACGCATGTGGAATTGTTGTGGGGGTCGTCCACAGCTTTGCTTTCCAACCACCTTCACAGCGTGAATTGGAGCCAATTTTTTCTTCCTGCTGAAAGGCTGCAACTGCAACTGCTCTTTTCAACGGCGGACGTTATTTCGGGTAGAGGCTGAACTATTGAGCGAAATGGGTAGCTTGGAACAAATTTTTTGATGTGAGTATAGGTCACCATATTTTACTAAGTATTGAACGGGCCTTGGCAACCTGACTTAACTGTTCACAATGTCACCGAATACGAGGAACGTACGGCAACAAAGAGAAAGAAATTATTGCAACAGAAAAAATACAGAAGCTGCTGCGCCGGGTGGTTTTCTAAAGATAATGTGGAAGCACTTGAGAGTACGCAGCTTATGAAATTGGAGCACACGCAACCTCAACCCCTTCACCAATATTCAATGCTGAAGCCTCCAGAAAAACAGTTCGCAATTGTGCGGGCCACAATCAAGCGTGATATGCAATTCGTGCGAGGGATGACGTTCAGCTGTAGTCATGAGAAGAAATGTAACTTGCACAACCTTCAAAAAATACTTCCAGAGCATGCTGTATGTTGTGTTTTTCATGGTTCTGGCTTTTAATTTTAAAGCCGGGTACCTAATTACTATAGACAATTTATTTAACAGACAAAAAATCCTTTCCTAATAGGTTTTGGGTGCTTTCTCTGTTATTATACTAATGTGTACATCTTTCAAAGCAATAAAAAAGACCTCACCCCATTCGCCTAAACCATGTTCAGGAACATTACAGCCTCTCCCACCGAACGGTAGCACCCCCTCCCCCTAACTCGCAACTCACAACAGACCAAGGGAAAACCTGGAGACTAGTAAAAGTTCTGCAGAAATTCAGAGAATTATCTACTAATGCGTAGCATTCTTATGCCACCTGTCTTGAGTGTAAGTTTCTTCCAGCCAGTTTTTTTTTTTTTTCTGAATCCTGTCCGACCAATTATCTCCAATCACGCCATTATAACAATTACCGGTGAAACTTTCGCCAAAACTTCATTATTGTGGAAATACAGGGCGTACACGGTTCGCCATTTTCCGCAGTTATTTTATTTTTTCTATTTTTTAAGTTTTTCAAAATTTCGTTTGACCAATTATGTGCATTTACGCTATTACAACGATTGCAGATGGAACTTTCGCGAAATCTGGATTATTGTGTAAATGGCATGCGGTATACAAAATTTCTTTAGACAAATTATCTCCATTTACGTTATTATAACGATTACATTTAGAACTTTCGCTAAATCTGGATTATTGTGGTAATGCAGGGCGTTACACGGTTCCGTATTTTCCGTAATTATTTCGTATTTTTCTTATTATTTTAGTTTTTCAAAATTTCCTTCGGCCAGTTATGTCCATTTACGCTATTATAGCGATTGCAGGTGGAACTTTTGCGAAATCTGCATTTTTGTGGAAATGCAGGGCGTTACACGGTTCCGGCTGTGGAGGTACTCGGCAAAGAATGCTACGCATTACAACAAACACATACCCACACCCAAATCGCCTGCACATAATCCGCCGAGCTCAAGTCCCATTCCCCAACTGCACCCTCTGCACATCCCCAACCACCCTACATCCTGTGGGCGGGCGTGTGGGCCCAAATTTATATCCCCGAATTACAACGGCTAAGCAGGGTAGCGAAGCACCGGCATCCCACGATAAGGCGGAACAGACCTTCCTGATCGCAAGGGTCGCCTGGGGCGTCTAAGGATTAATAACGGCTATCAACTTCTCACACTGAAGAGCAGTTCTGCTTATTAATAAAGTTCTCTCTCTCTCTCTAAAAAAAAACATACCATAAAATAAGCGGTGATGGCTGCCACAAAAGAACCCTGCAGAAAATAGTTTTGACAAGAATCCATCGTAATTAGAGTATGGTACTCGCAGTTTCCTGTCCCGACTGTGGTACATCGACGATGTCAAACTGACAGTAGTACCTCCTTGCTTCCACGGAAGCCAAGTTTCTTTACGCTGTCTGAGATGTCGTTGCTTTCTTCCCAGCTTGCTTTTCCCTCGTCGCTAACAGATGGATTCGGTGTGCTGACTTAATGACAGACGCCGTCCAAGCTTGAGCCCTAGCCCTCTTTAGGCTCCATAGGAAACAGGACATCGTCAACGAGTAACTATTACACCAGTGCCTCGTCTCGTCTATCCACATTTACTCCCCTTTGATGACTGCAAATCTTCCCTGATCATGATTGTGTGCGGGTTGTTTTCGGTTAGTCGTTAGCTTTGCATTAATCTGCCGCTGTCAAGACAGCTTTGAGCTCAAGCACCGCATGCGAGCTACGTTTAGACCTCATTCGAGCTGTTCCTGTACTCGAATTCATTGCTTTCCCAGCTAACCGTCACCCCACCATTTATCTTCGCGCTGCTGATCCGACAACCGGCCGTTTTGTTGCGACTGGAGTTTTCTTTTCGTGAGCTCTCCAATCAAGTAGTTTAAGCGGCGCTATCCTTATTTGCTATTGAGGTTTTTATTTTTAGCTTGCTTCAAGCCTAATCAATTTGCAGTGCCGGTGAACTGAGTTTTCTTATGCTTTCAGGATATAGTTCCCGTGCTGCTTTTATTACAGATATTTCAATTTAGTAGTGTTACTTCAGCAAATCACACACAATTTTTCGAAATGTTTCAAACAACACATTACCATCTACCCTTAAGCTTTCCATTTGTTTAGTATTGCATGGGTCATGTTGGATATTTTGCTGTAGGGCTTGAAAAGAGTGAAGCTGCGCATGAGCTATCGTTATACCTTATCACCGCAACTCGTGCGAGTGTTTTTACCGGCGACCGCTTTAAGATTTTTTGCAGATTTGTCCCAAAACACGGAGCTATAGTTATAAGCCATGATGTTTTCCGTTTCTAAGTTCATTCTCTAATACCTTCTTGGCACTCTCCCTCAAGCTTTCATCGGGGCCTTTGGCTAGGAAAATAAAATAACTCTCGTTAATGTTTCCCAATGATCCGGGGGCTCCACCGTTCTATCTTTATCGCGCTCCTCAAAGCCATATTGTCCTCACGGCTATTTTACTCAGGATTACCGTGAGGCTTGGTGGAAGCGTGCCAAAAACTGATCTTAAGAACAGGCCGATCCTAAGAAGGGTATTCTTGACAAGCCGCTTTGCCGGTCATTAGCCGAAAAACGTTATGTGGCACAGAAAGTAACGTAACGGCCGCCATTTTCTGCCGTCTAAACGAGACGTCCATTGTTATGTGTTCAGTCTATTCTGTGACGCTTTTCGGTGACTCGACTTCCGGTCCTTGTTCAGGGTCATGACACTAGCTATCAATCAATGTAACGACGATAAAACAGTTACGGGGGATGTTTAGAACGTTATAAAAATGTGAAAGCGAAAGGCTTGTTGGGCCTTGTGTTGATCTCCTTTTTAACTTTTGTTGATCCTTGTGGTCGCGCCCGTCACAACTCGACGAACACCCTGCACAGCACCTTGCGAAGCTCGCTTGGCTCGCTAGCTATCCATCGCCAGGAACGTCGTAATCTCCTTTCGCTCTCTAGCCATCTCCACAAGAACCCTATAACAGATTTTTCATGGCGCTGTCTCGCAGAAACTCTTGGCAGCGACCATTACATAATAGAACTCCAGATTCCAAATTGGTCACGTGGGAACCAAAGACTGGGCACATCTCGCGTAACAGACTGTAAGAAATTTCGAGAAGAAACACCAGATACTCCAATCCGAAACCTAGAAGAGTGGACCAAGGAGCTGCTAGGCCTGCTCAAAAAGCACACCAGAGAGCTTCCGCTGACGCAAGATTACCCCGCTGTTGACACCCACCTCTAGCACCTTTGGGAAGCACGTCAAGGACTGATAAAACGCTTGAAAAATAGAAAAACAAACCATGAGCTTAAACTCCGCATTGCAAAACTAACTAAAGAAGCAGAAGAATACTCGAACCGCGTAAGCTGACAGAACTGGACACAGTTTTGCGACAAACTACAGGGGACACTGGGTTCACGCCAAACATGGAATCTCCTGAGGACTCGCATGGGTACTCACGAAACCAAAACTGCCATCAGCTACCAAATTCGAAGACTTATCCATAATTACCCCGGTACTGGACAGGACTTATTTATTGAAAGCATGACACCCCTAAATGCTACGATGACGGACAACATATCCATGCAACCTAGATATACTGGTCACCCTAACCAAGATCTGGATGCCCCCTTCACCATACAGGAAATAGAAGCGGTAACAAGAAACCTCACTCTGAACACCACCCCCGGTCGTGATCAAGTACCCAACAAATTACTACGAAACCTCGACCCTCTAATACTAGATCAACTCTTGGACTACATCAATAGCCAGTGGACAACAAGCATCTTACCGCCGCAGTGGAAACATGCCGACGTCACTCTAATTCTCAAGGCAGGCAAACCATTAGTCCCGAAGAATCTCCGGCCCATTTCGCTACATAGAAGACAACGATTACTTCCCCCCCCACAATGTACGGATTCCGACAACATCTGTCCACACAGGACGTACTGTTGCGGCTGAAAGAAGATGTAATTCAACGGCTTTAAAATCAGCACAAATACTCTATATTGGCGATTGACATTAAAGGAGCATTTGACCACGCCTCGCAATCAGTCATACTCGAAGGCTTGAACTCCATACATTGAGGGGAAAGACTATACAAATACGTCATAGCCTTCCTCACCGACCGCACCGCCACTATAGGCATTGGACACCTACGATCGTATACATTCCCAGTATGCCCAAAAGGAACATCACAAGGCTGGGTAATCTCGCCATTGCTTTTTAATCTGCCATGAAAGACCTGCCTCACCAGCTCCTAAACATCCCCAACTTACGGCACGCCATTTATGCCGACCACCTACACTGTGGACACTGACCGGCTCCATTGGAGAACAACAACAAGCCCTACGAGAGGCAATAAATACAACGCAGGAGTACTTATGCGCCCCAGGCCTCCAGTGTGCCCCTGAAAAATCAGCCTTACTAACACTCCGTAAGCGGCTATCCAAAAAGAACGCGGACACAACACCGGACCCCACAGTTACCATCGATGGACACCCATCCCCAACGTACTGCACCTACGTATTCTTGGCTTGACGATTCCCAGAGACGGATCAGGATCGCAAACCATCTTACCACTTAAACGCACTGTTACCCAAATAATGCACCTTATACACAGGTTTTCCCAAAGACGCTCAGGGCTGAAAGAAAAGGATACTATCCGCATAATACAGGCTATTCTCATCAGTCGAATTGTATACGGAACTCCCTATCTAAGTCTAAAACCCACCGAAATAGCCAAGCTTAATGTTATTAAAGACAAGCATTCAAAACAGCACTCGGCCTCCCCCGAAAACCTCGATGAAGAAGCTCCTCCAACTAGGAATATCCAACACCTGGGAAGAAATATGTGAGGCACATCAGACTTCCCAATTCCGCCGACTACGCCTGACTACTGCCGGCCGCTTCACTTTATCTCAACTTGGCTACCCCGTTTCTTCTCAGCAGGACCAGAAAACGCGCATCCCACCTATCATCCGACAGAACATACGGATAGCACCGATCCCCCGTAATATGCACCCCGAATACAACAAAGCAAGACGGCAGGCTCGAATCGGATACATCCGGAAACGGTTTCAACACGTGCCGACCACCGGATACACAGACGCACCGCCCTACCAGGAACAGCCGGCTCACGCAATCAGCGTAATCGACGCAGCAGGAAAAGAGCTATCGGCAGCAACCGTCCTAACAAAGTCGACAGAGATAGCAGAAGAAGCCGCAATTGCCCTCGCAGCCACCACTGGAAAAGAGTACATCACCATCATCACCGACTCATAGACGGCGTGTCGCAACAACTTAAATGGAATAATTTCAAAACCCACTCTGAACATACTGCAACGACACCCCCAATTGCCAAACTTAGAAATCGTATGGTCACCCGGAGACGCCACCCTCGAAGGAAACGAAGCGGCTCACGCCGCAGCCGAAGAAAATTCCCACCGGGCCGTCTCCGAGAGGGAACCACACCAACAGAGGGATTCATATCCAAAGTCTACGCTTCTTCCCACATACGCAGAAATATTGCCCCACTACAGACAGGCTCGTCGCAAATATCCAGCGCCAGACCACCGACTAGCCAAAAAAGACGACACCACGCTACGAAGATTCCAAACAAACACTTATCCTCGCAACAGCATACTTCACGCCATTTAACCGATACAATACACTGCCAACTGCAAATACTGCCCGCAGACAGGTACCCTATACCAAATCGTTTGGGAGTACTCCCACACGCCGGAACTCACACCAAACCCCAATCCCTCCTTTCAGCAGTGGGTGGAGATGCTGACCAGTTCTGACCTCTCCGACCAGCAAACGTTGGTGGATAGAGCGAAGAAGGCCGGTAGACTCCAAGGGGTCCTGGACTGAGGACTCCTCTCACCGGGTGGGTGCCCCTGACACCAGCACTTTGCTGTTAAATAAAAGTTTATTCCTCCTCCGTCCTGCTCGCCCCGTCAGTATTCCACGTGCAGTACGGCTTGGCCTCTTTTGGTGAAGCTGTTTCCTTTTTCCAGCTCGTGGTGCGTTTCCCTCTCTCAGAGCCCTCCTCGCACCATCCTCGCGCACTGCTGGTTCCCTTTCCTGGCACGCGATGCCGGGCTCGCGCTCCCCGACTGGCGGAACTTCAACCTTTTTTGGATGATTGGACGTGTACTTCACGACGATACCTCAATGCAATACGCACAGCATTGAAGCAGAGACCACGTCCCAGGAACTCCAGCAAGACACCTGCCCCAGGCACTGAAGTGATCGGCTTGCGCGTCCTGGAAAATTCCAGAGCAGCGATGCTAATTTTTGCTGGGCCCAAGGCACCACGCTACATTTACATCGAAATGCCTGGATGCGGTGCATGCTCTACAGGACAACAAAAGCTGTCCGCTACGGCTGTCGTCAGGTCGGACACAGGACGGATGAATGCCGAACCCGGAAGTCAGCGTCTACTCCCAGTGCAGCAGACAGGACCCGGGGGGAGAACTGTGAATGCTGCCCAAAGCGCAACCTATGCGGCGGCGCACACGCCACTACCGTAAAGGACTACCCCCAACGCTTCAAGAAACCGCACCGACCGCCTACATGGGGACATACGAGGAACCTGAACGCAGGCAGCGCCTGTATAGCCAAAACCGTCAACAAGGTTTTGTTCGGGATCATCGCTGAGATCACAAGAGAAAAAAAGAGACATTGTCCCAGTGAGCCATCCCCCATGGCAGCCGATCAAGATGCCCACTCCACCGATCGGGCAGCCGACACAAGGGATCAAGCAGCCGATGAAACCATCAGGAAGCCGTTGCAGCCGATCGAGAAGTCAACATGAAAATAAAACATAGGTGAGCTGGGCAGCGCAACTGCTCCATCCCAAACACGCCAGCCGATTCCAAAATCACACTGCTTTACAGGCGCTCCATAATCGCAATGCCTCAACACACCTACAGCTGTCAAGACCAGACCCTCAAATGCACGTGGTATACACAAAGCTTCCTAAGTTCACAGAGGAAAACGCGCTTATGCAGGTGACCTACCAGCAAATGCAGAGTGCCAGGTGATACGCGAAGAGAACTGATGCCTGTGTCAAGCGCTGCAGGGCAAACATAGCTTCCAGGGGCAGGGGGTGATAATGCCTGAAACACCAGCTTACCTTATGCGCTATGTAACAGAAAGAGCAGTGTACACACCAACCCAAACAGCGAACAATGAAACTAAAACAACAGCTGAATTAAGAAAATTGTGACCCACTCACGCGTACCTACCAGGTTTCCCGGACGAAAGAAATCAGACATGACAGAAGACAGCCTACGCGCCACACGCTAAAATTATAAACTTGCTGAATAAAACCTTCTTCCAAACCAGATAACGTGCAGAAGGAACAGCACACCGAAAGCAAATGAATGTAAGAACGGCGTAACAATATGGCAATGAAATTGCAGGGATACCGGCACAAGCAAGGCTTCTTTAGGCAATGTACGTACTTCCTCAACGCGGAACTCCCGCCAGACGTAATTCCGCTTCAGGAAACAGGCAAATACGTTATGCAACACATACCAACTCCGAAGAGTCCAGCAAGACGACCTTATTAGTCCAGCATACAATTTGCGCAGATTACAGTACAATCTGATCCACGGAAGTGTACGACGGAGCCATAGAGGACGACCTGCAGCAGGCCATTGAAATACGTAACTAATACATGCAGTCATGAGCAAATGAAATGTGAAAACGTAAATATGAAGCAGACCATGCAAACTTGAGAAATATTATCCGTTAAAGCCCCATAATGGCGCAATATTGACATGCATATTTGGAAAGCCACGTTTCCCAACTATGTTTTTATAACTAAGCCACACGTCAAGTGACTTGTCTGGAAATAAATTGCGCCATTTGTGTGTTCTGATTAATATTTTCGTGTTCGCGTGTCAATTGTCCATGACAAAAATTTGTGCGGCCTGGTCTGCTCACCAGAAAAGTGGGAGTTTCTAAAAATATTCCTAAGCTTATCGGAACAGAACAGATCCACTTGCCTCATCCTCGCGATGACCACATTCTAATCATTGGCCTTCACATAGACGAAGGCCTCCGCAACAAAATCGCAGTACCCCGACTCCAACAAGCCTTAGCTCAAATTATGAGTATGATTGACCGCATTGCTGGAAGAAACCACGGTATGCAGGAAGCAGACTACTTTCAATTAGTACAGGCATTTCTCGTCAGAAGAGTACTTTATGTGGCGCTTTATTTGCGGCAACGCAAGAACGACCTGGAATGGATATATATGTAACCCCTGAACACCTCTAGCGGGCGCCTTCTTGACTAGGGCCACACAATACGGCTCCAGAGCTAATTGAAGCGCATCTCGCCAGCCAACGAGAACAGCTATTGTTGACGCTCCCCCGTAGGAGAACCCTTTACCGGTTTGGCTACCGTATTGACAACGACTATCATCTCAGACGAAACAAGGTAAAAAATTGGCCCGCGTATCTTCTCCATTCGTTGCAAATGTCGTCAAAAGACGATAGTCTTTGTAGACATTTGCCAAGGAAATGCCCCGTTTTGGTTTGCCTCTCCCCTCTCATGCTATTCCTGTACCGTCGCGCTCATCCCAAGGTAAACACACTAAAGGTTTGCGCAAGGCGATTTGAATTTACCGCGTTCCACTGCTACAGGCCGGGTTCCTCGATGCCAGCGCTGCAGTACGGCGGGAAACGCGGCGTGAATGGAGGCGGCCGACTACAAGGTTTATAGAACCGCGTGGCCGTGCTCCACGTGCGTTCCAAGCAGAACGTGGAACCTAGCTGGTGGTACCTTTCGTTGCTGTTGCCGCGTGATTTTTCATACGCCGCCAGGAGGCGGCGGTTTTTTGCAGTAGATGTAGAATATCATTTGCTATTGAAAAACCAAGCATGCATGAATTTTTTAATAAAGGAACACTGTAAATATCCCTTGTGTACTAAGTTCCTGTCTTATATTTGCGTAATGTCTTGTTCTTGTTCAACAAAGTTGACAAGTATGAACATATAAACCGGGCTTAGACGTTTAGCATGTGGCTGTGAGTATAAAACACAATTGCTTAATATCAATTTTACTTTGGCCGGGTGGCTGAATCGAGTTACAGACAGACAGACGGACAGACAGACAGACAGACATACAGACACATCAAAATTTCTGGGTTTAAGTAGTCCAAGAAAGACTATCGTCTTTAAAATCACAACAGCACTGATACCGAGAAATATGCATCCGGAACACCACGTACCACAAGGACTAACGCGCAAATGACTCCCAAGAACAGTACAGAAACCGGTGCACGAACGCAGCCAGCTACACGAACGCTGCCAGCTACACAGGCCCCCAAGCTTGGCGAGAGAAATCAACAATGACCTGACGGACCTTGCATTTGCAAAGACCAGAACATCTATTCTTTTTGAAGAAGAGAAAGCGATCATCACCTACATTATCGTTAGCGCCCCTAAGGATCAGCAAAGAATTACAGTAACAGCAGATTAATATGTGTCATGCCGTAACTCTGGCAGGGACCGAATTTCGCACACGGCTCGTAGGCTACTCCCAAGCAAGCCAAACCGCCTCGTACCATCCACGCGCCTTGTATATGCGCCGGGACGCAATGGTTTAGGCGGAAATCAACAAGAACATGCTGCTGCTCGAGCGTATACCCACCGAGCGCTCCATCAATCAGAGCAAGTCCCACAACCCATCCTACCACAGTAACGCGAAATCCTCTCACCCCAGAAGCTCCCACCACCATACGAAAACCCAGTGTAGCAGAGGCCACCATCTGGTGACGTCTACAGTTCAGGATGTACTCGCACATAAACCTATTACCCACCAGTTCCTCCCAAATAAATGCTCTCACTGTCCGACGAATGCCGATCTCTCTGCCATATCTCATGGGCCTGCAAAAAACACCCCATCATCCCTCCAATTCTCAATGCATCCTCCGAGTAATGGAACGTCGGCTGACCAGGTTAAACCTGAACGACCAGCTTATGCTGATCATCAATGATCGATCCACAACTCATGACTCCAATGCCTTGAACTAAGGGCGCTGCCACCTTAGGAAACCAGCTTTTACTCTATTGCAATAAAAGTAATTCCTCGCCTTATGCTTCCCGCGTGTCATGAAATTGAATTCGCGGTTGCAAACGAGCAACCTCTCTAGAATAGGGCTATTCGACGTACGGGAGTATGTCCAATCCGGGCATGCTTGTCGTTACGCAATCAGTACTGACGATATGGGAATAATTCTAGAAATCCATCTGATTGTCAGCTCCTATTAACTCGCTCGTAAAGTACAAAAATTGGAATATATATCTAAACATCAATATAGAAGTACCTGTTTTATGACGTGTGTTTTCAATTGATAAAGAAGGTTAGAGAATCTCACTGATTTTGTGCGGCATAGATGAAGGAAAGCAGGGCAAGTTTTCTACGGCGAAAGCGGACATACAGTGCACATATTAAAGCGGTCTCCAGGGTGCAGCTTGTCCTTCCAGCATTTCTAGCTGTGATACAAAACATTTTTAAACTCCGCTGACGTTTTTTTTATATCTGCTTTGATTGGCACCTTACTCGATCCTTTTAGAAGCACTATTTTAAAGAAACTGAAAAACTACGGAACAAAGATAACGAGAAAATGTAGTAAAGTCCGCAGGCTAGTTCTGTTTCGACGTTGCTCACAGTCTACTCCCCGCTTGTCGCCAGGAAATGACAGGCGGGAAAGCAGACAGCAATGCGAGAAGATCCGGAGAAGAGCGGACGGGAAAAAGGAATGACCGCCGGAAAAAGGCCGTGAAGAAACAGTACATGGAGAAGACGTGAGTACGCACACAGTCGATTCGCCAAGCAGCCAGATGTACTGGGACGGAAACTGAGACGAAGGATGACACTGGCGTAAGGAGAAAAGCGGGAGTACATGTCCTCCGCGGCTGCGACGGAAGCAGTTGTTGGGTATTATCGCTGTGAGATGATGCACTATAACACGGAGATGTAAGGAGTGACAGACGGTAACGTCAGCCGGACAGCTGGATATCTCGGCTAGGACGGATGGTGGACGCGAAGGCCAAACACGCACGTAGAAATAAGGGAACACATTCCGACACAGGCTTTTCGCTGCCAAAAGGCGGAAAGTTGCGCCCAGAATGCACATCGATATGACAGCTTTGCTATCTGGTGCTTTTATTTCGCAAAAATCTAGCACATCTCCAAATCCACTTTCCCCCCGCTTGGTTTGACGTTCTTTCGTAACGATTGCGGTCGGTGGCCCGTCTGTCTCCATCGGCCGTCACATCTGTGCAAGGCTATGTTTCGTTCAGCGGTTTTGAAGATTTTTATTTTCTAACAGGATTTGACCCTTGAGTGAAAGCAAGGGTTAGTTTCCCTTTTAAAGTATCTTGTCAGCGCACAGAGAAAGTAAACCCAAAAACACACGCTTTAAAGGAACAGTAAAATATAAAAAAACTTTTGTTGTAAATCCCCCCTTTCTAACCGATTTGTAACAGTCATTATAATAGTTTCTTTCTTTAAAAAACACATGGCATGTTTGCGTTGTGACAGCAATAATGTAATTGATATTGGAAATTAATTTGAGAGTGCTATGACTGTCGAAACGCACTTAGCTTTCCATAGTTAGTGTAAGCTTTCGGCAGTACTAAATTATGCTGTTCACAGAACCGGACAAGTTTTGTATGAGTGTGGAAAGATGTGGCAAGGCATCAACAAAAGCACTAGTACAAAAAAATGTGCAAAAAATTGAATTAGCTGCAATTAACACGAATCGACTGATCTTGAAGGTATTAACGATATGAAAGATCAGTGACAATAAAAATTAGACAAAAAAGTCTAAATTTGAGCCAAAGTGCCTATATAAATAAAGTGTATCACTCATCGTTGAAAATAAAAGTCGCCACGTTGGTGTTCGTGTAGTGATCGAACCCGGCTCTCTGGAATAGAATTCGAGCGTGTTAACACCAGGCCACAGTACAAGAGTCAGCCTAGTTCGTGTGGCGATGACGTCGTATACTGTGACAGAGAACGTAGCGGTACGTGAGTGGACCATGAGGCACGCAGCCAAGGGGAACCCCGATTCTGGGAAAGATGTGGCGTGAACAAACTGTTCAGTTTGCCTGCCGAAGTAATGCGCGCTAAAAGACAAATAAACCAAAGGAAAGAAAGAGACGCGAGCATCCTGTGGCAGTAAAGAAGACTGATGTATATCGCCAGCGAAGCCGCAACGCGTCCGCCTTGAAAACTTGTAAGCAGGCTTAAGTGCGCCGAGGAATTTTTCTCTTCGTTTCCATGGCAAAGAGCATTAACCTATAGCCCTCATTGGGGCTAAGCGCTAAGCAGCTCTAACGTTAAGTTTAACGACCTGCAAAGCATCGTCACACTTAAATTGCCTGGTAGTGCAGGGTTGGACGTAAACATCAAAGTATAAGTAAACTCACTCAGTGAAGTAAATCAATAGCAAAATGTACGGAGATCGTGCCGTAATGTATTTCGAGACTGCTAATCAATGAACATAAAAACCATGACTCGGTATGATTTTGTAGTACGAATATATCCCACGGCTAATATTAATACTGAGCCCCAATTGCAACGTTATTCACATATTTGCATGAAGCAATCATATGAAAATTACTTTCGCCCATAATCTGAATTTATACCCTGGTAGCAATTAGGTGCCTCTACTTCGAAAATTATGTATTTTTCCGCAGAAGCAAGGCATAGTGCAGTGTTGGTCTGTTTTTGCTATTTGAAGCGAAGTGCTTTACCTCTAACCCCCAAGGGTTCTGTGGCGACCGTTGGTGTCGTGTCAACAGAAAACTCCCGCGAACAAATAAAAGAAGTTACTGGCACCTCCAGGAATCGAATATGGAACGAATACAGAAACGAAGGTAGAGCCCGTTGTCTTGCCGATTGAGCTACGAGCCCACGCGGAGACGGGGGAGACAGACGGTGCACATCCCCTGGACGCATTTGCGGGTTTATCTCCTGCATTCTCGCTGAATGCCACGTGATAGCATCACGCGACCTCTCACGCCACTGTGCGGGACTTGCGCATATGCTAGGAGTTAATAAAATTAAAGGAAACTCACACCAACGCATAGAATCTCACTTCTTCAGTCTCTGCCCCGATATCATCACCCTCCGTCGGTTGCGGCTAAGACGGGGGAGAAGTGAGATCGTCTAACACCGGGTTTGAGCTTCCTTTCATTTTATGAAAAAACATTTTCCGCTCACCTGCTTCACCAATACAACTCAATCAACCACCATTCATTGATCATGCATTGATTTAACCTTAGCAAAGAATATTTATGAAGTATTAAAGGGTGTGATTAAGTGCATTTCATTTGTCCCTGGTTTCACTCTTTTTATAGCCACTGTGTGAATTCAGGTGATGCCTCTTGAGCAATCGTTGTGGGTGTCGTCTATAACAGCCTCGCTTTCCAACTACCTTCACAAGATGAATCGGCACGCATTTTTTGTTCCTGAAGACGTTGTACATTTCCTCGTTTTTTTTTGTTTAGTCTTCATTTTTGGAGGAGATGCATAACATGCATTTCTTATTTTGTCGGTTCATTATTGTAAAATGTATTTATTTCCTGTATTTTTTATTATGTATTTTTAAAATTCTGTTCAGCCAATTATTCCCATTTATGCTATTATAACGATTAAGTGGAGTACTCTAACCATTTCTGCATTTTCGTGCAAATGCAGTGCGTTTACACGGTCCTGGCTTTGAAGGTGGTCGGCAAAGAACGCAACGCACTAAAACACTTTCTTGGCGCTCTTCGCCCTAGTTGACCTTGCGCCATTAAGATTCAAACATCATCATCGAAACACAAGTTCGGCTGCACGTGGTCTAGCTACACAAAGAAAATCAGCCTTGGAGATCAGTGTTTGGAGATGAGCGCTTTTGAGCCCTTCAAACACCGGCCCCATTTCTTAAACGACTTTTTCTCCTCACTCCCCGTTTCTCTTTCTGTGCTTATCAAATATTTACCTGCTTTATCAGTTCGTCGGTCCACGGCCGTGGAAATGTGAAATTGTGCGGTAAAAAAATGGGAAAACACAAGGACTAGGAAGCAGGATCGCAAAAAAAAAATGGCGGGAAACGAAGGGGTGCATATGATGTACTACGTTGCCTCTGTTGCACTAGTTCTTCCTTTTTCAGTAGGGATTTGGGAGGCCTAAGTTATTTCGCAATTCCGTGTCCACGCCACAAAATACCACCTTCTTTGGTTCGAACTTGCAGCTAGACGAATGTAATGAAGTGGCTATTTATACAGGCGGCTTGGAAGTATCGAAACCTTCCAATCCGAGTATTTTCGAAGAATTCTCTTGAGATCTTAAAACCAAGCAAACATGGATTATTCTTGAAATGAACACTGCTTCGCAGGACTTTCTGCGCAGTATAGTTCTGCAAAGGAATGGCAACGTGTGCTTTTCTGGCGAAATGACCCACCGTGCTCGCTCAATGCAAAGGCTGAGCTGGGTCCAGGGTTGCTGAGTCCAAGGACACGGGTTAGATCCCAGCCAGGTCAGTCAACCTTTCTTATTAAGACGAGTAATGTCTCGGTGTCCGCAACGTTAAATATGCCCAGAACGTCTAGATTAATTCGTTGCCTTCCCTATGGCCTGTCGGATAGCACGGGTACGGCTTGTTTTTTATTCACTTCAATTCCACTTTACTCCTATGAATAACACGTTAATCAACAAAAAAGTTGCAGTACAGAGGACGACCCCGGGTTGGAAACTGTCGGGGGGACCTCCGTGCATAAATGGTACTTGTAGGTTAAAGGTCTCCAGGTAGTCCAATTAATCCTGAGTCCTACACTACAGCTCGCCTCATAGCCAAAGTGTAGCTTCAGGGCGTACAACACCCCAAAATTTGACCTTAAATGGTGGCAGCACAACAATAGCGTGACAAGCAGTGAACGCACTTTGTACGAAAAAGGTAAAGAATGATTACAAAATCCTGATACCGTGGCCAAAAGTTCGTATATAGCATCACGTGATGTGCTGAATACACGATAGAAGGCTACATGGCTAAAATGACAGGCAGGACGCGATGACAAAGTTTAGCAAACACAAAACGTTGTAAGGGGCGACTGTTCAAAGAGCTTGCGAAACGATTGTACGTTATTCGATACAGATTCTAATGTGATCTTACACTTAGTTTCCTATAGTTGGCATGCACATTAGGTACAAAAAAAATAGTGGCTCTTTAAACTCGAGCGTCACTTGAGTTTTCAAAAGTCGGGGAGGGGATAGCCCTTCAATACACAAATTTTTATAAATAGGGCGGTATCAATAGAGCGTATAGCTGATCAGGGGAAGACTCAAAGAGCCGGGATTCCCGTTTTTACGATGCTGACGAGGCTTTAGATGGTGGTGTACGCAAAAACATCGACGGCTATGAATGTATGCGTAGTATAGTGATGACATATTGCGCTACTGTAGAAAAGCGAATGGCTTCGATAAGGACATGAATGCTGAATGAAGATCTTTTCAGTATATTGAAAACATTTTTCGACATCGGGAGATGGCATAGCAATTTCAAGTTGCCTAATGACCTTCAGGCTGTTATTAACTTTCAACACACAATAATCTGTCCTTTAGAAGTGTGTACAGAGTTAAAATATTTTAACACCCCTTTATGCAATAAACGATGCGTTTAGTCACCGTAAAATTCTGGTTGGATTCACTGGCTACTCCGATTGCATGAAACCTTTTCCGTGGCTGTATTTGGCTGCGAAGGACACCGCTCTGGCTGTTCTACCCTGGAGCCACCTGGCAACACAGGAGTACCTTGGTAAACGCCAGGAGTTTCACGAAATTCAGCCAATAACAGCTTCGTTTTCTGCAACTGACGGTTTTATTACCTGCATTTAAAATTTTAATTTCCTTCAAACAAAAGAGTGCGGGCCAATTCACCCTGTGGATGTGGTTCGGAAGCGAAGCTTTATACACCCCTACCACGGGTGACTACGGCCCGCTTGGGTTAATCACACGTTGCACTGTACCTGTAACACGTTCTTTATCATTTCACTTCAGCACAACGTTTACAATGGCCTTATGATCGCTGTGATACACACTCAGACTCGGCGTTTTCACCACCGTTATATTCTTCGTGAACGTTACAGGGACACTGAAGTGAATTTGTCAAAATCCTGCGTTTGCTTCCGCTGCTTAGACTAGCTCAAATAAACACACTTTTCATTGTTCGTCCTGGCGATAAGGCGCTATTTATTTTACAAAGCCTGAAAGAAGAAAAACTACCATGCGCGGTTGGCGGCGGCCGCACCAACTAACAGCAGTGACGTCAGTAAAAGGTGCTACGTGAATGGACGACGTCAAAGGTTAGTATTCAAACAAGTTTCGGTTTCGGTTCTGTGAAACATCATGCTTGGCAGCCGAAGTTATCGTTGGATGGGCATTCTCGATATCTCAGTAATTGGCATGCCGCGCTTGTGCTATGTTGTCGGCTGTAAAATGCGTCAGATAAGCCTACCAGCACAGCTTGAAAACGTAACAACCACTAGCCGAAGCGTACGCAGTGGACGAACGCCCTCTGTGTCACAGCAGACGCTCAAATGCGATTCGCTTTTACCCTACCTTTTGAGTTTGTCTGGCTCATGCCTGTATCGTAAAAAGCGTGTTTGCACCAGGCCGAGGGTCGGCTGATTCGGGACTGTGCCCACTGCCCGCAAGGAGTCGGTGCTTATAGCAACAGCACGCCAACGAGAACTCGCTAGCACGTCAGTGTCAGCCTGCGCGAGTTCCGCGAAATCGTTCGTGGAGAAATGAACGTTACAGCTCAGAAATGTATCGAGAACATCGGCCAAGAACAAAGAAATAATGTATATCCAGTATACATTTCTATTTATTTTTAACATTTGAAGCGGCCTAGGTTACTATATTTCTTGGATAGCACTTGTGCAGTAAGCGTCGCCCAAATTCCCACAATAGCTCATGTCTATTGACATAATTCCTTAGACTGACAAGCGTTCGCAGATGTGCGGTCGTGCTGCTGACCGATGTGATAGTCAACCCAGCCACCAAAAAATGCCCACCGAACATTGGTTTTACGCTGTATGATAAAAGTTGCGGTTGATTTTAATACTTTCGTACCTATACCAACTTCGCTGCTGTTCTCCCGCCTTCAATTGTCCTTCGCTTTCCCTATTGTACCAGTAAGCGAAGCGTCGCATGTGACCTTGTACACCGCTTGTGTGGAGCGACCTGGACTTGGAGCTCGATACAGTGTACTAACTAACAAACTAAAGAAACGCACATTCTTCCATTCACAAACGTGTCGCGGCTTAGTTAGCCGCGGCGAGCCGGCGGCAGCCGGCGGACTAAACGCTGGGCCGACGACTCTGTCGGAGGGTCGGCGAGCCGCGCAGAAGCGCAGTAAAGCCAAGCCACCTTTTTGTGACGTCATACGAAACGCCACAGAAAATGGGCGAGGATGCAGAGAGGAGGACAGCATTTTCGAATTGATTTTTCTAGTGAATAAAGTCGCGTAAACACAGCGAGAGTGGTCGAAACATGGCCTACCGACTCCACACTATAATTTGCGCTCGTAATCCCGCAATGTTTACAAATCACTTTGGTGTCCTTTTACAAAGGATACTGACACAAAATTTGAAGGCGAGATAACTTCGGAGATAGATTGGTGTGAACACACATACATCATTTGCAAAATATCAGCGGCAAATACAGCCTAGAACATATTTAAAATCAATTTTGAAATTTGTGAAACGCAACCGAGCAGCCAGCGAAAGACCTCGCGCAATCGACATTCACTGAATGTGGAGCAAGTGTGGCGACCATTTCAAGTCGTCACGCAGTTCCTGTTGCTTGCCATCTGACATGACCGCCTCGGTCGTTTTGCGTCGCAATCGTGTCGTCTGATGTAAGCCAATAAGGGCTCCCTCGAGGTGGAGCACTTCAAAAAAGACTAGACTCAGAATCCCCCCTCCCCCCTGATTGTTTGAAAGAGGAAATCAGGATGCGACTGAGAACAAGCTAGGCGCTTTACTGGTAGCTGTGATGTCAGAGGCTCTCGCCAACAGAAAGTACGTCACGATCGAAATGGCGGACGCAAGAGGGACGTTTTTAAAGCGGCCACAAAACAGAATCCGTGGCGCTTACTTTGCGATGCAAACATTTCTCCTTGAGGGAGGCAAAGTGGCAGACAGCCAAATTTGTTTCGTTTTCGTTGCCACAGAGAGGATGTCCGTACGCGCACCTTCACTAGACAGAGGACCTATAGACGCGCGCTGATTTCTGAATTCACAACACCGGCAGGAAATAGCGCTTCCGCAGGAACCGTGCTTCACTGGCTGCTTGGTTCAATTTTCTTTGTAGTACCGGCCTGAACGGCAGAAGCTTAGTTTATATGCGGCCAAAAACTACAGTCCCTTTCCAAAGAAAGGTGAGCATTCTCACACCAAAACTGCGTAAATAGTGCGTCAAAACCTTCGCTAAAACTGCTTCCGACCTTCGCTGGAAAAGCGCCCAATGATCGTCAAACATTCAAACAGCGAAATCACAAAGAACAAACCCATACGACGAATTTTTGCGCACTAAGTACGAACGATCTACGAACGATCTTAATGTATACGTGGTTTATAAGAGAGGTACCCTATCGTACTCGTTCTTCATGATCGATGGGTGTATCTTCCAGTAACCGTTTTGCCACAAAAAGAAGCCAGTTTTCACTCAGTCGCCGTGTGTACAGTGATCTTATTGGAGTTTCTCGATCGGCCAACTCGTATATGGGGAAATGCATTAGTTTCTTGACACGGCGCCATCGGTCCCACTAATAAAGCTTGCGTTTTAAAAGCCACAGAAGTCACATATGCTACAATCCGCATAGAAAAAAAAAAGGTAAACTGCGGAGGCCAGCGTAGAAATGTTCCGCGTATAAAATCACGGCTGCCTTCGGAATGAGCAGCGAAATATTGCCGGTACTCTTATCACTCCCACTGCCTGTCACTTTTTCCCTTCTCAATCTTTATCTCTGGCACGGCTCAACGCAGCCGATACGACCCACCAACAACTCTATCCTCGAAAGGAACAGTACAGGCCTCACGGGCCCGCCGATAAACTCTTTCCTTTACACACCAGGCGACCAATATATATGTGGAGGGGGGTGGGGGCAAGGGGGTGGGGGGGGGAGGAGCTTAAGATGGACGGTCAACAACCCTCCATGTCTCGTCTCCATTCCAAATGGTGTTTTCTCGTAGGGCATGGTCATCGCTTTCCCCATTTTGCACTGGCCGTGCGCTGAAGGGTGCATCTGTTGGGTCTGCTCAATGCCAACAACCACGTGTCGCTTAGACGAGCCCTCCTGCAGTTTGCTAAGCTTGAGCGTCAATGCCACAGGACTATGACTGCGTGGGTCTATCTCTCTTGAACATGAACGCCTCATGGCGATAACCTGAAACGCTGGGATGAATGTATATATTGCATTACAGTCCTTCGGCACGCACGCAGAAGTCGTTCTTAAACCTATGGCTGTTCGGATGTGCCTAACCAGATTTCGTCAAAGCAATAAAGGGAGATAGCCAGGTTTAAGGGTACCGGGAATAGAACAAAGGACTTGCCTTCGTTCTAACGAGTGCTTCATCGGAGTAATGTAACGTTATTGAAAACCAAACATCTAACGAAAGAACAAAACCGAAATGAGAGGTGTGATACCATTCCCCCGCAAAGCCTGTTTGTCGTAAGCCCACATAGATTAGAGCTTGTCCTAGTCTTCTTTATCGTTATTCTTTTTTCGTGCATGAAGCTGCAAATTATACATATAGCTGGGATGGTTGGCTAACACCCACTACCATCTCAACCACAAATTAAGCATAGATTCTTAGCTTGATTAAGGAACTGAATATATAACATTGGGTAACAAAGCCTCGTGTCACGTTTGGTCTCTCCTTTAAACTAGTCCAAATCATTAGGATACAGAAATCAGCGTTTACAAACATAAGTCGTTCAATAGTACTGTAGGTCAAGGCAGCCAGTAACGTATCAGGTCACTAAATTTAAGCCTCCTAATCCTAAACTACGCGCAGGGCCGCGTAAAGATATCATAACAGCTGAGAGGGATTTTGTTATGAGCTCACCCTTATCCCCCCTGAATGCATGCATGCGGCAAACGTGGAGGCTCGCCGTGTTTAGGGGCTGCATCTTAGCTACGTGGCTGCATCATTCTACGTTTCCTGTTGTGTGTGCAGCCTTAATAACTGGTAATGGTATACGGCAGGCATGAATGCACTTGTCGGCATAATGAAAGCGGCGCCCACCTCGGAAAGAAAGATTGGAAAGCCTGAAATGCAAAGCCCGCTTAGATGGGCTGCATAACAACATGGAAGGAGGATGTCCTGCTTCGGAAAGCCCTAATCCAGGGAAAAAAATTGCCCGCGAATCTGCTCGCTTTGCTACAAATGTAGTCGAAAGACGACAGTTTTCTGCCACCCTTGCCATAAAAATGCCTCTCTTCTTTTTGCAGCTCACCTCTCACGCTCTTCTCCTCCCGTCTCGCTCCTTCCACGATAAACACGGTGGAGCTTTGCTCTAGTCAATTTTTTCCAGGCGCATTTTTTTCTTGCTATCGCAGAAATCAAGTTGTCAGGTATTTGTATTTCAAAAAACACTGAAAATACCCGCTGATGTAGCCATGTTTTGACTCAAATACGTCTGATTTTATTTTTCTTTTTGCTCCACAATGTTTACGAGTATGAACATTGCCACCAGATTTAGTAGTTTGGGAATGCTTCGCCCATATAAATGTCTCGCTCAAAAAACCCTTCACTTTTTGGCCGGGCGGCTTAATTGAGGGACAGACAGACAGACAGACCGACAGACAGACATCAAAATTTTAGCGTTTAGGTAGCCAAAAAAAGGCTGTCGTCTTTAAAAACAAACGATATAAGGCTTACGTGACTATTCAGTGTACGAGGGCGCATGACTGGACTGTGTTGCGTTCAGGCTGCTGTTTTGTACGCTGTAGATGTGACGGAGAGGAAAAATGTCTGCCTCTCCGGGAAGTCCAGCTGAGTTTCCTACGTCTCTTTTTTTTTTTTTTTTTTTGTCCTATGCGCATTTTGCCCATTACTCCGAGGAGTCGCGATTGTTAGTGTAACTAGCTTGAGCGGACGTTCGCACGCTTTGAGCCTCCGTCCGATGCGCCTGAGAAGAGTCTCTTGTCCACGAAAACGGCGGTTTTATGAAACTCCTAATACAGCGAGCTTTTTTCATGAGTACGACCCCGTAGTCATATCTAAGAACGTTGCGTGCGTTCGCAGTTTTTTTTTTTTTTTTGCATCAAGTATTATTTCCCGTTGGTATTCACCTTTCAATGCAGAGTGCACGCATAAAATCCTCTTTGGCGTTGACAGTCGCCTTAAAATTTGATTTCCCAACCTGTAGTCGGCATGCGTTGTGCCCCCATGCACATAGCTCAAATAAGGCTTTAGGACAACAAAAGTTACTGCGCACTCTGCACAGTAATGTGCACAACTGCGTGCCCTCAGACAGGGACGAATTGGCTGTGCGCAGGCGCAGACGCACCGGTCGTTGGCTCAGGGTGAAGGCGACGCCCAGAGACCGCTTTTTTTAATCTGCTGACGCACAGAGTTATAGAGGAACTATTCTGGAACTTCATAGGATGAGGAGGTGGAAGAGAAAAACGAACGAAAAGGCCGAGAGGTTATCCAGGCTTAGAGCCTGGATTGCTATTCGGCACTGGGAAAGGGGTGTTCAGGGGATGAAAGAGACGGCAGGACGAAAAAGAGGGGATAGGAGGGGGGCCGCGGAAACATTTTAATTCCTTTGTGGGCACTATAGCCTTTCATCGAAGCGTGTGTTCTTCATGAAACGCAGAAGGGCTTTTGTTGCCTTCTGCGCAGTCGATTGCAGGGGTCGTTGTCCTAGTATAGCCTTTAGATCGAACGGTTGATTGTGCAATCGGCAGAGCTCGGCGGCCGAAACGCGCCTTTCCGATGAATACTGGGGGCAGCATAACAGCACATGTACGATTGTCTCTTCAACCTTGCAGGCGTGGCAGTGGGCTCTACTGGCCATCCCGATGAGGAAGGAGTATGCTCTCGTAAACGCCACCCCCACCCACAGTCTACAAAGTAAAGTAGACTGTGATCGAGACAGCCCACACAGAAGACAGCGCTGGAGTAGAGGGTCCTGGTTGTGGAGGCGCGGATGGACACAGTCCGGTGTATTCCATTGAGTAATGGAGGTCATGCGCGCGAACTGACGAAGAACCCTAGCTGCATCAGTCCTTGAAAGCGGAAGCAAGATGGTGCTTTCACTGTCATGCTCTGTCCGGGCCGCTGCATCAACCAAGACATTGCCGGTTATTCCACAGTGACTTGGCCGCCACTGAAACAAAACATTACGGCCCTTTATGACGGCCTGGTGAAATAATTCTCGAATTTCTGTCACTAGTTGGTGGAAAGGACCGTAGCGCAGGGCTGCTCGGAAACTTTGCAGGGCGCCTTTGGAAGTCGGTAAAAATACACCATTTTTGGGGAGGAGCTTCCACAATGTATTGAAAAGCTTCACATATGGCTGCAAGTTCAGTAACCGTCGAGCTCATGGCATTGCCAACACGGAATCGGATTTTCGTTGATTCTGATGGTATAACCATTGCACCTGCCGAGCTCGAAGACGTCACAGAACCATCTGTGTATACATGCTTCCGGTCATTGTGTTGTTCGCGCAGTAACTGCAGGGAAAACTGTCTGAGAACCAGTTGTGGCAAGTCAGCCTTTTTTCCAATGCCCGGAACATGCAGACGAATGTCCGGTGTTGCCAGGCACCACAACGGGGAGGACGGTGTGACCGCAGGCGTGTAGTCTGACTGGTATCTCAGCCCTGTGCGCTGCGACAATGGCTGCAAAGGAAGAGCGTGGTCGACTCTGAGGAAGCTGCGCAAGGTGGTGACATGGTAGCCTCGTAAGGAGCCTGATGTGTAGGCGTAGCGTCTCAGTGGTCACATAAGTTGCTGTAGGATAGTCTTGGGCAATGTATAATGTGCCCACTGTTGAAGCACATCGCGGCAAACCAATACATGTTCAGGCTCAGCTTCGAGCACGGCTTCAAAAAGCGGCAAACTGGGACGTATTCATACCTCCTAAAGCAAGGACTGAGCATTTCTAGTGACAAGTGCGCGGTGGTTGCATTTACCCACAAACCCATGTCCCGATATCCCATAACCAGCAATGGAAAGTCGATACCTTACTCCAGAAATCACAAATTTCTTGGCGTGATCATTGACACGAACATGTCTTGGAGCGCACATGTGTCGTTCTTAAAGAAGAGACTCACCGCCATCACCCACATTTTCACATTTTTTACTGGAAAGACGTGGGGCACATCGGTCAGAGGAATGCTGCAGCTCGTACCAGGCACTTTTCCTTATGAGTTTTGCGTTACAGCTTGCCTGCGGTATCCAGTACATGCTCCACCAACCTTCGGGCGATCCAGGACTACATAGGAAGATACTATAGAGCTATAGAAAAACTATAGAGGAACATACCATGGCAACATTAGTGCATACACCTTTCGCCATGTTTTGACCACGTCGGTGGCGTTATGATTGCTCTGAAGGAGTAGAGTTCATGAGAGGTTGCGAAGTTGATCTCGCATGAAAGCGAAAAGCCCGAATGAGATTGACTGCCCATTATCAACAACGCAGGGTCGCACCGTTTCGTCGTGAACCGGTAACCGTTATTTGTTTTCTCGGTTTTGTTCCGGTTGGGGCTCAGCAGGCTACAAAAATAACGGTTCGGGTTCGGGTTCAGTTCCTGCAAAAATACCGGTTCAGTCCCAGTTTTTTCTTTGTTTCCCTTCCGGTTCGACAACCGCTTTAAGCTGTAACACATCAACCGCTTTGGGTGGGCCAGTCGGGTGGGTTTTGTCGCCTCAGTTGGTTCTTGGTTAGGGCTCCTGAATTTTGAGCGGTGTGACAGCGCGGAGTACGAGCCTGTTAATAGGAACCATGCACATGCACTAAAGCACGCGTCCTTTATCGGAATTGTGAGCAAAGAAAATCACACTGCTAAGAACTAACGAAAAAATCCTACAGTCTCACTAGTGCAGGCGGACAGGAAACGAGGAATTCCCAATAATATTTTACCTTGCGCTATCATTTACCTTTTCCTGAAACAAAATCCGTGTCGTTGGCAAGTTAACGAAAGTTTTTTTTTTTTTTTTTTTTTTTACCTAGTGCCATGCTTGTTTAAGTTATTCGTACGAAGTTTCGGAATGTTCCTGTTATCGTTAACAAATGTTACACGCATGGGCGAGCACAGGAAATTTCTCCTTCACCAACCATGTGCTTTTAATCTGCGTATCCAGTCTTCCTTTGACCTGAAGTTATATAATAAACATGTTTTTTTTTTCTTGTTTTACTAGACAGGTTTTAAAAACTCCCTGAACATTTTGTTTATTGGCACTTCTCTTAGCACGAGATTGAAGTTCATTACTGCATTAAGTAAGACAACAAGGAGGCCTTGCTTAGGAAGGCCAAAACGAGAAAACGTTCAGGGTGGAAGAATTCGCTCGTACGAACTCCTTTCCTTAGCGGCTTACGAAACGCTTCGGAGGACCAATCGAGTATGATCCGAACTTTAAAAAGCCCCAATTATGGAAAACAGTCACGTTCAGACAGCGCTGCCATAAATGATTCCAGACGAATCATCGTGCAGGGTTTCAGTTTTTTTCTAGTGGATTATTATGTGTCTACGTTGAACAAATCCGCGGGGCAGGGGTCTAGTTCATCTCAAATGGAAATTGCGACGGAACGAGCACGTACGCATGTACACAAAAATTAAATGCTGTTGAAAGGGATTCAATGGTGCTGAAGCGAAGCCCTGAAAATTTCGATAACGAAGTTCTCATTATTTCTGTGAATAACCCTGGCAATACAAGAGACGGAAAAGAACGCACACAATACGCACGAAAAGAAGATTGCTTGGGAACAAAACAAACTTGCACTGAGGACATCCTCATTTCTTGTGCCGACCATCTGGGCTTTGCTTGCATTCTCCCAGAAGTATGTGAACTTTTCCTGTCTTATTCGGGCACCCAATTCTTTTTCCAAAACCGTACTCGCAGAAATATGCAACCAGATTTTCGTATGCAAAAGCATTTCAAAAAGAAAGAGAAACAATAGCTCAAAACCAAAAGTTGGTGCCACTCACTAAGTGCGCTTGCTATAAGGAGAACTTCAAGATTTTGCCGCATCCACAGCGCAAGTGCTGCTTCGACGCACAAAATTTAAGCAAAGGAATTCGCGGTAAATTTTTCCCTTTTTAACTAAACGTGAGTTAACGGCGTAACGCCCTTTCCTATCACGAAATACATTTCTGAAATAGGGCTTTCAACAACAACCTTTTCAAAATAAAAAAAAACAGTGACGCTGCTGTTTATAAAATACAATTTAAACCGCAAAGCATTTTCCGTTTATGATAAGTTCTTTTCAACAGCCGTTGTATGCAATCAGAGACTCTGATATTATTTCAATCGCAATTGCTTAGATTCACTTCAATTTAACGATGTGCTATCGAATGCACACCCAAGTTATCTTGTGGGTCCTCAAATCCCAGACATAACGTGATTATGGATGTTTAGTTTTTATGAACCTTCAGTCAGCTGAAAAATGTCCACGCTCTTTTCTTGGCTTTATCTTGAGAATTTGTTAAACTATATAATCATTAGTTAGGATGTTTATCCCGATGCATTCCTTTATGGCGATGAAACCAAATCGGTGAGTAGGTCTACTTGTAAAAACCCACAATGGTCCACGCAAACTGAACTAATTGGCAGCGAAAAGCTCTCAATGAAACCCGAAATTAATCCCTAAAAAAACTCCCGAAAAGTTCTGAATGAAACAGCATTGTGGAATGAGGGAAAGTGAGCGCGAAGCAAGACATTTTTGCTTTCATTACTTGTGTAATCGCTTACTTGTGTATCAGATCACTTGAGGGATCGCCATAATATAGAAACTGGAAGGAACGCTATTACCCGCTCCAAATCCCCCCCCCCCCCCCCCCTCCCCGCTCTCTACAGGCCGAGAAATCGAGATATTTTCTCCTGCTGTAATTCAAAGGGTGCCCGTTTCGAACAATCCCCATCACAGAGTGTGCTACCTTAATAAGGCTTTTCTAATGACGGTGGTCTTTCTTGGGCTCCCCAAGCCAAAAATTTTGGACCCTGTCTGTCTGTCTGGTCTGTCTGTCTGTCTGTCTGTCCTGTCTGTCTGTCTGTCCGTCCTGTCTGTCCGTCCGTCCGTCCGACGTCTCTTTGTCTGTTCAAACACCCACACGAAAGTCTAAAAAATGTTTGAACAAGAAGTTATATGTTGGCAAGAGCTTTTCCAAACTTCTAAAGTTTGTGGCACGCTTCATTTAATACAACAGTTTTGAGCACAAATACAACTTCGCGCACATTTGAGGCAAAGCTTAAGCACATAAGAGAGATTAGCGGCGTTCATGTAATTAAAAATACACATTGAGTTGGTTTTTACCAGGATAAATAGGAAACAGGGGTAAAGATGGCGTCAAAGAGAGGCGAGATAAAAGCAAACACCAAAACAAAACACGGCTCCTAGAGTTCCCACAAAGTGCCCAGCAGATGTCGCCCTAACAGGGCGAACGCGGGAACGTTAGTTTGAATTGAACAAACGTCGATTGCATTCATCGTAGGAGGAACAAGATGAGAGTGGAAGAGTGTATTAGAAGAGAGAGGGAGTGAGTAGAGGGGTTAAGACGCAGGGGCGGCAGAGGGCTACCATCTTTCACCGATCTTGGCAGCGAGGCCAGCAGATGCACGACCGTTTTCTTTTATTTTCTTTTACCATTTTCTTTTATGGTAGAAGTGAGCGCTTTAACAGAAAATGTACACGCAATTTTTTTTCCTAAATCCTCCATGGAGAAATATATCAGTAAAATACTGCCTGTACCATCCGAAAATATCGTTTCTGTGTTTTCTATTTGTCTACCCTACAATTAATATGTTCTTACACTACCTCAGTTCCGCCTACGTCAGTCATCTTACGAAAAATACAGCAGTTATGAAGAGAGCGACATGTTGAACGAGATCCCCAGTGTTCCCCAGAACTAGTGCCCCGTCACGGCTAAGATGTGAGTGAAACAGCTCTTGAAACTTAACGGGCTAGCTTACAGACACACGTCGTAGAAGTGGGTGCAGCGTTCGCAACTCGCGAGCAGTGACGTAAGGCGGGACGTCCGCCGGCGCGTGCAACATAGCGGATGAGTGCGTGCAACTAAACGTTCCTACTTCTCCCGTTGGAAAGCGGACGACGCGTTAGGCAATGTTTATACAGGCGGCGTTGACCAGTGCTTCGTCGTTCAGTTTCGCCGTGGATGGCGATCGCCTGGGCCGCCTATACTTGCGCTTCAGCACAAGCGACAGGCTGAATCCAATTGGCAGTACAGCCTAACTTTCATGAAAACCTGTGGGCATAGTCTCTTGCAAAACCATGCTAAACAGACCTTTCGCTCGTGATACCTAGGCTTATAAGTGTTAAACCTGACACATTTGTTGTGTTTCGACAGCCTCCATTTTTCGTGCAAGCTTTACAGCTGGGTCACTGTGGCTAATGTGCAGACTTTATGCCTAAACACGAAATATAAAAAGAAAAGGAAACCGATAAGATGAGATGACAGCATGTCCTTCCAAAGCAGCGAAATTTTTAGGTAAAAAAAAAACATACAGAGCCGTGCGGAATGTCACCGTCACACCATTTTTTTAACCTGCCCTTGGTAACGGGTGGTGGATTGCCTCAGACCGCCAGCTGCGTTTAATATTTCATACTAAGAACCCGCGACGAGCAGATCCCTAAGATGGAGACTCCCAAAGCAGGCTGCTCGAAAGTAAAAAAAAAAAAGATAAGCGTGAGAGCAACTGAATGGAGGGAAGGGTGAATTGGGGGGGTGGGGGGAGGGGGCTGTAAAGAGGGTTGAACGCGAGATCTCACTGACGGGATAGGTGTTGGCGCGAGTCTGAAAATTCTCACATAACGAGCAGCGTCTTCCGAGCAAAAGCAGTATGTGCAAGCTGTGGTCTAACATTGAGCCGTAAAGGTAAAAAAAAAAACGAGGAATCACCGAAGTAAGCCGGCGAAGAAAAATGAAATAAAAGGAAGTTCAGCTTCAACAATGGAGCGAGAATATTCGCCCAGTTCACGGCTTGCGAGCCCTTTATCTTTCCGCGTAAAGAGGCCGCCTAAATTTGACGTTTTCCGATCGGCCAAATTGCAGCCGACCATGTCGACTCTACGCGCGCATATTTCACTGCACTCATTCGCTGGGAGCTATCCTTTCACCACGGCGGGTCTGGACATTCTCCTTTGAAAAAGGCAAGGGGCCATTCTGGCCGCTCTCATGCTTATTCATGGTAGGCTTTTCAGTCGAGTCAAGGTTTTACTTCTACGAGCACTTTGCTCGTATTCACAGCTTCGCTTTTATTTTTTGTTTTCCACTTAAAAAAAGTAGAGGCTGGTCGAGTGCATTAATTGGTATTTTTTTCTTGAACTTGTATATGCAAATGGGGACAAAGCCAATGTCTCTTCTCACTAAGATGACCCCTGTCATCGCATAATATTACCTCCTTTTCGAGAAGGCTTTGTGGAAAGTATGTTCGTCGCAGTCATTCCTATCTTTGTCCTCTAACCTCTTGCCAATCAGTTTCCTTCCCTAGCGCTTGTGGAAGCGCAAAAAAAACTATCAAAGTGTTAGGGCGAAAAAAAAACTGTACGCTACGATGCTCCGCCACCGTATCACATGTTCTTGGCTTGCTTTACGACCTATTGTTGAGGAAATAAAAAATAGAGGGAGCTGTTCGCGGTGCAAGAACAAAGCAACTTCGGCACTAGGGCCCCAGAAAAATAATTGAGGCCGTTCCAATCTCGTCGACATTTTCCCTTTTTTGGGGGATCAACATTATAGTCGAATCCTTTTCTTCCCTACGCCTATCGGCCTCGAGTGAAATGACATCGGCGCACAATAATCACAATCTGTTCTGACTCAAGGGCACCAAAAATGGAGAAATGTCTTGATTTCCATAAGTTATAAATGAAGGGACGGTAATGCAGCAATCATTAGCCCTGGCTTCCTTCGACCTCTCTCATTCTGTTTCGTCTCCGTACTTCCACGATATTGTAAGAAGGACTTTATTTCCACTATAAAAGCTTGTCCTCGTCTTATCAGCACCAAATGTTCTTTGTTGGAGTGGGTTCCTCATTCCCTTTCTAGTTGAAATACTGAGACGTCTAATGACTACCACAGCTTATGTTCAACTTATTGTTCTGTAAAATAAAAAGCGCTAAATGAAGTGAGCGTGTACTAATTATACTCACCACTGGCTTTATGTTGCCCCTTTGTGGTGGTCTTCACCACAGAAATGTAGGGGTGGCATTACAGAAGGTAAACAAGATGGCGTTTGGCATTCATACGGTCAGCTACCTGAAACCGCGAAAGAGGCCCACATTCCAATGGCAAGATTTTAAACAGGATGAAGTAGTATTGTTAATAAACAAACCGATAAAGAATGATTTCGCACACCTTACACGAGCTGGACACGTGGCGTTAGCAATGATGGCATCAAGTGAAAGTGGATGTAAAATTCGTCCCGCGTGTCAGCTCCGTGTGCTTCTCGGCTAGAGGTTTACCTGAAGGAGCTTCCTTCCATTAAATAAGAAAAAAAATGAAGCACAAAGGGCCGTGAGGACAAATAAGGCTTAATGCAATGGTCTTACAAAGCCTATCGCAACGTCATCGGGAGGAAGTTTTCCTTTCTCTTGTCCAATACCGTCCTTGTCAAGCAACATTCTTAAAAAAAATGTTTTCGGACATTGCACCCGAGGGCAACATACAGTCGCCTATTAAGCCTTGAAGTCTGCGAAGACCGAGGAACAAGATTTCTCCGTAGAACAAAGCTTCCCCCCAGGGGTATTGCCAAGTCGAAAGTGGCTGGAGGCCCGCACGGCCAACTCCAGGCGACGAAGAAAACTGGAAGACTGGCACGAAACGCTGATTTGAGCAGACCTTTAACGGTCAGCCACCTCATTAAGCAACGCGTGTTGACGTAGCCGGAGACACGCCTATCGATTCGATTGGCTAAGAGTGCGATGCCAAGGGGTCTTCATTTGAATCCAAGTCGAGTGTACTGTAGCTCACGCCAATGGACTATTATGGCCTTGAAGTCATCCATTCACTTTTCCAGTACGGTGAGAACGGCACGCACTTAGTTTCAGCTTCCGACGGCTCGCTATCCTTCAGACATGATGCTCCGGCCACGTCATTGGACTCACCTAGCGTGATCGTCGAGCCGTAATGAGCCCCGCTTTTTGCTCCTAATTTCCGTCAGTTTGTGTTTTTCTGTTATGTCCTGCTAAGCAGCTCATCGCTTTCTTGATAACAGAAATCACATATCGGCAACCTCATTGATATCATTCTTCCCCCTTGCCATGAACGCAGTGATACCTCCTACAATGGGGATTTAAAAACCACGATGCCTCTAATGGGGCTTTGAAGACGATGTCTGTTCCTCTCACCGATAGCTTTGCGCTCGGAGGGCCCCTTGAGACACACGTTCCAATTATCCTACACCCTAGCGACCCTTTACAATTATTTCTATCAGTATGGTACTGATTTTCGAAGGACCCGTGCTGTGGACACTCATCACTTTTGCATAACACAGTGTCATTATTGCAAAAGCAGGGGCCCTGGATTTCGGGGAAAGTGAAGCCTGAGCAACAGCACCAACATTAGTAATTTGCCAGCCGGGTTGCTGGCGACGCAGCTGGAAAGGGGACGTAGGTCCATGCAGGCATGACGGTAGGTTTAACGTCGGGCCTAACCGAGCCGTTAGGCCTAACACAACTTAACGTTAGGCCTAACACAACCTAACGTTAGGCCTAGCAGTGCCTTCGAGATCTCACGTCGTCGAATGGTACCCGAACTTTGACGTTGTTCGGCAGGTTGTTAAGTTCTACGTTTGTGCTGCCAAACGTGACGTTAATCATCGCTCTGACAGGGGCGATATGAATATGTCACTCAGTGTATGTAGCGGAGAGAAGGAAAAAACCCAAGAGAAAGGGGAGCACGATGACGATTTCAGGCCCAAATCTCAAGTCCCACACGCGCAGACACCCCCTGCAACTCGAATTTAGCTCGCCGACAGTGTCAATAATGCACAGACGTGGAATCGACATCGTTTTATAAAACGGCCAATGAATCAGTCAATTCATACAGCCTGTTCAATCAATCAATCAATCAATCAATCAATCAATCAATCAATCAATCAATCAATCAATCAATCATACACATGAACGCTCTAAGGGGCTCAACAACAAGAAATCTGAGCGCGTACTCTGAATCGTACCAAATTATTACATATTCGCAGATTAAAACATACCCGCTACGGGAATGTTGAAAACGCTTTATAAGCAAGGAACTTATGCTGCTTTTGCATAATATTCGTTGCTGGCATAATAAAGCTGAGTTTCTTTTTCTTTTTCCTTTTCTAGACATGGGCCTATGTTTGCCGATGGAGCTTCTATTTTCGAAATAGTTTCTGTTGTTACTCGCCTTGTATGCGTTCCTATGCGGCACTTCGCAAAGCCTCCTGTCTTTCATGCAGGTGTTACTCATAGTTTTCACCCTAATTTCATAGAACGAAAAGTTGTTATTATTATAATTTAAATCTTTGGACAGATTTGAGACTGTTGGTCCCTCTTTAATATTTTTCACCCTCATTTAATAGAAATAAGGGTTATCTTTATGATTTCGAACTTGTGACAAATTTGAGATTGTTCCCTCTTTCGAAGAAATTGCGTTTAAACAACCTTCGTTAAGGCTAGCTCCCGAGATTCCATAGTGAAATTGGTAATCATCACTGTACTTCAGTCGCGTCACACTTTTATCAGTAATAACGTATTTAAAAACACATCCTGGCTTCTAGTCAAAGAAAGCGGCTGTAAGAAGTGAAAGCCTGAATTTCCACTTCTCTGATAGTAGGATCGTGGGATAAGCAACTACGGATGGCATGATATGTTGGCGGTAACCACCGAGATTGCCCACAGGCACTATTCTAGGACTATATCACCAAAACGAGAGAAAACAGCAGCTTGTCGTAGGTGTGATTGCAGCGAAAACGAGGGTGCCATAAACAACTCATCTAGAATAACGAGGTAAGCAAGCAATCTACACTGACGGACCCCTGCTGCAGCGAAGCCAATCAAAGAGCAAGGCAAACAAACGGACGACGCGAGCAACGGCTCAAGGGCACCAAGCTCTGAAGGTGTGCGGGATCGAGCGAACAGTGAATAACAAATAAAGCGAAAGCGCTTGCGTGGAAAAAATAAGTAAAACAAACACCGCCTGCACAGAACAGCAAAACGGGGAATGGAGGAGAGCTAACGTAAATAAAGGACGTTCTAAAGGGGGCCGCAGTAATCCCTTATTTACGAGTCGAGGCTCCCATGAAACCGAGGCAGGGCTACATGCTGGTGAGAATCGGGACGCTCATTAAGTCGGCGCCTCCTATCGTTTTGTCTTGCCGCCAATCCGGAAGGGGAGGACGGGAAATAACTCGTTCTCCCGCGGGAGAGGCAATGGAGGCAAAACGTGGCCTCCAACTGGTTCTATTTGAATTTGTGGATCTTTTGCTCAGCGCATTCGTGCATTTCTGTGGGCTCGCGCTTGATTTTTTCTTTCTCAGCCTGTACCCGCACGAACGTGCTCTTTTCAGGCTTCATGGATACTTTGTAAAGAAAATACCAGGGCCCATGTTCATGGGCTGGAGGCACTTTCGAGAATGCTCCAAAAATAAAGCTCGTAAAACAGCAGCGTCCACGAAGGATCATAGCGCGAATATGCAGGTGTGAAAACATGGTGACGGGCGGCTGTGTGAATTGTTTATTGCTGCGTCTTATTGCGCCAGTTTCGAGACGCTTTCGGTGCACGCCTGAGCTGGGAAAGAATCAGAGATGACGTCAGGTGCAAGTCACGTGCTCACTGTCTTGACCCTCTAACCACTGGTGAAGCATACACTGCGCACTTTCATTCGCAAGTTGCTGTCTTCTTGAGAAATTTTGTGAAGTCCATTCCGTTGCTTCCTCAATGCCATACCGGGCCGTTAATACACCCTACACTGCTGCACCACATTGACGAGGAAGTTCCAGCAAATTTTGTAGGCTCTTGTGTTCACAGGGCGGCAGCGTAATCATTTAAAGTACATAAACCAGTAGTCAACATGAGGAGTCAGAATTTCATTGTGTTTTATGTCTAGTCACGCCGGTTAGTGGTTGAACAAGTCAAAGTAACATGGATTCTAGCAGTTTCCATAAGGTGTACTGTTCCGTTATAACAGGCGTATTGAGTGAAGTAATCGTTTTTTTTTTTATCTCTAACATATATTCTATATTCTGTCGCAAACGACGATGCATACAACATCGTAGGTATGTCAGTAGTAAGAAAAAACACTATAATTAGTCATTACTGACAAATTTAAGGCCACATGCTTTGTCGTTGAGCTGAATACTTTGGCTGTTTCTTGTCGTTTCACTTAACGACAACTGGACGCTACGTCGCTTGCAGCAAGCGGGGCAGGTATGCGTTACAAGCATGGTATTTTCGTTATTTTTTTTAATAAATTAGGTATCTACTCATCGACATGTTAAAATAGTAATGTGTAACGCACTTGCGTAATTATTTTGGGGTAACGTATAAAGTAACGTTACTCGTCACTCGTTACATTTAACTCGAGAAGCCCCTCGGCCCTTTCGAAAAACATAAAGCGGCAGACAACGAAAAAAAAATGCTTTCCTTAAATAACCAATTGGTTCCCCACCTTTACCAAACCACACACCTGGCTGTAAGTGGAGGTCTAATTGAATTTAGGTGCCGCTTTTTTTGTCTTGCCCTTGGAGCACCCTGTGTGAAACACATTGTAAACCGAATTTCAGGAGCCCCGCTATTTGGAGGCGGCTAATATCTTTTAGCAAGGCACTTATTGCCTGTGAATTATGAACGTTTTCACATACATTTTATTTTTTTCACCTATGAGTGCAAGGCTACGTTCCTTTCAGGGCTTAGAACCGGAACCGAACCGAACCGAAACCGGTACCGAACCTCTATATTTTACGTACCTGAACTCGAACTCGAACTGTTATGTTTTGAGCCCGGTGAATGGAACGGGAATTGATCCCAAAAAGAAACAGCTACCGGTTCACGACAGAACGGTTCAACCATGTGTTGTTGAAAAACCGGTCATCAGTGTCATTCAGGGTCTTCTCTTTCTCGCACCATCAACTTCACAATTTCTCGTGTACAATTTCTCTTCAGATGAATGAAAAATTCTATGGACGCTCTCTTTATGATCCTAACATGGGGAAAGGTATTTTTATATCGTGCCAAGTGGCATCGTGCGGGGGACGTGCAGGACGAGCTGGCGAGCATGCGCCTTTCCTTGCAGCCTTCTCTCTCTTCGTGAGTGCCGATAAGTGTCGGCGCTAAGACTATATAGGCCACGCTATTGTTTGCTGTCTCTGCAACGTTTTGAAACGTTACGGCCTCGACAAGGCTACGCCGAAAAATTTGCTTGGGACCACCAAATATGCACCATAAAAAAGTTGTGGTAACGGTATCTGCACGGACGGCGTTATGAGAGAGTTAAGGAAAACCGGCCCTCAGAAAACGAACACAGAAGCGGGGGACGTCCTCTTTTCTGGTCTTAGTTGTCTCCGTTCTGGATGCCTTCAAACGTAAACACGCCGCAAATTGCCCGCCTTGCATCTTAAGAGCAAGGCACGAAATTCTTAGAAACGATGCACGTGAAATACCCTATGTGGTTGACTGAAACTGGAAGCCCCTGACATCTTGCGGTGAACGTATACAGGCTACATCATTCTTTTTCCTTCCTTGTGCTTTCGGGCTGCCCGTTCACCGAAGCAACACCTTTTAACTTATCTTTCCCGGGGTGACCAAGCTCTGCCGGTGCACCACGCCATCCACCCTCCAACTCTATACCCTGTAAAGCGTGCTCTGCCGTTGTGGGTGACTTGAAGAGGGGAAGCCAACTTTTGCATCATGGAATGTTATCACGATAAGCACTCATAGGTAAGATAAAAATGCTCCTTTGCAAGATATGTAATCTGGAGTTGCTTCTGAAATATACCGCAACCAGGAAAACTAATAAATGAAGCCCAAAAACGACCAAGTAGTTAAAAAATCATGCACTCCTTTGTCTAACGACGAGGATGGTTGAACGCGAAGCTTTCTCCTCGCGGCGGATTCTTCGGTTGTCGTCTGAGTTTTCCAAACAGCTTCGACCATGTCACAATGAAGCAATTAGATAGACGCCGGCTTCATAACGAGAGGGAACCCAGGTTCGATTCCGACCACGGGAAGCGTTCACTCCTTTCACTTCACCCACGACCAATTCATCATCATCAGAGAAAGTTGGCTTTCCTGCAAGTCGAATTCGTGTTGCAGACGCCATCACTTACGCCTCGCTTTAAAAAACTTGCAACAACGTTGCAAATATTAGGAAGAAACAATTTCCACGTCCTACTGTCAAGCAGCGAGAAAGTTGAGTAACCTTCATTAAGTTCTTTCTCAACAGCCTATCCAATATAGATAATAATATAAGTGGCAACCTGATAATTATAATAATAGAATTACCATTTTTATGTTTACATTAGTAGTAGTATTGATGATGCAGTGATTATTTACATGCTCTAAAATGGAGAATAGGACGCATGGTGTCCAAAGAAAACGCTGTGCGTATCGGTGTTTTCTTTCTTCCTGCTCTAAGGATTCTGATATCGTTTCTGATAAGGGTTTTACACGTTGAAGGTACTACTACATTTATGCTGCGGCACATGTCATAGTGAAGTGCTGGGGATGAATTTGTTCCGGTATTTATCATTTGAGTCGAGGCTCATACCCACAGTGGTTTTGCTTTTTCTGTGCATCGGAGAAAAAACAGCCATTGCCGCGAATAATTGGGCCCGTGACCTCGTATTCAGTAGCGCAACACGCTTGAGTCACTGACACACCGTGGCGGCTTGGAAAACTCCCCAAATATTCGATAATTATCTGCTTAATATTATTGTGAAAAGAAACTTCATTCTGAGCACTAAGTAGTCGCCTAACGACTGTCGCTGTATTAGTGCACCAGAAAAACACTTTCTCACGTTCAAAAGGAACCACTCCGCCCCTGACATGCTAGGCTCAAATGCTTGCAGTTGTATCCAAGACTATTTATTGTATTACCATTAAAAGCGACAAAGTTCAGGGGATAGCTCAATCTTTTCAAAAACTTCCCCACACGGTGACTTCCTGATTTCTAATCACTGCCTTCTTTCGGGCTTTTCCTAACTTCCTATACAGTTTTTTTTTTTTTTTTGCTGTGCCACGACTTATATTTTGCAAGCAAATGACATACGAGAAAAGCATTCAGGCCATAAAGGAATTTTTTTGTTCACTAACGAAGGACATGATTCAGTTTGCGCTGCTTGAATGTCAATAACCTCCTTCTTTAAATAGTATAAACAAAAGCTGCAACCACTTGAAACGACGCCAGCTGTGCCAAACGGAGAAAAAGAGCACAGCTGTCTGCAGCTGCTTCGCCCTTCTACTATTACGCCCAACCTACATTCCGTGGTGTTTTATGGGGAAGCTGCTTCCTGCTCTATTCCTTATTTCTTGCTAACTTGAAGAAAAAAAAACATACATTGAAAATAGAGCTCTGCACTCTTGCCGGCTCTTAATAACTAAATGTCCAAAATGAGTAAGAAAAAATGTTCGTAAAAAATCCGGAAGCAAGCCTAACCTCGCTTCACATTAACTGCGACCGGAATGCCTGAAGCCCGACGAAAATAGAAGTGAAGCAGTGAAAGAAACCGTAGAACAGGAAATAATAAACAAAAAACAGGCAGACGGCGCTACAGCCGGAAGTTGAGACACCACCCGCTTTTTTACCCTCATTTTTTGTTATATTTTTCATTCAACAATACAAACCCTGTTGAATTAGCCTTAGTACGCTTTATTTCCTTATTATAGTTTTGGCATTCTAGCTAATGTCAGTACAGTCTTATATTTACTTTCCCCTTTTCAAGAAACAGGAGGAAACGAGGAAGAAATAAAGAAGGTATGTGGGGTGGTGCTACAAGTCCACCTAATTATTTACTGAATGGCCCGTACCTTGCCGGGTTCCTGCTGTGTTGTTACAACGCTTGAAAAGCGCAAGGCCTGGAGGAGCGCTTTTTCGTGTAATGAGCTTACAGCCTTCAAATGCGGTGTTCCTAGTGCACAGATGGAAGAAATGAAAGCAGCCTAGACGGAGGAAAAGAAGAAGCGAACGTCGCTGAGTACATTGCGCTGTTAGAATTAAGGAACGACGTCTTTGAAGGAGACTTGCTCCCCAACATTTATATTGAACGAACATGTCTTCTGTGTACATAAAAAGTATCGTCTACAGTTAATGTTCGTGGGAGAAGGAGATATATGGTTTCTTTTTCGGTTAAAATTATACTGATGTTTTACGATTATACCTTTCTTTCACTTCTGCAATAGCCTTCTTTCGCTTGGAGTTCTGCAGGAGCCGCCATTCTAACAAAAATTTTATTTAGCCGAGAAAAGACCTGAACTCTGCGTCGCCCAATGACATCAAAGAAATAAAACGTTACAGTTAACGAGGCGCACGCGAAATCGCTGCCACATTCGCCGATGACGGGAGCCGGCTGGTTACCATGGGAGGAGTGTTGGTCGTGCTTCTGAGAACCTCCTGGCAGACAACTCATGTACTGGTGCGATCGTTCCGCGTGTGGGAGTGTTCTCGCCTATGTCAGTCGTTCTCGAGCGTGATGAGGCGCTCACCCACCCGTCGAATCTCGCGCGATATTGTTACGTGGCGGCAGGACAAAGATGAGGCGAACGATGCGATGGGGTGAAGGGATCTATTTACACTATGTACGTAGCGGCCAACGTGTTGTTGTTGTTGTTGTTGTTGTGCGCCAGGCACTTCGTCGTCGTCGTCGCCCTTCTTGGGTCGAGGGGCTGTGAGGAATTGCCCACCTGAGTCCCATAACATCATCCCCCGGGTCGAGGTCAAGCGTCCCGGTAGAGGCTGAGGTGCAGTGTACTAGAAAGTATAGGTGTGTCGTTCGGGTGAAAAACTAATGGAGAGCGCGGGATCCTTTTTCAATAAAAAAAAATTGTATGGAGCACAGGAATTCCCCAGAGAACTCTTGTTGGAGCCAGCGCCAGGTATAAGTTTTTTTTAAATCAAGCTAACCAGTTATTTGACGTGATTTTATTCAAAGTTTATACGCATGAAATTTGAAACTATTTATGAAACAATGAAACGATTATAGGGCAATAGATAACGACTAATTTAATAAACAAAACTTCTGAAACCAACTGGTAAGCAGCGGCCGCCGGGGGTGCTGCTTACAAAAAAGGAGTTCCTCAGTAGAAATTTTCATCCCAAAAGGGACCCCACTAATCGTCCCGAATGACACACACCTCTCTTCTAGTACACTGTAGCCGAGGTAACGTGAGGATCGCGATGCGGATGAGCAATGCGATGAAAACATACACTGAAGATGTGCCTGCCGGCACAGATGACGATGATGTTCTTGATGATGCCTAACCCCGCAACAGCAATGTTTTAAAGGCAGAAACGGAGCGTCTGAGGAGCTCGAACCACGTCGGACGAAAGGGCTGGAGACGCGGATTCCTGTGTTGGTCTGGTATCGGCTTGTAACGGCTGGTCTTGATAGGCTGCTCACGGGCTGGGGACACAGGGTGGGGGACGTGGTCGAATTCTGGTCGTAGTGGGCTGGGGCTGCCCGACACAGCTCACGTTCCTTCGACAAAATCGCCCATGCCGAGACGATGCGATGCGGAAGCCAGGATGGGGATATACCCCGCACCTTCACCAAAATGTTACGTGGCGGCAGGGACAATATGAGACGAAAGTTGGGATGAGGTGCAGAGATCTATTTACATTATGTACGTAGCGCCATGACAGAGCTCGCGCAAAGTGCGCGCCAGGCACTTCCTCATCGTCGTCATCGTTCTTAGGTCAAGAGGCTGGAAGGCATTGCCCACATGAGTCCCGTAGACAATATTATTAGTAAAGTGACCAGCTGTAGCTGCTCATGCAAGGTGCAAGTATTCTTGGTAAAAGCCAGACCTTGGTCTGTGGGTATATCTATACCTTGAATAAAAGGAGAATAAATGAATTGTCATGAATGGGAACTGAACGCACGTTAGAGATGTGTAAAGCAGGAGCAAGTCGACATCCACCTTTTGACCCATGCATTCCATATGACTGTGAGGAGTTGAGAAGAATGACAAGTCCTTGTGCTGAACGTCTTCGTGCAGTAGGCGCGGGTATCTTTCTAGAGTGCCTGGGTGTCGGGTACAATTAAAGGCGTAGAGGCAGTGGAGACCTGGCCACGAACTCAAAATCACAGGTGACCTGTCTGACCTTGCAGAGTCGCAAGGAAATTTCCCGAAAAATGTTCCTGCGACTAGCCTCCTCCGACCACCAGTGAACTCCCCACTCCTCCAAGCCCCCTACAAATCACCTGCACGTACACAACGCATTACATATGGCCACGTCACTTCCCAAGTGAAACCTGGCGGCACATGCAGTTCCGCGACGATACAGGGTAAGCAATCAATGGGGTTCGTGAATAAGTTGACATTGGAGAGCTTGTAGCCATAACGCATTGTGGCATGTTTAATAACAACGTGCCATAACACATTGGAGAGCTTGCACTAGCTTTTTTTTTTCCGAATTTCGTAACTAGGCCCCGCATTTTCAACTTCCCCCTCAAATCAGAAATAAACTACCCCAAACAGTTTACAAATTGTAGCTGTGCACCGCATTTATTTCTTTCAAGAGGGTGGATAACCCTTATAACCGCTTCGTCATAACGTTTCTAAAAAATTAAGGTCAAAACGGCGCATTCAGAAATTTTTCCAAAAACGTGTTAATTATCCCACTAATTTAGAACATGACGTTGCGTCCTATAGCTCAAACTCACAGCGAGAGCTAATTACCCAGGGGCACCGAAAAAACAACGTCAAACGCGCTTTGAATCCCTTGTATTACTATTTGTTTCCAAAACCTTGAAGAAAATCACTCCCTTGGAATTTACACACGCATCAATTATAACGGGTCCCGGATAACATGCAAATTTTACATTTCTGCTGCATTTTTTTTCTTTGTTAATACAGTAGGAATACCCCCGATGCGTTTCGTTTATCGCCTCTAATTGGGTAGAGAAAAACAAGCATTTAGTCGTTTTCCCCGAAGGCCCTTATTACCCTAAAGGTGTAAAACTTAACACCACACATCGACATGTTACGTCCTCTTTTCTTGGATAATTTCGCTCTTTCGGGGCAGTGGGAAACATAAAACGCTTCTGAGCACTCGCATTTATATTTCGACCGAAAAGCTCTTATAATATCTCTGGACACAAAGCGCGTGCGGGAAATAGAGCTTCCCTTGTGTCAAAACCGTTACCTTAAAATCCCGATAAAGGAACGGTTCTACACAAGACAATACACGCATTGATAGTGAAGAAAGAGTGCTATAGCAAGCCTTTATCTTATAAACCACGTGTCGGTATACATTTAGACCATTCGTAGATGCGTTCATTTACTTCATCATCATCAACAACCGCCTGTGCGTTTACTTGGAGCGCGAGAAATCGAAATATCGGTTCGTTCTTCGTTTACGATCTGGGTATTTGAAGGTTTGGCGATCGATCGGATGCACTCTCTGCAAACGTTGGGTGCACTTTTAGCGAAGGTTTTCGACGCACTTTTGCCGCGCATCTCTGACGTCAGAAAGCTTTCGCGCCTCTCTCAACTTTCTTTAGAAAGAAATGGTAATTGTTTTCTCGAAAAAAAACCTGTATCCCACTAAAATTAACTCAAGCAGTGAATTTTCCGAACAACAAAACTTATCAGCGGCAACGCAGGCAACTTGTGGCTCCGTATCGTGCTACCGTTCTGACCAAGGCACACGGCAACCGCCCCCCCCCCCCTGCGTGAAGGCGGAGGTTCATTTACGGCGTCCTCGCCTTCCAAGGTCGGCTGTTCGGGTCCACCACACACTCTGCAAGCCATATATAGATCGGCAGTAAGGCGTCGACGATGTCGAGTCCCTGAGGGCCTGAAAGGCGGCTTGTTCGTCTTCCACAAAGCGACACTAACACCCGGCCCCCAAGGCGAGGGGCTTACGGCTGGCAACAATCTGTTTGCCTGGATGCGCTTTCGGAAAAAACCACTATATTCTGCATTTGACGCTAAACCGATGAGCACTAGCCCTCGGGCACACGAGCAGCTTGATCGCCAACGCCTTCCACGTGTATAGCGTCCACAAAAGCAGCGTTGTTCATTAAACTTTCTCGCTTGAGGATTGATGCGTACACCTTCGAGGGTTCACCGGCGCGCACGTGCGTAAACCGCCTGTAACCTCACACAGATTTTTTTTTTGTGAGTGAATAAAAGAACGCCGAACGCGTACCCTGGAAAATTGGATGTTTTGTAGAAATGCATGCTGGTGTGTCTCGTGCTTGGCTAAGCGGAATGAAATTTCGGGCTTCTATTGCATGCAACACCCTTTTGGTGTTTTATGAATACGAATTCGCGTTTCACCTGCGTTCACTCCGCATGTTGGGCAAGGGGGCGCTTAAAAAGAAATGTCGCAAAATCCAATACTCAGTACTTACGGAAACGAAGCCTGCGCTCGTTATGCTTTGTTGAACCCAGTACATGGAGTCTAGCGACGCGTTACTAAGTGTAGATGATTATCAGGCGAATGAAAACAACAAAATGTTTTACCGAAACGAACAAAATGTTTCGCCAAATACTCATAATAAATTAGCATTTCTTTATTTGTTAGGCTATGCAACCATTTTTACGCTTAACTGCGTGCAGGTAATGTTAGCGCTTCAATTCCCGCTTTGAAATTCCATGATTTTGAACTTTGTTGTTCGGGGTCTGTAGAACTACGAGTCATTCCGGGCCGGGGCCGGGTCGGAGCAGGACGAGCCAGCCATGAATGATCAAAATTACACCCATTTTTGCCTTACAAAAATAGGTAGGTAAGGCGGCAAATCAAGGTTCAGCAGCTCAGGTAGGAAACAGCATGGCTGACCGTTTCTGCACTTAAAGGTCTTCTTTCTGTCCCTCTCCCTCTCATGCTCTCTCCCTATCTATCTCTATTTCGATATCTTTCTCTCTCTCTCTTTCTCTCTCGATCTCTCTCCCTCTCTATTTTCCTCTCTCTCTCTTTCCTCTCTCTCTCTCACGCTTTCTCTTTTTCTCTGGACATCGCTTAAACACACTGCTGTGGTTAGGGGCGACTGACTGACCGGCACGAACGAAAATGACACAAGGAATCAGTGCATTCGTCAAAAATGCGACGCATTTCAAAACTCCCATTTTGTTCGCTCAGCTCCAAACCCCGCCTGACAGAAATGAGATTCCCTGTGTCAAATACACGGAAAATCCGAAGTCGCACTTCGCGGCAAAAGACCGCGGCGAACGATCCTGGCTTTATAAAAGGACCTGCCCAACCATACGAACGTTTAGTGCGACTTTCCAGCTCTCTCCTTTTTGAGAGTTGGCCCTAAGGCATGGAGTAATATCGGGAAGCGCAAACAGCGTCGACACATATGTCGTGGCGGGCCAGATGACTTCCCCTTCGTTTGAGTACCTCCAATTGCGCTATGTTTTTTCGGGCTAACTCCCGTACTGTCTCCAGTTGATGTTCAGGATTATGGTTAAAGTTGGGTTTTCTTCAGGCGGAAGCCCTAGATCTATATCTATGATAGAACGTGTGAGGTACACAAACGCATACAGAAAATCGGTGCTACAGAAAATCAGAGAGCTAAAAAGGGAGCGCGCACCGGGAAAGGGAAACAACAGCGCCTGAGGAGGATTAGGATGAATGGTGACGGACGGTAAAACGTTCTAAGCCTGCCTTGTATGCGTCGCCTCGTGGCTCAGAAAGCACGTTACGGCGGAAAAAGGCTAGAGCAGCTCTAAATGTAATTTCATATGCTATAAAGTTCCAAGCATCCCCCGAAGCTTTTTCTAAAGCGATCATAGGAAACTTGACGTAGCGTAAGCATTCATGCGAACAAATACACAAATTACGCGAAATTAGGTAACATAAAATATCATGCAGAATGGGCACTCCCGTGTTTTAAACATCCGCGTAGCGTTGATTTTCGCTTCTGTCGAAAAGCGTCGGTACGAGTTCTAACCGTGTGTAACCGGTAAGTACTACTGAAAAAATGGTGCAACCTCTCAAACATAGTGCGCATTGGCATGAAATGATACAGGGCAACGAATCGTAACAATTCAGTCGGTAAGTCGCAGTAAAGGTCCTCTTACTCCTCACTGGCGTCCTTTTTTGCATTCTCCTAAAATGAAGAAGCAACACACTGTCACAGTGGAGGCACCCGTAAGTGTCACCCGCTCTTCATTCACGTCACGAATATCGTCGTTTTGAGGCGGTGGCTGTCGTCACGCTTCTTACCTACGTCATCTAAGTCTGTAACCTCTTGAGAACACTAGTTACAACCGCCCTCCCTAAGATGGGAGATACTGAGTGCTCTCCAGGATTGCGAAGGAGTGCACGTCAGGCTTTGTCCGTTGACGACTACGACGATGATGCCGACGGACTCGTAAGATACCGGCGAATGCGACCCTAAACAGCCTTGGCGTAAAATGTTGCGCAGCTCTATTTGTCTATGTATAGCTTTTGCAACAATCTGTCTGGTCGTATAGTGGACGCGGCCTTGAAGAGGCACATTTACGGCCCTTAACTCAGTGCACTCGCCGAAATAATGGTGGGGTCGCATAGCGCGGTGTTCTGGCCGGGGTAGGAGGCGGTGAGGGGAATTGCAGAAGCAAGCAGCACATTTGTCTCATCTTTTACACGGTCCATAAAATTCTCGCCTCACGTCGAGCACTGTCCCCTAGTGTAATAACAAAACAAATAGCAGGAAAAAATGGAAACGAAGCATCATGAAAATAAATATACAGCGGTGGTTTATCGCGAACACTCGGTAAAACTAAACCGGTGGTTTTCCTCGCCCTGAGCGTTTACTGCACCAAATAGGGCAGCGAGAGAGTCACGGGAGAGGCCTCTTCTTGGGTTAGAAAGAGCTGCTATGCTCGGAACATATAACCATTCTATGTATGATATATATGTTTCTCGATTTATATCGTGCACTTACACCACGTAAAAATGTTTGTGGTTTAAATACGAGAGGCACGCATGACAACCTTTCTGATGGGGTACGGCTGGGCATTGCAGTATTGGTGAGCCTCCACCTTCTGTTTTCTCGTGAGTAGTTTCATTTCCTCTACGTGCGTAAGAAAAAAGTTTTAACGTCGATTTTTAATCGATCGGTTTTATGCGACGTCCGCATACGCAAACGCCATCGCCTTGGTGTGTACCAAACATATTGTTATTTTTTCTGCAATAATATAATACAACCACTTGATTTTTTTATGTTGTGTAGAACGCAGCAGCATTCGTGCCGACGAACTCTTCCAGCGTTCCTGTGGTGAAAAAGGATTGTGCTTACGCCGCTCTTCGCAAAAAAAGCGGCATTAAAGGCCTCCACTATCAATCATAAACCATTCGTAGGGCTGCCAAACGTCAGAATTAGCCCAGTCTTCGCAAGTTTTGAATAACGCGTTTCACACAGAGAGTTCCGGCTCACACGGAAAACATACAGAAAGACAACGTATGTTCGGTCCCGACATCTAGCAACCAATTTATCAAACAGTGTCTTATTTCTACGCTGAGAAAATCCTTCTGCATGATCGTAGCGCGTGACTTTTTTTTATGTTTGCCCTCGTGCTATAACTCAGCGCATGTAAACACAAGTATTATCGCACTCGTAGGCGGTAAAATGTGCCGAGCTTCTTTCAACCGTGCATGCACCACCTCTCTCGCCTTCTTTCTTGTTCAAGAACTGAAAAGCTACAACGTCGTCGCTTTATGCCGCGCAAGCGAGATCATTTACTTCCCGCAGCATCCATCCTTTTGCGTAGAGACAGGGCTCGCAACATTAGGCGAACGTTAATCCGCTTGACAAGCTCATTTCTCTCGGCGCGTTGTAGCCAAGCGTCGCCTGTTGGAAGCCATAGTTGTACTTTTAAAGCAAAGCTTTCTACCTCTACCGGCCGGCCAATGGTTCTTTCGTGGCGTGCGGGACAAGTAACTCCCAATGCGGCTGGGGATGGGGAGGGCGCTTTTCACTCATGGAGCACATGCAGATGGCGTTGCGATAGGGCGCTATTACCCAGCGGTCTCCGCACGCAGGTGACTGCTCGCACCGGCGGGCGCGTCGGCGAGACGGCTTTGTCGTCTGCTTCAGCGAAGGTTGTTTTGGGCCTGTTTTGGCGCTGCTTCGCGTGCATTGCGCGCTTTCTTCGCACGGCTTGATTAACTTTTTCGACAGCACCTGCTGGGTAACCCGGACCCGACGGAATTAAATGAGCGTACGGCAAAGATACGTTAAGGATTGGTTTGCAGGCCGGGAAAACAAAATGTAGAGAGCACATACAGGCATCTGGCCACTAGAGATACGCTACCTTTTGCGCAATGCTTGCCACGAATGGGACTCCGTTTTCTAAGCGAAGAAAGAGACGCAGATACGACGTAGCAGAAAGAAGACGTTAACAAGCATCGCCGGGAATTTGCCTGCAAAGCACGTAGAGGCATTTAATTACCCTGAGGATTTTCTTTCTTTCCGTGATTTTGGTAAGCCGCCACGAAACAGAACCTTCCTTTTAAAACAATCGTTTTCCCACATTTTATCATTAAATATAATGCGCGCCAGACCCTAAGCGAAAATTTACCCGCACGAATGGTAATGCGTAGCTACGTACGTATACGCAGCAGCATCCACGTTGTAGTCGACGTCATCGCGAAATCAAAGTGAATAAGCAAGAGAAATTCTACTATAACTGTAGCTTTTCAGGGCGATGATTTTCTCAGGCTCTCCGCCGCTACAAGAGCTTTTTAGTTTGGTTTTCTAAAGCTATGAACCGAGGGAATTGTGGAAAGGTCGTGTGGATATATATCTCTGCAGAGTGCAGTAGGAGGGGACTGAGGTGTGAAATGCGGGACGAGATGAGGAAAACGCCTGCTCCCAGCCTACATGTGTGGAAGGTTTAAGTCTTCATTACTATGTACACAGACTCACTTTTAATAATGCTCTGTTGCAAAAAAACGCCGCAACGTGATTTCTTTTAGTAAACAAAGTTTATTGTAGCAGAGAGAGAGAGAGAGAGAGAAAAACTTTATTATATTTGTTCCGAAATACACTGGCAGAAAAATCTAAGGCCTTTCCTTAGGAGAACGACGGTTAAAACACGAAGCTTTCTCCATGCAAACTCAGCAAAACCAAAGTCCGAAATCCGCCCTCGTAAACTCCAGAATCCAAAATGCCAAAGTCCAAAGCCAAAGTCCACTTCAACTCAGCCAATCCAAAGCCAACGCCCCAGCTACGAACCCAAAGGAATCGCTGAGCGACCCGAATGCAATGATGCCGAAATCGGATAGCCGTCGGCTTCATTACGAGAGGGACCCAGGTTGGATTCCGACAACAACAAGCGTTTCTTTTTTTGTGGAAACTCACTGTGTAAAGGTGGCTTTTCTGCACTGCATTTGGGCGTAACCTCATCTCCATCAGTGAGGCACATAAATCTTCGCTTTAAAAACCCAAACGTTGACGGAGCAGTCAACAAAATGATGTTCATAGTCGACAAGTGACGTTTATAAAGTTGAAGTGACGTTCACAGTGAATCGAATGGCGCCGCGGCGGTTGCTCCGCATGCATTTATCTCGGCTTTTCCAGAAGCATCCATTTATATCGACGATATTGTGGATCAAACAAGAAACGTCTCGGTTAGTGCCGGCGACAAGATGACACCCTTTTTCTCTAATGCGAGATTTCCGGGCGTGGCATACGAGAAAACGGGCACTTTGTTTGGAACGCAGGATATGATGCAGAGGCGCGGCCACGCGTTGGTACAAAGCATAAAACAAAATGAATCCCTAGGCGCAATTCGGCAATACAGACGTGGTAGGAATAAAGTCAAAACTCGCCATCATTTTCTGTGTTCTTCCCGTTTCATTACAAATCCGAAGTAACCCCTGAAATTAGGTCCACTCCCACCAGGCCACTACTTGTGTTTTTTTTTTTTTCGTTTTTCTGGGTCATTGTTTTATTTATAAAGAATATGCCCTCCTCAGTTTGTATTCGTTGTGTTCCCCAATAAGTTCTACTTCTCTGCATTTCGCGTCGAGACACTTTACAGTATAATTAGAGTACTCGGCCCCGGTCACATTACTGGATAGCATCATCATCATCATCACCAGCCTATCTACGCCCACTGCAGGGCAAAGGCCTCTCCCTTAATCTCCAATTATCCCGGTCCTGTGCTAACTGCCACCGATTTTTTGCCGCAAACTTCTTGATCTCATCTGCCCATCTAACTTTCTGCCGCCCCCTGCAACGCTTGCCATTTCTAGGGATCCGCTCTGTTACCCTTAATGACAAACGGTTATCTTGCCTTCGCATTACATGCCCTGCCCACGTCCATTTCTTCTCCATAATACCGGAGCTTTTAAAATACCAATAAAAATCGTATGACAAAATAAACGGCCAATGTGCCGTCAATTTCAATATGAGGATATTTTACTTATGAGCGTATATACCAGGGAACTGTTTATAGAGGGCAAAATACAAAAGCAGGATTGGTCCTCGTTTCCAGTATAGCATACTTCTGAATTTATTAACCGAATGAAACTTGAAAGGACAGCAGCTTTATTCCAGCAGATAAACGTAGGGGTGCCCCTTCCACGCTAGGTTCGCTTTGCTTAGACCACGTAAGTGCACCGAGGCATTTTTCAAAGCTGGGGAAGTTCTCCTTTTACCAGGCTTCGAGTGTCACAAACAACTCGCAGTTCAATTAAAACGCTTTACAACTACACTCTTCACAATGCGCCGCCAAGTGCGACACGATGTCACCATATCAATAATCACAGTCTTTCCGGGGCCAGACAGAGATACACCATCCTGTCTTGATCAGCTTCGGCGTGTGATGATATAGAGGTAGGATTTACGTTCCTCCTACGTCAGAATATCATTACTTGTTGATGATGCAAATGCCAGGAAAATGAATTAACTCCTGCATAGGACGATGGGTTATAGGCGTCGCTGACAATTTCTCATTATGCGCCTGGTGATAAGAAGGATTACGCAGAGGTCGTTGATACCGCATATTTATTAGAAAAAATTTGGTACAGCATTATAAACTCTCCCCGAAATGAGTTTCTCCGCTATTATACGAAACTCAGCGCTTTCAAGCGCTCATTTAGGATATACAAGTTGAACCGAAGCACCACAAAGAAAAAATTAAAGCATAAGCGATGCGGGAATGTGGGGACGAATGATGAGAAACGCCGAGTTGCAACGCTGCAGGAACCGAGCTTGGTATCTAGGCATACCGTGCGATATCTGCGGGCCGTGATCACTCACCTCGAACAAATTTCGAACAGGTGGGGGAAAGATGGAACGGAGTTTGGGTCTGTGTGCATGCTGGAAAATCAAACCCCATAACACTTCGTAATTATCTACCATGCCATTTGGCCGTTTTGTTCAAATTTTGTAACTTTTTTGTATCCACGCTTCATCCGTTCGCTGCCACGTATACATTTTTGTCTGTGTGGGTATTCACAAATTCAATTCAGAAACGTGACTCGCGGCACAAAATAAATGCACCAGGAAAGTTACCAATAACGAAAATGTCCATATGGTGAAATAATCCGAGAGCCGACTCATGATCTCCGCACAAAAAGAACTGTTGTTTTCTTGTTTTCGTTTCTCTCGGTTATTATAGCTTTTTCTACTGAGTCGCGCTCAGCCCGCGCTACTTTTATAAGAATTCCTATTCACAATCTTTCCCGGTTGTACAAGATGCGAAAACGGTAATCTAGGCAAAAAGAAAAGAGCCTGGCAATCTCCTATACGTAAATACATTTTACTTCTTTTATTTCCTTTAATGTGAAATGCTCAGCGCGTGCCTCAACTCGCCGAACACAATTCTTTTCACGTTCATTTAGATTTTGTTTGCACGTGCTGACTTTTTCATCGTGTTTTTTTTTTGTTTGTTGGTTGAATGTGGATGTATATTCAAGGCCGCGATTGTAGTTCCATCAGCACGACAGCGAAAGCGCGTCTGCACGCCTGCGGTAGCGCAGTGCACGTTCCCCAAGCGTCGAAAACTTGTCGGTACGGCTCGGACGTTAGCGATTTGTATCGTTTGTACGATCCCTTGTTAGGTTTTGGTGCGTTTCAGCACTGCAATTAGCGTGCTGTTGTCGGTTGAACGCGATTAAAAGAGTACCACCCCTTCGACATTTCAAGGTTCAACGCAAATCTCCGTTACTCTCAATAGATTTGCAGGTATTGGGAACCAGTGCAACCACAATCCTCCATATGGGGATATGTCGTGTGGAATGGGTGGACATGGGTCTGGAACAGCAAGACATGTGTTTCTGGGTTCCCTTCGCACCTACTTGTGGACCTTGCATGCGTTAGCTACGAGCGGCTAACAAAAGCAATGTGATTCAGTGTCGCTGCGCAGCCGCCGGCGAGAATTCGCAGTGCAGCGCAAGCGAACTTGATCTATATTTACCTAACGCTTTCTTATTTTACTTCGTCTTTCATAGAAATCAGACGGAAAGAGCCTCAGCAGCTGACCGCGTCTCTCTGCGTCCCCATCGGCCGTCCTTGAAGCCCCATAAAGAAAGAAACAGTCGAGGCAAGCGTGCGAGGTACGCGGGTTCTGTTTCTCTACAGTGGACTGAGTAACTGAAGCCTGCTTGATTTGGTTCTTTTCCCTATCTTTTTAGTTTGCGAACCGGAGGTTCGCTTGCTACTTTTTTTTTTTTTTTTTTGTAAACTGGGGGCTAGCTTTCCCCTCTGGGCTGTTGCTCCCAAACGAATTCCAGTCACGTAGATGCCACCGCCTACGCTTACTTTGTCCCTCCGACCAATAAACCTGAGAAGTTAAACTTCCTCGCTTTACGGCATTTTTCTCCGGGATCGTTTTATTTTTTTTTTTATTGTCGTGCTCTTTATATTTACTGCGGCCGCTGGCAACGTGTGCTGGTGCCTTTGTCGCAGAAACTGCAATGTCAGCGCACCAGCCCCCGTTGATGTAAGTGCACATCAAACGGTCTATTTTTATGCGTAGCTTTTGGTACCACGTTTTGGTGCCTAGACCCTGTGTTTACGTTTGCGAGGGAGAAATTTTCTTTAGTTTGGTTTACTGCGTACGGAAGGACTAAAATTTCGACTTCTCCTATTTGTTTCGACCCGCTGCGTACCAAAAGTCGCACACCTTGCCCTTTCTTTTTATTGTTATTTTCTTACGTCAGCTTCCGTTTTTTAGCCCAGTTTCTTTCGAAGCCACCGCCTTGTCCTCGGCTTAGACACAGAAGCGGCCTCGGTGGCTCGAGCAGGTTGCCGCTTCCCTTCGCGACCCTGTTGCCGTACGACGGAGCAAAGGCACGGACCCCGAGCCGGATAACAGCCGTTAGCAGAATTTCGGGGCCACCGGCATCAATATCCGCCCGTTTTCGCTTTTCTTCTATCTTGCCTGTACTTTGACCCGGCTCTTCAGGTTCGCCCTCCATCCCCTTTTATTTTATTTTTATTCGCTCTGCCGGTTTGGCCAGGCGGAAATCTCTTGTCTGTGTTTTTTCTTGCCTATGTTTGTTCTGCACCGCTGTGCGGGCTGCCGTGTGAGCTGTGTCGCCGCATGGCTGGACGGAGAAAGAAGGAAGTCAAATAAAAGAAGAAAGAGCGCTGAGTGTCCCCGCAGGCGGACACACCGGGACAAATTCGCCCGCCTCAGCGGGAACGCTTTTCCAGAATTTGCGGCCGCTGGACAGTGAGGCTGGTTGTCGGGCGGTCACCATCCCGCGCTCTGCTCAGGTTTCGCTCGTGGCTGAATACATTGTGGGCGCTGCAGGGTGATATTTTTGGCTCGTCTGTTGGCTGCGCAGTTGGCTAGGAACATGAGCGGGGAAACTGCAGCGCTCCGTTTGCTAGAGTAGGAGCGGTTTCTTGCGCTTGATCTCACCGCCCACTGTTCTCTGTTCGTGCGTCGGGCATCTTCTTTTTTTTTTTTGCCGCACTGGTCAAACGTTACTGCTCGCTGACTAGTTAAAGTCGGAGGTAATTAGTAAGTACTACACGTAGTTTTGCTGGGGTTTTTGTCCTGACCTCGGAATAACGAACAGCGACTGTGGTTAGTGAGCGGAAGCGGTTTGTCCGGGAGAAGGGGGGGAGTAAATAATATCAAGACAGACTATTCCCTCGAAAAATGTGCGGAGCATAATCTCAGAGCAGTGATGGCGATCATTAAATAGAGAAAAAAGCGCCTCCTCCCTCATCTCCATCTGAGCTTAGCATAAAAACTGTCTGTGAGTCCTCAAATTCTTTTGTTGTCTATCTTCTCTTGGTATCTTTTATATTTAGTATTTTTTTTGTTTTGCTGTGAATATAAAATCAGGGTAAAATGATTTCGGGAAAATGAATGGCCTGTTAACTTCGCTGTGTCTAATGTAGGGTCCACTTTGTCTCACCCTCTGGATCATTAGTGATCCCATGAGAGGTCACTGATGTTACCTATAGTTCATACGACTAAGCTGCATGCAGCACTGTGGAGGCTACATTGTTGTCAATAGAGCCCCGCTGAGGGCGCCTAACTCACCGCGAAGGGGATTTTGAAAGGACCTTTCCGTCTCCCCTCTCGCCAGTGGTACCCAGCGCCTATTCTCCTTTCCTTCGCGGTGAGTTCCTCACAAAACTGTGTGAGAATCACTGAGATCAGCTTCAATAATTTGCAGCTTGACGTGGCCAACGATAACTCTTCCACAGAAGTCGCGACAGCGATGCCCCAGGCGACCCGCGGGGCTCTATGTAGCCTCCACAGTGCTGCATACAGCTTAATTGTGGTATGAACTATAAGGGAAAAACACAATGACTGGGACTGTCGGAATTACGCACTTGATTTTGTGCTTCCCAGCGAAAAAACGAACGCTGCAGCTGCAAAATGTAACATTGGAGCTCTGGTTCATGTCACATACTGGCGCGATCAGGGAGTGGGAAGGCAGGTGTGTGCTAAGGGACTAGAACACCTATCTTCTGGAGGCCCAATTTTGAAAGTCATACCTTTTAGCACAAACGAAATTTGAACCTTTATTAAAGAGCGATAGTTTTTCTCGTTCTTTGCCTACAAGTTATGTGGCGCCGGCAAGAGGGTGACGTCAAGTGCATTGTGAATGCGCACCTGGGCCGCTCTTCTCAGGGTAAGAGAGGGGTAACGGGCAATGCCGGCACTGACACCCTTTTGTATTCTCTCTTGCTCTCAAGGCCGCATTGGCACCTCTTATATAAGAAACCGCTTATATGAACAAACAGTAAAAAATAAAACACCTTACTACGCGCGGCAGCAAGCAGACTTATTGACAGCCCGCTTGCGGCACGTAATGCGCGCAATTCAACCTCGCGCCGGCAGAAGCAAAAAAAAAAAAAAAAAAATGTCCGCCAGGCGTTAATCTTCAACGGTGCTTTCGAGCCAGAAACGGACGCCAACTTTTCAGGGCGACCGCTCCCCATATAGAAGGCAGCATGCAAACTTAAAGCGTTCTTTTGACCTGTCGATGCGTTTAAGGCGCTGACTATTCCCAACATTTTTATTGCAGGGCGGTAAGTTGTGAGACGGTGTATATACGGTCTCTCTTTACCCAACACGCGTGCTGACCAAGCTGAAATGATAGCAGATTCATTTGCACAGGGTGGCTCCTAGAACGCGAAAAGGTTCACCAGCCTCGAATCAAGCCGTATTCGTGCTCAGTGCGAGTCCCGCTAAATGAAGGACGCGTGGGTGCACCGCAACCTGTTAGGCGCGCACTAAAAACTGCGCCAACACAAAGCGATAGCTGGAGAAAAGTGCGCACGCATATCGTGCAGGCAGTTTTTTTTTATCTACATCAATCCTGACGCTGCGCAATGTTTCCGCTACGGGGGCGTTTGAAATTACGTATTCGCCGTAGAAAGTCGCGTTTCTGTTTCTGCTTCTGAAAAGTTTCTTCCCCATGCATCAGGGTAAGCAGGTGAACATACTGCAAAAGTTGCTCTTTGGAGCAATCTTAAAGCTTGCTTGGACACGCGGCGTTTGCAGAATTTTGGTGCTTCTAATCTCAAAATATCAACTTCGCCATTATGTCTCACATATGCACTGAAGGTTGTTGTGTTTTCTTAGGCGTTCAATGGGAAACTATCACTTGGTAAACATTAAAGGGCACGTCTTTGGCGGTAATGCAGCATTTTGCGAGCGCGTAATTAAGCCATAATTCTACTTTACCAAATAAATGTATCGACAGACGAATTCCTGTATTTGAGGAAACCCTCATGTTCCAAGTAACATGTAACATGTTACTGTAACATGTTATAAGTTCACCACCAGGAATGGAGTTACAATAATGTGCTGAAATTGCAGTGAGTCCGCCTTGCTGAATGACATTCTGTCTTGATTCATCAAAACTAATCACAAGCCGCACCGCAACGGTCCGCATTAAGGCAGGAATTGAACACACGTGTGCTTTAAAAAATCAGTTTAATTGCTTGTTCAAATAAAAGAACAGCGGCGTTATTGTACAACTCTGTGACCGGCTCTTCCTGAAGGTGATCGCAAATCAGTATACGATCGATTTTAAAACAATCGTTGTTACAAAGCTGAACAGGCACACGCTGTGTTTCACTAAGGAGTCTGGGCGTGTCTATGTTTGGGGACGTTCGACGGGCTCCAATTCTTTGGCTGGTCAGTTTGCATCCACTTATACACGAAATGGCCTGATAGAGTGTGCACCACGAGTACTGTTTTCTATTTTACTTTAGTGCATACGTACCATAATAGCAAATGATGGTCGAATGCAAACCGTTTGAATGGGCATGCCATTCGCTGCTGTAACGTTCATGGTATCCATCTCTGCGCTAAAAAAATATACCAGGAAGGCTATTTCTCCTCGCTTGGACCGCCCACAGCAAAAGAGACGTCTATGAGCAGATTGGGGAAGTGCAAGTGGAAATCAATCTTTGTATTAATCTTCCTTTAGATGTCTGTCGGTGACCAGTGAAGCGTGTGCGGACCCCGCAGTGTGGACCTTTCTTGTGCTTCGTTGACAGGGGAAACAACCGAAAAACAAGTTAGGATAATTTATGAAGGAAGATGGCAAATGAGTATTGAGCATCCGAGAAACCTACACGGCTCGGTAGTTCACGGTCGTTTAAACCCGGACTGCCGGAAGTCTCCGAGAAAGATACATGGCTGATAAACGCATAATCCTCCGGAAGCAGAAGCAACTCCCCCTTCCTTCCAGTCCTCAGAGACGGTACGTGAAAGCCAACTTACATGTAGACTAGAGCAACCGCTGCCATTGTCAAACATCATTCTTCAATGCGTGTAGTACGTAGCAAGGACTCCAAATTGGTGGTCGACATAGTATGTACCAAAATAAACCTCCACTGCCGCAGTCCGGATAATATCGCCAAGACAGCAGCGTTATGCTAGTAATACTTGACGGGTGCATTGACGTAAATGTCTATTTTTGTTCATTTGTAATCTCAGATGGGCGCTCGGATTGATGACAGTGTTTATTTAAGGTAAATTCAGTACGTACTCTATGTCCGGTTTGTCACCATGGGATATAAAAATCTTCCTTCAAAACTGTTAACCTGCTATCTCACATTTTTACGTTTCCCTCTTTGCAAAAAACAAAAAACAAAAAAGAAACGATAAACAAAAACAAAATATTGCTTGTCGCGACAAATTCTCTTTTTAGACATTTCCGGCGACGATGGCGCTTCACTTCCATATTTCTTTCACCCATACACTTTCGGCACTGTACTCTCAAAGCGATACGGCAGCGTATGTAGCAACGCCCGCTCTATCAACCCCATGTCCGACGCACTCTTCCAACAAGCGTACTCGGTGAAGCGTCAGTGTAACGAACGCTACGCAGCCGCTCACGTGCCCCGGAGAGAAAAAAAAAAAAATTCGCGCAGCTTGCACTAGTGGCGCAAGGCTGGACAAACAGCAGAGCTGGCTGCCCCTCTCCCTTAGTCGGAGACACGGCTGTCGCACCTCACATGGATTTTTGAACTTGCCGCCGAAAGTTCTCCATGACTGGCACGCCCGGATCGTTTAGTCCGCAACCTTTCACATCTCTCCCAGACTTTAGGAAAGATGTGAAAGGATGCGGCAGCCCGCTTCGTGAACTCGGCGTCTGTAGCGGCAACTCGGCGTCTGTTGTGCCCACTTCATCAGCGAACTCGCGTCAACTGGTGAGTAGAAGAGCACGCGAGAGATCACGCCATGAACGCTGGGAAGAGTATTCTCGAAGGTCGAGCTCGCCGACACCAGGCTCTCCTCACGAGGCGCACGCTCACGCGCACGCGGGATTTTTTGTTGTTTTTATTTTGCGAGCTCCTCACGTGGCACGGGACGCAAGTCACGTCAGGAGCTCGCAAAAAATGAGGAGCTGGTGCTTGGACGATGTGGCCGACGCCGGGCGCCCCTCACGAGGCGCATGCGCACGTGCACTCGGTATTTTTTTCTTTGTGTTTTTTTCCTGCTAGCGCTTTACGGCAGAACTAAAAGCTTAAACACCTCTGCTGTTGAAACATTCAAGTAAGTAATAAACGCTTCCAAGTTGCCATCTAGCCATGTATAGTCCGAAAGGATTCCTCACCATTGGCCTGCCACCAGAAGACCACGCGAACCTCTTAAACAAGAAGACTTCAAGGCGCCGTCTAGAACACGTGTACAGGCAGCCACCCACCGATCACGTGGATACCGCTGCCGGCCCCGCAGGAGCGGGTGTAGCGTAAACAAGGAACGGGAGTCATAGGATATAGAGCCAGCAGCTTCGCACCTCGAAAGTAGTGTTCTCGTGACCCCCGTTACCGGTCGTTGCGCGTTACTCTCAAAGACATTTGCAACCCAGTTCTAAGGGTTAGTTGAAAACGCTCTACAATGCTGTTTAACGCTGTTAATCCGACGCAGTTTACAGCTTCTGAATTGTGTTATTTTCAACTGCCTCGTGCCAGCAGAGCGAACGCGGCAAATTTGAATTCCGCAAACTTCCAGTGGGTGAACCTAGACAGGACGGGAACAGCGCAAGAGGTGGGCGGATGAGGCAGGAGAGGCATAGTGCGTGGCAGAGGCGGCAAGAAACAATCACCTTTTGAAGAACTTTGCAACGACGCGAGCAGATACATGGCCAGTATTTGCTTTTGTTTTGTTTTCGCTTTCTCAGAATAGGCTTCCATTGTGGGTGATTCGTTACTCCACTCCCTCTATATATATATATATATATATATTTTATTTTCCTCTAACTGATGAACGTGAACTTCACATAGTTGCTGTAAAGTCGGCTCCGCCTTATTATTCAAAGCAGGTTTGAGACCGAGTTGTTACCCTCGGAAGAAAATAAGTTTATCCATTCATCAGTTCACAAAACTTTCCTTTGTAGCTTTCGCAATCCGCAGGAAAAGCATGAAAGCGCACACGTTTCGAACCGAGGCTTTATATTGCACGTAGAATTCAGTTATTCAGTTCTTCACCGCCTGTTAACAACCGGAATAGTCAAGTACTGTGCTGGTCATACAACTTGAACGTTTAATTGTTTCATTTCTAACTTTATTCTAAATGAAGAGATAGAGAAACTCCAAGCCATACAGCTTAAACAGGATCCGAGTTCAGGGCCCATTTATAATAGCTGAAGTCGCTGCTGCCTGATTACTATAGGCAATAGCTTGTGCTGCTCTTTTGTTGGTTTCATACCAGAGTATAAACAAGGATTACAAAAACAACCACATACGTGTTTGAACTTGCTACTTCGCTCTCTGAACCCAGATTTTCAATTTATTTTCCAGCGACGGGCTTCTGTTGCTTGCTTGCTGGGGTATTCTTCCACATCCAGCTGACTTACTTCCGGCTACCCTGGAGAAACTGCATAGAGGGAAAGGAAGCCTCTGAGCCCCGTTCTGACGGGTCATATCCCGTTCGGATATCGACAAGTCTATAAATGGGACCCTATTCTCACCTGAATCAGTCCCCATGATCCTTGGCGGTTACTTAACGAATCGTTGCTTCCCCTTACTGCTCTAACAGGCGACACCCTGTTCTTGATTCATCCACGGTGAGCCGTTCGTATATCACTACTAGAAGACGGGCGAGTAAAATGCGGTTTTCTTCTCAGTGTGAAAACGGCGGCTGAAGGGCATTGTAAGTAAGGAGATATATTGCTTGCTCTACGGGTCGGAAGTCCTAATCGAAGTGAAATTCGTAACGTGATCCAGGCCCCATTATGAAAACTCGGAAAAGGAAAACTTGTTTCAGTGGTGTGTCTGCATCGTGCCACCTGTAGCGCCTATCGTGTGAGTGCTGCCGCTGCGCTGGGCTCGATATTTACTGCGTGATGAGCAAATTCTGCGGAGGACATAATAGTGCCCTCCTAAATAAAGGCATCAAGAAAAGGCATATTCTGAAAGGGACAAGGAACACATTTGTTACGTTTATTGCCGAAAGGGCCAGGGATCGAGTAAAGGCGGGCCGACAGGGCTTTGCGTTTCTGCTACACTTGATCCTTGACGAACGTCGACGATTGTTGCGTTGCTGGAGTATAGTCGGTCATACTCGTTGCCCGTCGCTCTACCGCCCGTACATCGTTGGTGTCTTGGAGGTTTGCGGCTATCATCACAAGTCATGTGTACCCCTTTCATTCGGCTGTTTTCAAGAATACGTTTAAAGGATCGACGTTGCGGGGCAGAAATAGGCTGCCACAGAAGCGCAGTGTGAAAGTGTAGGGTAGTTGTAGGTGTAGTGGACTGGTGCGATGCGACAATTGCCGGTAGTGCCTCTCCTTCACTTCGATGTTCTGTCCTATTTAATAAGGCAGTACCGATGTTTTTAATGCTTAAGCTTTTAGTCCCTCCTGCGAGCGTTACCAGAAAACTCAGTGCGCCTCGTGAGGAGCGGTAGGAGTGGGCCAGCTCGACCGTGCAGAACACCCAGTGTTCGCGGCGTGATCTCTCGCGTGCTTTCCTCTTCACCAGTTTACGTGCGTTCGCGCCTGAAGGGGGGAGGAGCACAGACGCCGAGTTCGCGAAGCCGGTGGCCGCGGGTTGTTGCGCGTGCTAACGCGGTCCACTTTGGGATAGATGTGAAAGGGTGCGGGCAAACCGATCCGGGCCTGCCAGTCATGCAGAACTTTCAGCGGCAAGTTCGGAAATCCATGTGAGCTGCAACAGAGGCGGGTCTCCTACGAAGGGAGAGGGGCCGCCGGCTCTGCTGTTTCTCCAGCCTTGCACCCCTAGAGAAAGCCGCGCCTTTTTTTTTATCTAGAAGTAGGTATTACTGTGGCTGTGGCAAGGCGGAAATGATTATCATCAGTACTGCCTGGTTATGACGTGCTATCAGTAGCCTGTAAATGACAGTACCAACCACGTGGGCCATTACGATAAGGCGGATAGCCCCTGTTGTACGCTCTGTAGAGTTATGTGGAAAAGTTAGAGCGAAGTATGCTTAGAATTGTGAATATAATGATTATAACCAAGGTTCACGGGCAGTTCTCGCTTCCGGAGTTAAGTATTGGCTAAAAAAAATATGCAACAGCCTCTGACACCATGAATATGCGAGTTTTAGGATAGTCTGTGGTGATTAAGCGCGTTACTCAACGTTCCACCCTGCATCAATTATTTCGGTCCACGCAACAAAACATAAAAAGTTATTGTGCAACATCGATAATCGATCCCTTGCTTACAACGTCTTCGCCGATGTAAGCACTAACTGCAGAGATGACAGGCTTTTGGGAGACGCGTAGTTCGTCGTATTTTCCGGACGATTTTGCCGTAGCGTGCGCTGCGTTCGTGCCAGTGGCAATGTAGAGGCTCTTGAATGGCAAATTAAGGGAACTGAGATTCTCGAAGAAAGTGTGCAGGAACAGGGGGCGAACTTGTTGGGTACCAGCGCCGTAACCAGCGCACCATAAAAGCCGCCTCACGTGCCTCGTGATGTCATCGTCCAAAATATAAGTGCGGAGGCCCGCAGAGGTTACAAAATGGCAGAACAGTGAAACAGCGGTAACTTTCAAACCGAAGATACGAAGAAAAGCGACGCCTGGGTAGCCGACATCCCCTGTCCCCCAGCTAGTTAAATTGGGCGAGCAGCCTCGCAAGCCCCCGATGTGCGCTATGCTAGGTTTGAAAGTAGTAGTACTTTTCAAGTGCGTGTTAGGTTAGCGCCGAAAGCTTTGTCAGAATCCACAGCCGTGAGTGCGGATTCGCTTGTTCAGTACAAAGCGGGCCTCACGTCTGAAACACATTTACGGGGCCCCTGCACTCCTGGAAGTCCAAGTAGGGTGCCTTCACCACAACGCCGCATAACGCCTTAAGTCTGCCAACGCGCTGTGAAGGCGAAGGCCTAGCGACCATCAAATAGTTCTTTACGGCTACATCGTGTTTGTGTCCCTTTCGTCTGGTTCGTTTCTTCGACACAGGGAGATACAAATGAAACGTGGACACGTACGGCTGCTCGGCCTCCCGCTGGAGAGCTGCCACATCCCCAAGACATCGATTACAGAGCTGAAATGAAAATGGAAGCCTGTGCTTAAATTTACAGAGCGCCTCTCCAGCAAATACGGAGGGCGAGTCAAAAGGCCCACCTAAAGGTGGCACGTGCAGTCGCGATTGGCACTCTAGCATACGGAGCCCCTGTCAACGAGTTGAATAAGACCAATACCAAACAGATTCAGGTTCCCCATAGATCTACATTGGGTACCATAACGGGCCTCCCAAAACACACAAAAAAGGCAGCCCTCGAGCAGGCGGTGGCACTTCCCCCCATCGTTACCGTAATGAAAGAAACAAAAGACCAAGCAGACTGCAAACGAGGTCTCACCCGTCAAGGATTGCTCCTTAGGGCTGACCGAAAGGGCGAATGCGGCAGGTAGAACCAACGGAGTCCTAGACTTAGGACCCCGCCCAGCTACCCGCTTTTCAGTCGAATAAAGTTTTTCCTCCTCCTCCTCCTCCTCATCTCGGCATGGGACAAGCAAAAGCACGCACCAACAATTGAGCTCCCCATCCCCTTGCACCCTGGTCGATATCAGACAACATCGATAGCCAGCTCATCAAACCAATCTGACGGGCTCCTCCAGCAACAAGATCCCAACGTATTCACTATCTGATGGCGTCCAAACTGCCAAATGAAACTGACATCTACACCGAATACAAGCGTGACTCCCACACAGATCGGTGCAGCGCAGACACGTCCCGAAAATCCACCTTTTAACGGGCAAATATCTTTCAAACAAAACGATGGAACCGAATTAGGCGGAGAACTGCACGCCATCAACAGCGCGATTAGCCGCATCTGCTGCGAACTATACTTTAAACCACCGCCCAACGTGCGCATCTTGACAGATTCATTCGCAGCAATCCAAGAGCAACGAAAACGCCTTTCATTCAACCAACTTGTTAACTCCATACTACTGCACAAAGAACTACTCAAGAGCCGCAAATTGAACATCTGAATCGCTTGGAAACCGGGCCATGCAGAGGCCAGCCCAGGAAACCAGGCCGCTCACGAAAAGGCGCAGGAGAGTCTCAACGTAACACGTCCGCTGGTTCATACCTCGGCCACTTCACCTGCCCTATTCATCCAGCGAACCAAAAGCGCAAAAAATGTCCGTACCAACAACTGGCACAACCTGGTTATCTCACTAACATGCCCTCATCAACTAGAGCCCAAGAAGTATTCATTAACAAGCTTTGCGCAAAGGCAACTTACACCCCACACATCATTCAGAAGTGCACAAAGGGCCCCACAACATCCACACTACCACATGGCGCCTACTGTAACACGAACGCCAAGGCAGACCTTCATTACTTAATATGTCTATGCCTATTCTTCAATGCACATCGTCCAGACAACATCGACGCATTGATCAAAACACCGTAGACCAAGAAGCTTATGCTGCATTAGATAAGTCTTTATTACACGAAATAGGCAAATTTGCGGTAGCCAAAAGTGGTCTGTCGCGAGTAGTGTGACGAAGCACGACCCCGGCGAAGAATCTGAACTGTCAGTGAACAGAAGAAAAAGTTCTTGAAGTTGAAGCAGCCTGTTGATTGATTGATTGTAGGGTTTAACGCGCCGACGCAACACAGGCGATGAGGCGCGCCGTAGTGGAGGGTCTGAATTAATTTTGACCACCTGTGGATCTTTAACGTGCTCCGAAATCTCGTACACACGGGTTTTTACGCTTTTCGCCTCCATCAGAAAAGTGAAGCAGCCTGTGTAATCCCCTCCTTCATAACACCTTTTCCCCACCTAAATTGCTTTAGCTCCCCTTCCCCAAATAAAAGTTCTACTACTACAACTTTACTCGAATAACCCCGACAGGTAGACTGGCTGCAATTCACGCGGCAGCTTCCCCAGTCAGAGATCTCCTCCACGTGTCATTGTTCCGCTCACGTGCCGTCACGTCCACCTGCCAGCGCCACGCGGCACGCCGGTGTCAGGCTAATTTTTGTTCCCCTCTCTGTCAGGGTGCCGAGTCAGCGCAGTAGCAACGCACTTACCTCTTGCTTGAGGACCCTGAATACAACTTCAACACGAAGGCAAATGCGGCTTTCTTTATTTTTTACTGCGAGGCAGTATACCTCTGACCAACCAAAGTAATTTTGGTGTCCGCGTCAGCAGAAACTCCCAGGCGACAAGTGGCTACATAAACATACATCCCAGGCTACTACTGGCTACTGGCTACACCCTGGCTACACAAATAAACTGCTGGCACCACCAGCGATTGAGCCTGGGCCCGCGTAGAGAAGAGAAGCGAAAGCCCGTCGTCTTGCCGACTAAGCTACGCCCAGGAAGGAGGCGACAGAAGGTTGCTTAAATTCAGCATCTGGGAAGGGGCAGGGCGCTCTTTGGCGGTGACGCATGAAACAACAATGAGGGGGAAGCAGTGAGAGAGATGAAGCCAAAGACGCGGTGTTGCCTTCTTCCTCACCCTTTGAAAGCCGCTAAAAGTGGCCGCCAGCAACAGCGCGTTCCGAAATGCGCAGTTAGGTGCCGGCACGTGTGGCTTGTCTGCCGTTCGCGCTGTTCAGACAAGGGGCACAAGGGGCGCGCGAGCACTGCGAAGGCTTGATAATTCATATTGCATTGACCAATCCTACGTTCAATTCATCAACAAAGGAGTGGAACAGGGACGCGAAGATCGTGATGGGTGGTAGCAGTGAGCGGAGGCCACGTGTGTGAATTCAAGTGACGCTGCATGGGTAATCGTTGTGGGTGTCGTTTCCAGCTTCGCAGTACAACCACCTTCACACCGTGGATTGGAGCCAATTGTCATTTTAGTGCGCAGCACTTTGTCGCCCGCTAGTATAGTTTCACGGTGGCGTTGTCTGCGTTACCGACTGAACGAAGGGAGAACCGAAGACAAAGAAAACGGACGAGAGAAGTGGGGCGAAGGTGTGAGGGGAGGGCGGTATGCCGAGCCGGCGCGAGATGCTCATTGTAGGCGACGCATGGCGAAAGTGAGGGGGAGGCAATGAGACATGCTGGGCGGTGGCGACGCGCTGCAAGATGACGCCAAAGCAGCGGGTGCCGTCGTGCGCTTGACGATGACGCGTTCGTTTTCTGAGACACAGTTCGCGCCGCCGACGCAGAGGCTTACTATCGCTGAAATATGCGTGGTAGGTTCAAACACGATTTACAACAACATGCTCTGCGGCGGCGACGCGCTGTGAGATAACGACAGAGTACCGCGCACTGCCGTGCGTTCGCCCATCGCGCGATCACTTCCTGACACACAGCAGCTATGCGCCATGACCAGAGAAGACTGCAGTTCGCGCTGCGTACAAATTTCGCATTAGAGAGTACAGTAATCGCCAGCAATTTTCTTATTTTCTGATTCGGCGAAGACCATTTTGATACATTCGTACTGACGCCGACGATGACAGTCATTTTTCGGGTATTGTCAGGCATGTATTCCTTTCCTTTTAATCGAATTGTCTCGCTCATCCCTAACATGAAAAACTGGATCGCGATGATACTCTTCGTGCCCGACCGAGACGCGACCGCGGACGCAGGTTCAGAACTTAACGTGAAACCGTTAATGACCTAGGCAAGGCTACCTGCATTAACCATGAAAAGTGAATTTCCTTGCATAAACATTCACGGCCAGAATCACTTTGTCGATACTTTCCCGTTAGAAGCATCATCATGATTCACAAATAGGTTGCACACCCCCAAAACTGTTCAAACGTTTTCAGCAGTTAGTATTAGGCATCGAGTATGAGGTGTGGGTAACATGTACGCAACAAGACGATTTTTTCGTTCTTTCATTGAACGACCGCAGAAGAACAGCCGATAACATGCCGTGTACGCGAATGCATGCATTAGAAGCTTGAATTTTCAAGGTTCTCTTCGACAACAGTTTCACTAATTGAGGAGACAGCTGCCTTTTTAGTCTACTCCATGCCGTCTTTCGGTGACCCTCTCCGGGAAGGCACACGTGCCGGAAAAGTTGAATCGTTTCCGGGGTAGCGTTCCTCCGTGGGGTATATCCTGCCAAATATCGCACCTCAGCCGTCTTGATTCCCACATTTAGGCCTAGACGACACCCTGGAAAAACAAACTGAAGTCCCGGGAAAACCTCTCGTTACGTAAGAATAAATACAAACCCGTCACTGAGGAAAAAAGCTCGTAGCAAATAGCATCGAACCACGCCTGACACACCCTTGAATTCCGCAGGCATCTGTGGTTGCGTTACTGGCATGCGTACACATACACATGGACATACAAACATACGCACTCAGAATGTACACACTGTCGCACGCACGAAATTCGGCGTGCCCGGGGTGTACTAGAGGTGTGCACGGGCTCGGGCTTACCCGAAAGCCCGGGCCCGGCCCGGCCCGCGGGCCGGGCTCGGGCCAACCGACTTACTTTTCACCCGGGCCCGGGCCGAGCTCGGGCCGAAATGTAAATGCTTCGGACGGGCCGGGCCGTCCTGACGGCCCGGGCTGGCCCGGCGCAGTAAAGCAATACTTAGGTTTTCTACGATATCACAGAAACTACATGTTGCTGACGCGGTAAAAGCACGGGTCAGGTTTCTTTTTACATTCCACGTGACTTCTCGTTAGGCCCTGAGGCACATGTGGGCGTATATGGCAAGCCGGTAAGTGTGAGAGATCTGCAACGGCATGTCTTGGGATGAACTGAGCAACACATGCGGCTCAGCGACACACCGCCTAGGGAAGTGCAATGAATGACAATGCAGCGTGACTAGTTTCCACCTCTAAGTTTGGGCGAAAACAAATTTTCAAGATGGAACACTTTGAACTGCAAACGCTGCTAGAGAAACCTGCGTCTCCATCTGTTTTCTGTAGCAGTGCCCTATTCAGAGTTGCGTTTCCTTCTCTGAGCTAACAAAAGTGAAGCTGTCAAAGACTGAGGTGACAATTCAACTTTAGTTTTGCTCTTTGTTTCGGCGGGGAAACATCGTGGCGAGCGTATAGCTGGTGGTAGGAGGTGGCCTGTGCCCTCGGGCGTCGTGGCCGGCAAACGAAGACGAAAGGGAAAGCGCAACAGGGGAGTAGGGTGGTTTAAATGCGCCAACAGCCGCCTAAACAGTAACACTTAATATGATTGAAACTTTATAGATAAGCGATATCTATAAGCGATATCTCTGGCACGAGTCGTCTCAAGGGATCGCCGAAAAAGTAGCCGTTCCGTTTTTCTCTCATTTATTTGCTTTCCGGGCCCGAGGGCACTACATCCCGGGGGGAAATTAACAAGAAAATATGTAAACACAATTGAGTTAAAGCCTTTCTTGGTGGATCGTGGTCTTAAAGTTGCTCGTGTTCGTGAAAGGGGCGATGACGCCAGGGAGGTGGTTCAGCTCTTCGCTCGCTCGGGGAATGAAAGAGTCATGATGTAGATTAGTTCGACTAGATTTCACACCAAGCTTTAAACCATGATTCAAATAGGAGAAAATATAGAAGGAAATTGTGAAAAGGCTGTTCTTTTAGAATGGGGTCATCAGTGGCTACTACAACAAGAATAAATGCAAGAAGGCTCAGTATATGCAGGTACGTTCCGCCTGTGCTGAACCCATTCTATACTTCGCAGACTTTCTTACGTTATCACGCGTGCTTCTGCTTTGAGATTTCATCCTCCTCCGGTTGCGGAAAAACAAATCCGAGCACTCTAGATTAAAACCCGTGAAGAGAAGCACAGCACTAACGATTACGTACACGGCGTTTCCATCCCTTCCAACCACAAGTTCCAAAGCCGTTCTGCTTGATAGATGGGAATTCTGGGAGTTAACGTGGCTCTCCTTGTGCATTCCCGGGTTAGGAAGGTACTTTATCGATGCTTCCTGAAAACGATAAGCCGCTGCAGGAAAGAGCTGTAGAAAGATTTGTTCATTGCGTTTGAAAAAAACCACCAGGTGTTATTTAATCCGCTTAAGTTTAAAGTTTCTTTTGGGAAAGCAGGACCTTCCTTATACGCCTTGAAAGCAAAAAACGGTACTTTTTCTCGTACACTTTGGATGTCATGTTGCGTTTGGGGTATTTCAAGGCATCGTGTTGCTCTCCACAGCATTTTTTGGAGCACTTGGGTTTAAGCCAAAACAACTCTGGCTCTACTGCAGCGTTTTTGTTTCCGACTTCGCTTCCTGTTAAGAAGTTAACGTTAATTTTAAGCTTTTTGCACCGCTGACTCGTTGAAATTGTCACGGCCCAACACTCTGTCAAAGATGTCATAATGTTTTCTGGTTTTTTTTTTGTGTTACACCGCAGATATACTGTGGAACACGTGAAGATTCTTTCCCTTTTTAAAGGGAAGCTTTTATCAAACCCGGAAGCGCACTCATGGCTGTCAGACGTTTATAACACCATCGTCCACGAAAAGAAAGCATTCTCTCTTCAGCGTAAAACTAAACCTCCTGCAAAAATAACGTGACTTGTTGGGATTATAGAGATTTTGTTTTCAGTGAACATGTAGTTCAGTTTATGTAGTTCACAATATCGTTGAGAATTTCAAAGGGGGAAAGTGCACATGAATTCTGAAAAATATCTGCTAATACGTAAGCATCATAATGCCGATTCTCTTCATGAATTTTTGTTTCTTTTCCACATTGCATGTATGATAGAACTAAAGCTTTGGCTGACTTTCTCTTGCAAGTTGCCCCGCTAGAATGTGAGAGGCACACGTTTCGTTAAACAAGGAAAATCGGACGTGGACAATGCATGGCACCTTCATGGAAGACAAGCTTCGAACCTTACACCTCACCCTTTTTATATAAAATAAGCCTAGCCACCGGCTGCTTACGCTGCGGACAGTATTACCCAAGCAACCAACCGTGCATATGGGATCGCGAAAAGCGGCGAGAGACTGCGCAGAAAAAAAGACGAAGCTTTGCGCAATCGGGGCATCAAGATTTACTGTTAAACACTACGGGCAAATGTGTAATAAACGGTTCCATAATTTTGCGCTTGATTTCTTCCATTTTAATCATCCACTGTTACAGAATTTCCACGGTCAATTTCTAAACCTAGTCAATTATGCATTTTCGTGCAGGGCGTTACACGGTTGGCACTTTTTCACCATAGTATTCAGCTTCATTTGAAACTGGCTTCGATCACTCCCGAAAAAATTACCAAATTTGACCCCTTAAACAGTTACTTTGTGGGCCTTTCATATTTAGGCTCAATAGTGTAGGTATATTATATTCTTCTTATTGGTGTTAATTACGTAAGTAAAGTGAGAAGGAAAACTGATGCCCGCAACGTCGTGTTAAAGGAGACATGAAGAGAAAACACAAGTTTGGTTCATTCGAAAGATTGCCTCGTTAGAACCATACTGACACCACTTTTAACACAAACTTCGCCCAAATAAGCTACATAATTAGGAAAAAAGCGAATGACCATGCGACCCACCAGCTCATTTCCCGCAACAGAACCTATGATGTCACACGAGAATGCTCTGCGATTGGCGGAGGCCGGCAAAAGCAAACGCAACTTAGGCAGGGCTTACCAGTTTGCATAGTGAGCTATATGCCCGTTAAACATACTGCACATTCCTTTTATGACACTAAGAACGGTGGAGTAAACGGTTGAAGTTCCGAAAAAACACGCAAGCATGTATGCCAATGCGTACGAAACTACCGCCAGCCGAACTCAACATCTCGCCGTCGCCACCGTCACGCAGACGAATTTTCGGGTTCGAGGCTCTTCGGGGCGAACGAACCGTCCCAGCACGCACAGCCGCGACCTTGCTTGGTATCGTAATCCCTTCACAGGAGGTTGGCCGTCATATCGCCAACCAGCAAAGGTAAAAATAGAAACGAGGGGTAAGGAACAGCAAGCAGCGACGAGATAGTGACAGTCGTCGCAGAAGTTTCGGGATGGTGTTGTTTTGCTGCTGTTGTTAGGAGCTCGTTTCTAGTTTACAACCACTGAAAACTTCAGTTTCTTCGAGTACTTTACAATGAAATTTCGTTGCTGCGTTTTGAAATGCCCATGTAGTACGGGCAAATCGTCGAGGGAGTGCGACATCCCCGCCGGTGAGGAGATCTCCTTTCATGTGCTGCCCAACGACGAACCCAGGCGAAGCAAGTGGCTACGTTTTGTGAACTTTGCAAACGGAGGAGAAAGAGAGCTAAAGGAAGTACGAGTGTGCTCGCTTCATTTCCGAGGAAGTGATTACGGCAGGGACCCTTACGTTAGCTCACTCCTGGGACATGCTGGCGCTCGTCGCCGACTTCATCAAATCGCCGTCAAAGCGCTCTGACCTTGGGGGAAAAAATGCCGTACACACCGCGCATTGACGCTCGTGTATCTTTCTGGTCGGAGCAGAGAGCTCGCGCGAACGGCTTTCCATACACGACACCGGCCAACTGGCATAAGCGATACTGCTACTGAAATCGAACTATTATTAACCGTAATAAAAATACGGCACATACGTACCAGTCTGTATTCGTACGTCGCGACGGGGCTGACGAGGCAGCGGTGCCGACGGCTGGGCGTTCGTCTGTTGTGGCTATCGCGGAATGGTCGCTTTCTGGTCCATCCGCGTATCCCACAACTCCTGCCGTTCGTGCACTTAGAAGCATTGAGCGTTCAAGTGGTGTGAGGTTGTTAAATGCAAACCCGAGCTTCTCGGCGAGAGTTTTGTTCTCCGGATCAGGCGATTCCATGACTAGGGCTGCGGGTGCACTAGGTTTTACTAGTATTTTTAAAATGGCCGCCGTCTGGTTCCTGTTTGATTCCCGCGTGTGGGTGCTATATGGAGTCGGCATACTAAGTATTTGTTTCATGGACCGGCTCGTATGACGCCATTGTTCACGTCACGAAATGTGCAATTTAGCGGTAGATTTAAAATTTGGCTTAAATTGCCTTATTTCTCAGTGAATAAAGCATCATTTGCTTCCGGGAAAGCGCTTAGGGTACTATGAAACACCTAATCTTTCGAATAAAACAAACTTTTGTTTTCTCTTAATGGCTCCTTTAAGGTGAAAGCCGGTGATCTGATTGTTTTATGAAACGCATAAGGTACTGAAAATAATTCTGAGGTACACAGAATCACACACAAAATCGGGCAGCTCGCCGGGAAAGGGAAACTATGCTGGAGGAGGGTTCTCTCCGGTATGAGGGTATGAGGGTGAACTCTCCGTCGACTTCAACAATATCCCCAGTTCTTTTCTCTTCCCTCGTTTGTTTTTTTTTTTTGCGAGTGTTTGCCTTACGGCATAACAGTTGTATATACAATATCACCTTTGTTTCACGCAGAAACGTCAGCATAAAGCGGTACTGAGGGCCCCATATCCGCCGCTGTAGATCATGGGGTCTCCCAGGATGGAGCCCTGTGCCCCGGAGGTGTTGCCGGCGAGAGGTTTGAAAGGCAGGCCAGGTCCATAGAAGGTGGCTCGTGTCGGCTTCGGACGCAAGGACCGTACGAAAGGGACAGGTGTCCGCAAACGGCGCGTGATAGCGGGCAGGCCAAGCGTGCGTCACTGCTGGGGATAAGGCCACCCCAACTCGAAGCCTCCGGAGCAGGACCTCCTCCCAACCGAGCGAGCCCACTGGGGAGGTCGGTTCCACACGGTGAAAGTAAAGCACGCGTTGCGCGGCGGAGCTTTTTTCTCCTTTTCCACCAGCAGTTCTTCTAGGGTGGACACCGGAAGAAGTGGTAGCGGCCGTAGAAGGTCTATACGGCGACAGGCGCGATCCGCCGATGTGGGCAGGAAGCATGTCCCGGAGAACCCACAAAACACGCACAGGGCATGGGTATGTGTCCAGGATCGCGTGAATACGTGTCAACATGCTGGTGCTAAGTGCAACGCGACGTAGATCACGTATCGCTGTTTGTTGAGTCCGTGTAAATTTCCAGTTTCACGCCGGTAGTTACTGTCGATGCAAGTGCTCGGAGACCATCCCGAATAGCAGTAAGTTCTGCCAACATGCTTGGTAGAGGGCGGATGGTCTCGTAGGCGCAGCACTGGTTTAAGGTTGGGTGAGAGGGACAAGCCAAGGCTGTGGTTACGAGGCAGTCGTGTGCCCCGGCGTCCACGAAAGCCTGCATGACTTGTGGCCACATCGCAGGCGCCCAGTGACGGACATGAAGGAAGGCTGCATCTGGAGGTTGATGAAGGCCAGAGGTTCGGACATGTAGCCTTGCCAGAGGCTTGTTGTCCGTCACCTGATGGTAGAGCCAGGGCGGTCTAGCCGCAGAAAAGGCTGGCATCGTATCAGAAACCTGGCCCATATATGCAGCGAGAGCTGCTGCCTCCGGTACATATCCACGCTTTAGCAGGCGAGCGGAACGACGCTGATGAATAATCTCATCTAGCGTGTTTAGCTGGGCTTCGGCTTGTAGCGGTGGAATTGGTGTTATGCGAGGGAGGCCAGTAATGGTGCGCATGGCGGCCCTCCTTTCTTAATAAATCACCACCACCCCAGCCGCCTTAGGAGGTGAAGGTCTCGACGGGGCCTCTTGGCGATTGTGGGCGAGCAGAAGCTTCGCAGGGTGCTGTTCAAGAGGCTGGTCAGCTGGCCAAGAGGCATGGCGCCAAAGTTCAATGTAAAGTTCAACAGCACATCTACACAAGGTCCAACTACGCTTTCGATTGATTGATTGATTGATTGATTGATTGATTGATTGATTGATTGATTGATTGATTGATTGATTGATTGATTGATTGATTGATTGATTGATTGATTGTAGGGTTTAATGCGCCGACGCAATGCTGGCGATGAGGCGCGCCGTAGTGGAGGGCTCCGGATTAATTTTGACCACCTGGGGATCTTTAACGTGCGCCGAAATCTCGTACACACGGGCGTTTTTGCTAACTACGCTTTCGCCTTCACATCGTTAGAATGTTCTAATGTTCTTCTTTTCATTGTTTTTTAAAGAATTTTAAAGAAGTTGTTTTTCTGAAGTTCCTGTAGTCGCAAAAAAAGCGGCAGTTATTCAACTCGAAAGATCACGAATGCTCATAGATGGTTGTTTGTTGCACGCAGAACCAAACGATGTTGTCCCACCCACTCAAAACATACGGTGGTGCTTTGATGAAAAGAGGTTCGCTGGCTGGAACAAACAAGGTAGAAATTGAGTTTGCGCGTCCGCTGAGTTGCGTCGATCCGGTGACCCGAGAGGCTGTGTCGCAGACAAACGAGGGCGCAGAGGCCTGGATGCATGCTCGGGGAGCATCAAATATTTGTCACTGCGTAACCATGCTCAACTACGCCGTGCCAATTTCAAAGCGATAATAAAGAAAGAAAAACGTTAGTGCAACTTTCAAAAGGACCAGAAGGAGCTGATTTAATCGACGAAGTCACAAGCCATGAAACACCTCGCAAGCCGGCGCCTGCCTACGTCACGGCCCAAGCATTTGCGGGAACGCTATTCAGCGTCTCGTTACATTTGTGCATTTTCCAAATCAAAGGTGGTCATGTCGAATACTCTTGTCATCACGTTATATGCCACATACGCCTGTTTTGGGGCTACGAATTTGTTGATGTTGTTCTTGAGTAAACAATTGCAAACACGATTAAAACTATACATACATGCGGGCTTCTGCCGGCCTGATCCTAGTAAGTCCATGACGCAGCATTTACCTAAATGTGCTATTGTACCGCGCTGTACGAACAGACTGTGCCCGAGCTTCGCGAGAGGGGGAGGGGGTATGTTTCGGTCTGACGCTAGTCCTAACGTTACGCTTTGAGCTTTCCCGCCGTCAGCGTAACGTACAACTAGTTTGGCGTTCCTTGGTACGCCGTAAGGCTCGGCGTTACCTATACTTAACTTAAGTTCTAGGTTGAAGTATAACAAGGCTGATTGCCCAAGGCTCTTATTCACAGTAACGGAGAAAATAAGAAGATGCCAAGGACAAAGGTGACGATGTGAATAAATGAGAATACACGTTATTAAACTGGATAAGAATGCTTCCACATTGACTACGTTATAAAGGGTGCTTAGGTGCCCTAGTTATTTTCTTAAAGGGGTCCTGCAATACCTTCCGCCGGTGCATGGATGTACATGTAACCAAATAAAGCAATGTATTAGCAATCTCCTCCCACAAGAATTTTGTTAAAGTGATGAGTATTAGCTGAGAAATCGTAAATCAAAAACCGCGCATTATCGTCGCTCCGCGTTTCCTCCTCCTTTCGACTTACTCTCCGCTGTTGACGGCGCGCGAGCCTTGCCTCCCATGATGCTGCGCTCCTCAGCGGTGACGTACTTCCACTATTGCGCTGCTCATACTGCCCTCTGCTACGGGCAAGCTTTGCTGACACCATGAAACCCGCACTCCGCTCAAGGCTGGAAAAGCGAACAAAAAATCTGGCCGCATGTGTGCGGCAGCCTGGCCTTGCCCTTTCGCGGTGTACGTTGCTGCAGTTGCTATCGGCGGCAAGTGACTTTTTATTCGCGGTGAACTCGCAGCCGCATGGGGAGGATCGTGCGCTCGTTCTCTTTGATGCACCGCGCACTGTTTATCCAAAAAGCGCCGTATCAGATGTGGCCCCGCTGGTGCCTGGTCTTATTTTGCGGTGGTGGTAATTCATGCCGGCGGCATGTGAAAAAGACATTTTAAACCGATACAGAACCCGTGCACAAAACGCTTCAATCATGTGACCAGTTCAGCTTGGGGCGACGCGTGGTGGAGACCGGCAACGTTGGCAAAACATGCTCCGCCGCGGCTCTGAGCTTTCTAGCGCTGGAGCGAGTGCCATTTCTTTGACAATCTCAAACATCGGTTGCCTTGGCAACAAGGCACAAACCACTCTAGAAGTCCGTTACGGTTCCGTGATCCCGGTTCAGCTCGGGGCCCCACCTCGCGACATGTGGGCACTGTAGGCGTACCACTCACTCCCATTGGGAAGTGCGAGATGCGTTTGGCGTTACAGGAGGCGATGGTATGTGTGTTGTGGACGCCTTTGTTTTGCGATGAAATGCGACGTTGTGCTTCTGCGGGTGGATAGTGCTTCCCATGTTCTGGATTATCTTTCTCGAGCGACGTACGACTCAACCTCGCATGGGGTATGTGCAGTGTGCGTGGCTAAAAGCCATCTCGGCTTGTGCGCCAGAGTTAAGTGACTTGCTGTTCGTCCCCGCAAACCGCGCGCGAGGTGAGTACCGAATTTACGACGGGCAGGAGGAGGTAACCCATCGTCTCTCAATCGCGGTTCAGACTTGCAACGCGTGTTGCGACGTTGTGTTCGTTCGAAACGCATCTCTGGATTGTTTTGAAGTTGAATAAAATGTGTGCGTCAAACCGGGGCATTCGGCTCAGGGCGTTCTCTGCGATTGCACGAAAGTGCCACGAGGCTTCAACGCTTTTTATATGGAACGTACTCAGGTAAGAGAATATCCATGTCGTGTTATGGCCGTGTTGCATTCAAAACAAACGGCTAAGCGTTTGTTTACACTTGTTTCGTTTGTCGTAAAAAGTCCAAGCACTCCGGCACCACGCTGGCAGATCAGCCGGTGAGCCGACGCTGAGCAGACGACTCATCTCTTTGCCGGAAGTGCGTGAAAAAGTCGCCCAATAGCAGGATGTCTAGCTCATGACGAACATCTCGGAATCGATGACGTAGACATGTTAAGATGGCGGCGTCCGAAAACACGAAGGAAAGGGTGCACATGAGAAAAAAGCGACAAACTTTGCAACAAAAGTATGAGCTTTCCGCTGCGCGTAAAAGAGTAATTCTTGGCACAGGTGACGTTGACGACCCAATCTAACGATTGCGCTAGTTCATTTAGTGTGCTCAAAACGCCTATCTGGGCCCCTTTAATGTTCCAAACCGACTTATCACAATTACCCAGGCAAATTGTTTATTCCACAATACAACAGCATTGGTACCCGGTTCCCCAGAGGCGCGAAGAAGTGGCTTTTCCGACTACTATTGAGTACTTGCACGTCAGGGATGTTTCTAAATCTGTGCTACAGAGTGAGGCGATGAGCAGAGAAACGCAAGCCATTTAAAAACGCACGGATGCTTATATAGGTCCGGGACACACATGCACACAGTCACGTCGGTTTCGGACTCCCCGGGCATGGGATGTGTAGGTAACAAACGCACGGACAAGAACTTGTGGGTTCCAGTTGCGCGATTCAACGGCGACCGAAAGGGACATGTCACTTGCGGGATAACAGACGCAAGTGCACCGGTTACGGATGAGAGAATAGAGTCGTGTTGGTTATAAACACGCAAACACGGTTACTCAGTCACGGGCGAACGGACGAGGGCCACGTAGGCTACCCATGGGCGAATAGTTATTACGGAGGCACGGGTACTGGGCATATGGAAGCGCGAATGAACGCGTGCTCCTGTATGTGAATAGGGGTGTGTCAGTCAGGGGCACAACGACGGATGCCTATGGGTGACTGGACCCCGGACACGGGTTAGCCGGGTAGAGACGGATGGTCTTGTAAGTTACGGCTGCATACGCTTGGAAACTTTGCGTCAGCCGCATCGCGTGTATAACGTACGGACGCAAGAAAAGGGACTTTCCCGTTCCAGACGCGCGAACAGGGCCTTGTTTTTTTTTAAGAATGCAAAAACAATGGCATGCAAGCTACCGGAAACGTAAGCGCAAATGGGTGATTGTGGGTGCATGAACACCATCCTTCAGGATTTAAAGGGGGAACATCGGTTACGGACAACCGAAAAAAACAGAGGTTATGGAGGTATACGACCATGCAAATTTATTATTTATTTATTTATTCAAAGTACCTTACCGGTCCAGCAGGGCTTGGGCAAGGGGGGCTTGTAGAGGAAATCACACCAAAATAACGAACAAAAGTTGTAGAAGAACTTGTAATATCGTACACAGACATCAACAAGTCAAGTAAGTAGTGCAAAAAAAGAACTTCATCACATTATCATCACAACGGCAAGAGAATTATACAAGAAATGAGCATGTAGATGGTATGGAGGCACGAAAACGGGTATGTTGTATTTAATCAACTGAAACGCGACATGCGCGTAGATTAACATCGTTTACCAACGCGCATTTCTGTACATTTGCTCTAAAGTAGGCCTTGCTGCTGAAATATTCTGGGCCAACGTGTCCAGCAATTCCGCAGAAAATTTCGTAGTTACTTCTCACTGTAAAATAGTTATTCTACAAAAGCTCCAGGCGGCCCTTGGAACAACAAATAACGTACGTGTTCCTTTGCCACTTTGTGGAGGTGTCCACAACGGCGCCACCCCATGTGTATTAATGCTTGTCATTTCAAGGAGAAGGAAAAAAAAAGTTTAAATATTGCTTTTCTTGTTATTTTACCACTGTAATATGTTTACAGCGTTAAATAGGCCAGCTGGAGTGAAAAGTATGAAGTAGCTCTCAATGAGAACAAATGACCTGACTCAATATTAAACTGAATTTAGCAGCGGTTTAGGACAATGAATTTTTCATATTTAACGAACGCTACAGGAAAACAAGCCTCAATACCAACTTGTAAGATGCTGTTTCGAGAAGTTATATTAGCTTTATCACTGCGATTCCCTTTTGTTTCAGGTTGTGCCCACTGACAGTGCTGCATATTTTATTGACCTTATGCGCAAGTGTGTTTTGGGGTATATATATATATATATGTACACGAATGCAAGCTGCTTTACCGTGTGTTTCGTAGAATTCTTACCTTCGTATTACCTAACAGCGCCGATGTTGCAGGAGCAAAGCCGTTCAATGTCGTGTCGGCCTCCTGGATTCGATGGAGCAACCATGTGACTGAAGGTTGCCATGCGCTCGAAGGAAAGAGTAGACGGTAGTTGTGACATCCGAAGGCTGCCGCCGAAAATCTCCGGATTTCGGGGATCTCTTTTTATATCGCCTACCTAAAGCTGCCCTTAGGGGACTCAGCAGCCATTCCATCAAATGTTCCTGGCTGGCGGTAAATCCGTGGAAAGTGCTTTTTCAAATGCCCTGGACACCGTCCCCAACAGCCGTGAAGGGGGCGGCTCGGTCTTATAAAAGACGGATTAGAGCGCGGGGCCGGGGGGATAATGCAAAACGCGTACCACGCACACCGTTCCACGTCCTCGCCCTTGCGTGTAACGAGAAGTATCGAGTGTCCACGTCCGCGTGATATAAGCTGAAAGTGCCTTTCTTAGGCGAGTAAGACCAAATGTCCAACTTGGTTTTTTTTTTTTAATGGTTGTAGGTGTTTCTTTTTTCTTGCCTCGAACAGGAATGCCTAACCTGAAGTGGTTCGTTTTTTTTTTCGTTCTTTTTCCCAGTTTTTTCAGTGTAAAAGACTCATACTTTCTTCTGAGTTTTTTTTTATTCCTGTAATATGTGCTGCCTATGTAATCATGTGGTTTACTGCTCTTATCCAAGCAATGTTTACGCCTCTTAGAAGGAGACGTGAGAGCATATAAGTAACCTACAAGGAAGAACAAACCTGAGCAGGATTGGGACCATCTGTCCTCACACCATAATGGCCTCATTTAGCAAGTATCCCTGTTTAATTGACAGTTTCAAAGCTGACTAGTCAGGCAATGGGAGGTGAAACTTCTTGCGGTAAAAGCTCTGTTTAAAATGCCAAAAAACCAATACTGCAAAAAGTGCTGACACACTTGTGGTCGCACTAAGAATAGTGAGCAAAGCTACGGGGGCCGCCATTGAGTAGTTGCTTAAAAGGTGAGAATCTTTCAAATTACAAGTAATCTGCACGTTTTATAGGGGATAGTATTTTTTGGACTTCCTAAATGCGAATATTTTTTGTCTGTCTATCCTTTTGTTTGTCTGTATGTCACTCATTTCAACTGCCCCGCCACTAAACTATTCAAAGAATGCCCGCAGAGGACGTAAATAAATGCAAGAACGTTCCAAACTACCAGAACTGGAGTCATTGCTCATAAATGCGACGTAAAGAAAACCTCTAACATTTTTTATGTAAAATATAATTGTCGGCCGAAAGGAACAGCGTGTTATTAAAATGCACGGGAGATTCATTTTTGCGATAGCAAAAAAATGGCTGGCGATTACTCCCTAATGCGATAGTTGGACGCAGCAGCAGTGCGCTGAGGCAGCACTCACTAATGGGTTCTCTCCACGGCGACGATGATGAGCCTCTGCGTCGGCGGCACGAAGTGCGTCTCAGGAAGGGACCGCGAAGTGCGTCTTAAGCGAATGCACATCATAGTCACGCGCACGCCTCCCTCACTTTTTCGCCAAGGGTCGCACCGTCGAGCGCCTCGTGCGGGCACAGCATACTGGCCCCTCCCCTCCCCCACCGCACACTTTCGTAGAGCGCTGGCTCGCGTCGCCACGGCAAACCACCGTCCCCTCCCGATTTCGCGACACTCTCCTCCTTTGCTTTCTTTCATCATTCGCTTTTTCTTTCACCTGCCATCGTTCAATCGGTTGCGTCGACAACGCGGCTCGTCCCAGAGACAGCCGCCAAAGGGCTGCGCCCTGAAACAAAGCCTTAAGAACAGTGTTACAAAGAGGAGTCATAAAAGGCCACACTCAAACAACAGCTCTCGAGCTCGAGCTCCTCTAATACCAAAAGGAACAAAAGTTCCCAACAGATGGCGTACGAGCAGTGCGAGCGCGGGAAAATTGAACTGCATCACGGAATAAACGAGAGGATGTGGAAAGAGCGTAAGCAATGGTGGGAGGGGACAGGACACGGTGCTAGGGGGAGGGGGGTAATAAGACCATCATCTCTCGGCGGCTTTTGCTCTGAGGAAAGCAGACGCGAGGCGGTTTTTTTTTTTTTTTTAAGCAAAGCTTTCTACCTCTACCAGCCAACGCTTCTTTCGTGGCGTGCGGGGCAAGAAACTCCCAACGCGACTAGGGTGGCGGAGGGCGCTTTTCCCTCACGGAGCACTGTGTAGATGGCGCGGTGATAGGGCGCTACTACCCAGCGCTCCCCGTGCTCATCCCGGCGGGCGGGTCGGCGGGACCCTTTCGTCGGCTTTGTCGACGGCTTTGGCGACGGTGTTGGGCCTGTTTTGGCGCAGCTTCGCGTCCATTGCCCGCTTACTTCGCACAGCTTGATTAACTTGTTCGACAGCACCTCCTGGGTAATCCGGACCCAACGGAATTAAGTGGTCGTAAGGCAAAGATACGTTAAGAATTGGTTTGCAGGGCGCGAAAACAAAATGTAGAGACCACTTACAGACATCTGGCCGCTACAGAAACGCCACCTTTTGCGCACTGCTTGTCACGAATGGGACTGCGTTTTCTAAATTGCTGAATACCAATTCGGTTGTGTTTTAACAGGTATTACAAAAGACAAATGGAGCAACTGGTTCGAATAAACAGCGATTATAAAATTTCGTCAGCTTTCTCGCAATTCTCAAACTTACGAAACTATTTAGTTTAAATCTGTATAAATGGGAATCACTAAGCTCACATGCCGGATTTTTTCGGTGTCTGCGCTTGTGTCGCGCGGTGGTGTAGCCCCGAGCTAGCACATCAAGATGGCTAGGTTCCGCTGTCTCACCTTTCGAAACACGCTCCTCTCCGTTTTCTTTCTTCCGACTCACGGCCGGGATACAGCGGCGGCGTCCGCCTCTCGAGCCCGACCATGGCCGACGCTGCTGCGTTCGGGATGGTGCCCTCCCCCCTCTCCCCCCTCTCCCACCCCCCGAATCCCAGGTAACGGTTGGCAGAAACTCTGGTTTCACTCTTTGTAGAGCCACGTGTGTGAGTTCAAATGACGTCGCATGTGGAATTGTTGAGGGGGTCGTTCACAGCTTTGCTTTCCACCCACCTGGTGATTGGAGCCAATTTTTTTTTATTTTCATACAATTAAAGAACTACACGGAGTAGAGAATAAATATCATAGACCTTTATTTGTACTATAGAGTCAGTGCCATAGGAAGAAGCCACGGAAGAGCTCGACGCCATTTAGCGGCAGAGCACTTAGCAGCCAGCAATGCATGAGCGTAGTTTCGAAAGGCCGACTAATTAAATGCGAGTCGTGTGGTCTTTTGAGCAGTGCCTTAAGATAGGCCTCGGATCCGGATATGATTACACGAATGTTATCCTGTTTAGGGATTAACACTCCCAAGAGAAAAATTTTAGTTAAAGGAGCCATGAAGAGAAAATACAAGTTTGGTTCATTCGAAAGATTGCCTCGTTAGAACCATACGGACACCACTTTTACACACAACTTCGCTCAATAAGCTACATAATTAGGAAAAAAGGGAATGACACTGCGACCCACCAGCTCATTTCCCGCAACAGAACCATATGATGTCACACGAGAAAGGCTCTGCGATTGGCGGAGGCCGGCAAAAGCAAACGCAGTTAGGCAGGGCTTACCAGTTTGCATAGTGAGCTATATGCCCGTTAACAATACTGCACATTCCTTTTATGACACTAAGAACGGTGAGTAAACGGTTGAAGTTCCGAAAAACACGCAAGCATGTATGTCAATGCGTACGAAAACTACCGCCAGCCGAACTCAACATCTCGCCCGTCGCCACCGTCGCGCAGACGAATTTTCGGGTTCGAGGCTCTTCGGGGCGGACGAACCGTCCCAGCACGCACAGCCGCGACCTTGCTTGGTATCGTAATCCCTTCACAGTAGGTTGGCCGTAATATCGCCAACCAGCAAAGGTAAAAATAGAAACGAGGGGTAAGGAACAGCAAGCAGCGACGAGATAGTGACAGTCGTCGCAGGAAGTTTCGGGATGGTGTTGTTTTGCTGCTGTTGTTAGGAGCTCGTTTCTAGTTTACAACCACTGAAAACTTCAGTTTCTTCGAGTACTTTACAATGAAATTTCGTTGCTGCGTTTTTGAAATGCCATGTAGTACGGCAATCGTCGAGGGAGTGCGACATCCCCGCCGGTGAGGAGATCTCCTTTCATGTGCTGCCCAACGACGAACCCAGGCGAAGCAAGTGGCTACGTTTTGTGAACTTTGCAAACGGAGGAGAAAGAGAGCTAAAGGAAGTACGAGTGTGCTCGCTTCATTTCCGAGGAAGTGATTACGGCAGGGACCCTTACGTTAGCTCACTCCTGGGACATGCTGGCGCTCGTCGCCGACTTCATCAAATCGCCGTCAAAGCGCTCTGACCTTGGGGGAAAAAATGCCGTACACACCGCTCATTGACGCTCGTGTATCTTTCTGGTCGGAGCAGAGAGCTCGCGCGAACGGCTTTCCATACACGACACCGGCCAACTGGCATAAGCGATACTGCTACTGAAATCGAACTATTATTAACCGTAATAAAAATACGGCACATACGTACCAGTCTGTATTCGTACGTCGCGACGGGGCTGACGAGGCAGCGGTGCCGACGGCTGGGCGTTCGTCTGTTGTGGCTATCGCGGAATGGTCGCTTTCCGGTCCATCCGCGTATCCCACAACTCCTGCCGCTCGTGCACTTAGAAGCATTGAGCGTTCAAGTGGTGTGAGGTTGTTAAACGCAAGCCCGAGCTCCTCGGCGAGAGTTTTGTCCTCCGGATCAGGCGATTCCATGACTAGGGCTGCGGGTGCACTATAGGTTTTACTAGTATTTTTAAAATGGCCGCCGTCTCGGTTTCGGCACTAGTTCCGGTTCCTGTCTGACTCCCGCGTGTGGGTGCTATATGGAGTCGACATACTAAGTATCTGTTTCATGGACCGGCTCGTATGACGCCATTGTTCACGTCACGAAATGTGCAATTTAGCGGGAGATTTAAAATTTTGGCTTGAATTGCCTTATTTCTTAGTGAATAAAGCACCATTTTCTTCCAGGAAAGTGCTTGGGGTACTATGAAACACCTAATCTATCGAATAAAACAAACTTTTGTTTTCTCTTCATGGCTCCTTTAAGCAATTACAAGTCTTGAGTGTAAAGCAAGCTTGAAGTCTCGGTTTTTAAAACATGCATGTTTTGGCGCTCAGTTACAGAACAATAAAGAGACAGAACACCAAACTAAATCACTCTGCGTAAAGCAGAGATGTTTTATTTTGAACTTAGTTTAGTGGGATAAGGAGTTTAAACATTGGTATAATTAGACAATATCGGGTGTATTAACAGGGAGTCCGCGATTACACATGTTGCACCTATTCATCGCGTATCGCAACTTGCGTTATTGAAGTGGCGCCTAAATTTATGAACAAACAATTATAATGAAGCCACCACACTCGCACTTCGACAGCACACAAAGCCGTGATCTGTTACCGTATTACACGGTTTAAGAGTTTCGGCCCTTCTTGCGTCTAAGTTAGCACTCAACTCGTGACTCACCAGTCACCATCACTTAATCAATGAACGTGCGTTCAGTGGTTACGCGCATGGAAACATAACAGCGATCTACTGTTAACACGTCCCTGCAATTGTACTTAACTCAACTGCTAAATGTACTTTGTTCATTTACTTTTAACTCCCTTATACCCTTCGTACGGTACAAACTGTCCTTCAGTCCCGGTTACCCGTGTTCCGTGACGTGCACCTTGTTTGAGGAACTCCTATCTTTGCATCATTGAAGCGGACTTGTGCTTAACTTCGGCAGCATTGCTGGCTCTAACCGGCGGTGTTTTCGTAGTTGTTGCTTTCATAATGCACACCAAAGCATGTCATGCCGGATACGCTGGCACTAAATACATAAATCTTACGTTATACCAACATTACCTGAGCAAACCGTCTTCAAAACTGTGTGAATAAACAAATATTCCCGACTGATTACATAATTATTTGATTTCAGATAATAACTTATCATTCAATATATAATTATGCATTCAGTAATTAGTTAGTAATTATGTAATCATGACCTTGCCTAAGCGATTAACTAATTAAATGTGATAAATCAAACAGTTAATTGATTGAAAATTCCCTTTTGAAGAATTTTTAATGAGTAAGTACACTGTGATTGACTACTAATTAATTGTAACGTCTAGCACATGTTACAAATGCACAGTACGCTCTTATGGCACTGTGTTTCGTGTCCCACTATAATTTATCCACCATTCCGAATTGCAGAATATTTAACTGATATCGCAGAAACGCAATAAAAATGCTAAACCTACCACCTGTGTGGTGCGATGTACGCACGCGACGCTATGACATCACACCTATAAATTCTGCAGCGCACTTGTACCACTAAAATATAATTTCGCCATAAATGCACGTTACATTATCGTGCTTTTCGAGGTATCTACTTTCGTTTTCAGGTTGTGACCAGTCTTGTCCAATTTCAGACCAATTCCTTCCACTGTTTCTGGCTTGCGTACGTTTACAACGGCCGTCGTATCTTGGTTCTTTATTATGATGTTATTTAGGCACCTTTTCCGATGAAAGAGGCATTTCAGAGGAATCCTTTCTTAAGCACTCTTTATCTCGTAAAGGTGTCTCCATCATCCCCTGGGACACTCTCCAGCCACTACAACACCGGGACATCCCACCGCCTCTGGCTCCCTGGCACGACCCGTCTGCCGCGGACTATGTACGGCCACCCATCCCGTCAAGCGTAATGCCCGCCCCGTTCGCGGTGCCCGCATCAGCGCCCTCGGGAACAGTCAACGCCCCCATGAAATCGATTTTTACACCGACGCAAGCATTGCTCCTCCTCTAGTTGGCATCACATTCGCTTCACCTGATCTCACCTCCATGCAAGGGAAGCGATCTCTTAATACTTGTGTGGTACCATCCTGGAAGGGAACTCGATGCCATCATTCAAGACATAGACTTCTCATGTTTCACTTTCCCTCTTCCGCCTTTTACCAGATACCCGTATTGACGGACTCTTTCCAAACTCTACAGATTCTAAAATGTCCCACGTTGACCAATATTATCGCCAACCAAATCCTTCATCAGATCTCCATCCTGAAATCTAGCTGTTTTCATCTTCCCATCGAATGGTCGCCTGGACACGAGCAGTCACCACCGGGGATCCAGGCTGTCCACACTACTGCACGGAAGTGTATAACCTCTAGGCCTCCGCTATTGACCGACTTGGCTCCTCCGCCTTGTGAGGCACTACCGCCAACGATACAGCTCCTACGGCACAACAACTCCCTCCACCCGGTTTTTACAGCGGATCTGCTAGCCTCGCATTGGTCGGACATATCATGTCGTAAACAAAATACCCCTGCAGGACCGAGCAGTTCGCGCCCAACACGCCGAACGCATGCCTCAGGCTAATGAGGCATACATCATACAGCTCAGTAATCATGTAAAAAAAACATAAGACAAGCATCAAAACCATATGATGGACGATAAGACGCCTGTGAACAATGGGAACACCCCCCATCCCCCCTCATGTGTTCGTGGTAACGATTAGGTTTGCAGCTTCTCTCGAAAGGGGGGGTTGCCGTCATTCGAGGGCGAGCGCATGCGTCAGGCTAGGAAGAACCCAGCATTCGCCGCCCGAGAAGCCAAGCGCAAGCGTCAAGCTTGCCGAGACGACGAGCAGCAGTTCACACCCTCTCCTATCAGTATCTGTAGTGGTTTACAACAGCTTCGCTGGACATGCACTTACGCAGGCGGGATTCCGGCAATTTTTTATTGATCAGCTCTGCCTCCTCTCCCAAGATCAGCCGAAATTTTCATTAACGAGAGAGGAATTTTATTGAAATGAAATAAACACAGAAAGGTCGGCCTGACGGTAGTATATCTGGCCAACGATTCTGTGTGTGGGAAGGGAAAGTGGTGGAAAGAGTGTGGATAGAGGACGAGAGAGATGAAGATGGCGGAGAAATAAATAAAGGGCTATGTATAGAAGATGTCTATACCGATACGGTGTATGTGTTAAAGTTAAGCCGGACGGGCCTCAACTACAATACCTCTGAGAGGCCGCTGCTGCGCAGAAATGTCAGCACAGCTTTAAATGCCTTGTAGGAACGCTTCGCGTCTGACCAAGGTCCCAGCAGCACTTCCTCCGACACCACACGACAGTCCACACGGGCCAATGTTCTCACTAATTGTTCTCGAGGTTGCGCATAGCGTGGACAGTGGCAGAGAACATGCGAAATAGTCTCTGGTACATGGCATGTCTCACCGTCGGGGTCACTCGTAAAGCAAATGAGGTGCTTGTAGCGACAGGTAAAGGCTAATATTCTGCCAAGCCTCACCCCAGAGGCCTTCCCTAAATAGTATACGCCCCATCCCGGCCGCCTCGGCGTCCCTTCTGCGCTTCCCCACACCCAGCAATCTCCAGCCCATGATTTTGCACTGTCCGAATTTCGCGCACTACAGAACCTCCAACCCTCCTCCATTTAAACTTCCTCTTCTTCACCCATACATTTTCCGTTAGAAAGCAAGTTCTGAGGAAGAATGCAGGCCTTTCCTTCCCTGAGCCTTGGTGCTACTAAACGATGGAAGTTTTACAAAGTTAATTGCAGAAAAAATTGAGGCTGTTTTTTTTACTTGATGGTTCAGTAAACTTCGTTAATCCCACATTAGCGGTATCGCGAAAAATTGTCGATTTATCCGATTGTCGAAATATCTAATGAACAGCAAAAACGTGAAATTTTCCCCAGCGTGACTTACCTTTATTTGCGAAAGAAGTTTGTAATCTTCGTCTGTTTTTTTAGGATGAATTTAAGCGGCGACAATATCTCTAACAGTTGCCAGATGATGCAGGGCACACGCAAAATGCGAAATTTACTCGCAAAAGTCCTCCACCATGGACGAGGCTTCTGCGCTTCGGTGGTTCACCTTCGTCACCTTCCGAAGAATCGTCGTTGTCGGTGCCTATCACGTCCTGAATTATTTCTTCCTTGGTCAGTCTGCATGGATGGATGGTAGTGACTTAACCATGTGTATGGGCGGCAGCTTGCGCCAACTAGCCAATACATCTACAAGTTTCGGATGATGCCTATAACCATGCGGTTGGCCTATGCGGCATTTTTTTTTTTTTCAGCTGTACATAACGTTGCTCCTCTGGCAGTGATATTTTTTAAGTGCGAATTCACTTTTTAAGCGAGCCTGAATCGTCCGCCGCCGTCGTCCGCTCATAGCAACAGCTGCGGGTGCGCGCGCTCCTCGTCTTCCTCCTCGTCTTCCCTAGCAACGGGGGAGATGGCGCGCGCTACTCTCCTCCTCCTCTCTCCGCTCAGTGACCTGCGGGTGTTGGGCGCCTCCTCTCCAACTTCGGCGGGAGAGCTCTCGCTCGCGTAGCGGGCGCTCCGCATTCCGACGCGTGAGGGCGCTCGTGTAGCCCTCGCCGTAACGCGGGCGCTACTCTCCTCCTCCTCTCTCCGCTCAGTGACTGCGGGTGTTTGGCGCCTCCTCTCCACTCCAAGACCACGATATCCACCGTAATCGCGCAATCAACAACCGTGCATTCGCACTTACACACTCTCCCCCTCGGGGAAGTGCGAGGGAATTTTTTTTCTTTTGTGCTCTCGGCGCATCGACTGGGCGAGCTCGCAGGCTGCGACGCTAGGTCGAATTAACCGATACGCGCTAAAATTTTGCTGAATTAACGACATTTCCACTCCATAGACTCCTGCAATTAATTTTAGGGACCACGCGTGCAGGTGGAATAAACCCCTTTTCCGAATAACCGTGGGTTGAATTAACGAGATTTCACTGTACAAACTTCAATGAGATACAGATCACAAGGTTGCGGTTGGTGCGTGGCTTTGCTAGCATCAATTAACGTTTCAACAAATTGGCGTTTTGGGGGATTGCGTAAGAATTGGCAGCTATTCCTTGTTTTTGGCCAAGGTAGAAGCATGCAATGCCGGCGGTGATTTACGAGCCATCTGCCTAGCCCGGAGATTACCAGCCACGGTGATGGCTTTGCGCTCAATGGCACTCAAACAAACGCGAAGCGCATTTTTCTGAACTCAGAATCTGTTTGAGTCGAGTAAAGGAACGCCAGCACATGTATAACTTTTGTCGGCGCCTTGAAGACAAATGCCAGGCCCACACTTGTACCTCTGTGCTTGAAACTCGTCCGCGAGTATAGGGACTTTTCAATCTGTTAGGATTAAAAGGCTCATAGAGCGAATAAACAGAATTACGGAAAGGAGGTGCAGATAGAATTCCCCGTGGCTTCACATCGCGTTCCTCGCAAACAAAATAAAATACAAAGAAAAGGAACACGTTCATACGCAACACCTGCGCGTGCGTGGCTTTGAGCACATGCCATGCCGAGCACAACGGCTCAACACTACAGCACAAGTGTAACCGCTGGAACAAAATACCTCAGAAGAAGGGCGTGACAGGGGGTATCGGATGGCCTAGCGTTTGACTGCCGCTACCTCACACAGCGGCGAAGCAGTTAAAGGGACACTGAAGTGATTTGTAAACAATGCGGATTACGAGCGCAAATTGTAGTCCGGAGTCCCTAGGCCCTGTTTCGACCACTCTGGGCATGTTTACGCGAATTTATTTAGTAGAAAAATCAATTCGAAAATGCTGTCCTCCTCTCTGCACTCTCACCCATTTTCTTTGGCGTTTTCGTGTGACGTCAGCAGGAGAGGAGCTGGCAATTGGCTGCGCTACTGCACGTCTCGCCGACCTTCCGCGACCGAGTCAGTCGGCCCAACGTTAGTCCATCCGGCCGCCGACGGGCCATGGCAATACGCTCGATCACTTGAAACTAAGCCACAACACGTTTGTGAATGGAAGAATGTGCCTTTCTTTACTTCGTTAGTTTGTATCTAGCTCCAAGTCAAGGTCGCTTCACACAAGCGCTGCACAAGCGACGCTTCGCTGACTGGTACGCCAGTAGGAAAATATAAGGCCTCTTGAAGGGGTAGAAGAGTCAGCGAAGTCAATATAGGTACTAAGGAAATAAAATCAACTGATATTTTTTACCGTACAGCGTAAACTAGGGTGCGGGAAGCACTTTTTTGCGCTGGGCGAACAAGCACAGCGGTCAGGAGCACGACTACGCATCTGCGAACGCTTTTCCGTCTAAGAAATGCAATTGCTAGACGTGAGCTATTGTGGAAACTCGGGGGACGCTTAATGCACGAGCGCAATACAACAAATAGTCACCTAAGCTGCTTGAAATACTAAAACTAAATGAAAGTGTAAACTGGTTATACATTATATACCTTATATTTCCACCTTCCGCAGCGCTCTCGCCCGTGGCCGTGTGGTTTGGTGCGCTAGGTATATAATCGCCTTTTGCCCGTCACAAGTTCGAATCCCCGCGGGCACAAGCTTTTTTTTTTTTTTTTTTTTTTTTTATAAGGTAACTTTTTTGTTTTTCGCAGATGTTTTCTATACTGAGTTCGCCTTTTTTTGGGCCGCAACGTTCACTGCTCCACGAACTAGCCCGCAGAACTCGCGCAGCCTGGCACTGGCGCGCTAGCGAGTTCTCGTTGGCATGCTGTTGCCATAAGCACCAACTGCTTGCGGGCAGTGGGCACAGGCCAGAATCAACAGACCCTTGGCCTGGTGCGAACACGCTTTTTACGATACAGGCATGAGTGAGGCAAGCTCCAAATATGGGGGAAAAGCGCATGCATTTGTGCGTCTGCGGGGACGCGGAGGGCGTTTCATGCACGCGTAGGCCTCGGCTAGTGAATGCTACGATTCCAAGCCGTCCTGGGAGGCTTATCTTATGCATTTTACAGCCGACAACATGGCAGAAGCGCGGTACTACGATCACTGGGATATTGAGAATGCCCATCCAACGACGCCATCGGATGTCAAACATGTTGTTTTACAGAACCGAAACCGAAACCGAAACTTGTTTGATTGCTAACCTTGGGCATCGTCCAATCGCGGGGCCCCCTCCTCTCAACGTCACAGCTTAGTTGGTGCGGCCGCCGCAAACCGCGCATGGTAGTTTTTCTTCTTTCGCGCTTTGTAAAATAATTACCGCTTTGTCAACCGGATAAACGATGAAAAGTGTGCTAATTTGAGCCAGTCTATGCAGTGCAAGCAAAAACGGGAGCTTGACAAATTCACTTCAGTGTCCCTTTAAAGGTGTTGTGCCACCAAATTTTAAGTCTGTAAAAAGCCTGCTGTAGGCTTCCTCTGCATGCAACGACCCTCAACACGAAGTGCTGGGTACAGCAAGCGCTTAATATATATTTTAATTCGCTTCTAAAAATTGCCTAAATGCTCTTCTGGAAATCGGGACCCATCGCTAGCGCCACTAACCATGACGTCAGTGAATTGCCAGCGCAGCAACGTTTGTGACGTCATACAACGCTAGCGACTCGAGCGACGTGAACGTGAACTCCAGTTACCACAGTTTGTTTGGTCGCTTGGTCGTATCGACACACTATACCGATACGACGGCGACGACGACGCGACGCCGACGAGTCGTTAAAACATCGGACCAACTGCCGAATTGCCTGACCGCGTTGTCACACCACGCCGACGGCGACACAAACACGTCGGCCGATGGAAAGTCGCCGTAGTGTGACTGACTCGCCGACCGAAGACGCCAACAAAACCGGTCGCCTGACTGGTCGCACGACGCGTCGTCAATCGACCGAGAAGCGAAAACTGCGCCCCGACAACATTCGTGCCGCAATGAACGCGGCTCTATTTTGTTAGTTTCTGGAGGTAATAAACTCAGTAAGTTCCATGAAGCCCATACAACTCAACACTAGCGCTAATGCGATCCGTATTTTGGCGTTCGACGCTTCGGCCGTGCTCTTCGGCGACGCCGCTACCCCGGAATGCGTGTGCAATCGGTTCGCATGTAAAAAATATAAGATCAGTTTCGTGCAGAAGAACAGTTACGTAGGGTAATTTGGGTAATAAGAGATCAATATCGGCAAAGGTTTTTAACGTAAAACGTAAAACCAAAGTACGGCAAGCACTATCCCTTCAGTGCAAAATCGCAGTCGCAGCCGGGCACACTTATTTTTGCGAGCGCTTTCGCAGAAGAGCAGAGTTGATGGCGATAAGCTGTCGCGGGGGCTTCGCGGAACCTTGCTGCGCAAGCGCTATTTAAAAAATGTGAGTTTACAAGCCAGAATTCTGTAAACTAGCTAGTAAACACCGACGTACGACTCCAAGGATGGGCCTCCATCTAGTACAAACCCGGGTATATCGCGTAGTGGAATCGTTTGTTCGCTGGCTCAGTGGTCTCGCGCGTTCCGCCAGTCCGGTCAACGTTGCCGGTTCGATTCGCGGCGGGGGCAGCTTTTTTTTTTTTTTTTTTTGAGCGTTTTTTTAGCATTTCTATGGTTTGCAAATCCATGGTTTTCATTTGTCTGCATCCGAGGATGCAGACAAAGAATCCGCGTCGGAACTGTCGCGGCTTGACGTGACGAGTCGGCGTGTTTACTTCCGTGGTGAAGCACGTATGTGGGGGAGCAGACGCCGCAGTAAAGTCGCAACGTACCGCAGCGCCGCCGTGGCAGAGCCTCCTCGCAACCTGTGACGTCACTGCTTGAATCGGCGCCCAGAAACCGAAACCGAATCCTGTTCACATGAATCGTGCGATAATAAATTTTTCACTCAGAATATGTGCGTGTGAGAGCATGTATCATGCTTTCTAACGAATATAAAACTTTTTTTTTAAGGGAAATTTCCTTTTTAAGCACCTAATCCCCGGGTGTCCCCATCCCCTGGGGCCCCTCCCCCCCGCCCCTACAACGGGGGAATCCCCACCCCCCCTCCCCCCTCCGCCCGTCTCCCGGGGTTTGGGGCCCCCTCCCTTCGGGGGGGAAGCCCGCCCCTTTGCGGGGCCCGCTTTCCGCGCCCCCCGGCCCCTCGCCCCCAAAAATCTTTTTCCCGCGCAAGCTTTTCCCCTCCTCCCCCCCCCAAAAAAGTTGGCATCAAAAATTTCCCCTTACCATCTCCCCCTCGGGAAGGCGATTTTTTTTTTGTGTTGGCCATCCTGGGGGAAACTCGATGCCCATCAATTAAGAAAAAAATTTTCTGTTTCACTTTCCCCCCTTCCCCCTTTTTTGGGGCCCCGGGTGCGGTTTTAAACCCCTTTTCCCAAAAGGGGGTTAATTCCCAATTTACGAACCAAACCTTCATAGATCGATCCAATTGCGGTTTTCTTTTTCCCAAAATTTCAAAAAATTGGCGTTTTGGGGGAGCGTAAGGGTTTCCGGGTTTTCCCCCTTTTTGGGCCAAGGTAAACCTCAACCCCCGGGGGTTTTTCCCGACCTTCTCCTGCCCGGGGGATTACCGCCAGGGGTAAGGTTTTCCTAAGGCCCCAAACAAACCCCCCGGTTTTTGGGGAACTCAGTCTGTTTGGTCGGAAAACCCAGCCGTAAACTCCCCTGGGGCCCAAACCCAGGCCCAACCCCCGGAACCTCCTGGCTTGAAACTCTCCTCAGTAAATTTAAATTTTTAAAAACTAAGACAAATAAAACCAAATTTTAGGGAAAGGGAGGTGAAAAAGGGGGGAAACCCCCCCATGGTTCCTGGAAAAAAATTAAAAAAAGGGCACTTTTCGAAAGGGGGGGTTTGGCACAGGGGGCCATGCCGGCAAAGGAACCCAGAAAATTCCCCCCGGAAAAAAAAACCCAAAGGAAGGGGCTTGCCCGGACGGAGCCTAGCGTTTACGCCGCTCCCTCACACAGCGGCGAAGCGGGTTTAAAAGGTTCACTGAATGATTTTAACCAATGCGGATTACGAGCCAAATTGTAGTCCGATCCCTAGGCCCCTTTCGACACTCTGGCATGTTTTACGCGAATTATTGAGAAAAATCAATTCAAAAAGGTCCTCCTCTCTGCACTCTCACCATTTTCTTTGGCCCGTTTTCTGTGACGTCGCAGGAAGGGCTGGCAATTGGTGCGCTACGCACGTCTCGCCGATTCCGGACGGAGTCAGTCGGCCCAAGTTACCTGGGCCCCGGAGGGGCATGGCAAACGCTCGAATTAAACTAAGCCCAAAACATTTGTAAATGGAAGATGTGCCTTTCTTTACTTCGTTAGTTTGTTTAAAGCTTCCAAGTCGGTCGCTTCACACAAACCTGCACAGGCGACGCTTCGCTAAACTGGTACGCCAGTTGGAAAATAAGCCTCTTGGGGGGAAAAGGTTCAGGGGTCAAATAGGTCTAAGGAATTCCTGATATTTTTTACCGTACAGCTAAACGGGTCGGAAGCACTTTTTCCTGGGCGCGCACAGCGTGGAGCAGACTCGCACTGCGAACGTTTTGTCGAAATGCAATTGTAGATGAGCATTTAAACTCGGGGACGTTTCACGCGAATACCAAAAAATAGACCAGCTGCTTGTACAAAACAAAGTGTAAACTGGTTAAATTATATCCTTTTTCCAACCCGCGCTCCCCCGGGCCGTGGGTTTGGGCCAAATATATAATGCCTTTTGCCCGTCCGTTCGAACCCCCGGCGGCACAACTTTTTTTTTTTTTTTTACAAGGTAATTTTCGTCCAGATGTTTTCACTAGTTCCTTTTTGCCGCAACGTAACCTCCACGACTAGCCGCAAACTCGCGCAGCTGCACTGGCCTAGCGATTCTCTTGGCCGTTGATAAGACCAACTCTTGGGGCAGGCAAGGCCAGAATCACGACCTTTGGCCTGGTGCAACAACTTTACGATAAGGAAGTAGCAAGCTAAATTGGGGAAAAAAAGCGCTGCATTTGTCTCTCGGGGACGGGGGGTTTTCACAGGTAGGTTTCGTATGAATGCACGATTAAACCCGTCTGGGGGTTATCTTATCTTTTTACAGGAAACATGGCAGAACGCGGTAAAGACACGGTATTGAGAATTCCACGAGCATGGATGTACACTGTTTTTGCCGAAAGAAAGAAACTTGTTGTTCTAATTGGGATGTAAGCGGGCCCCCTCCTCTAAAGTCACAGCTTTTGGGTGGGCCGCCGCAAAGGCATGGTAAGTTTTTTTTTTCGGCGAAAATTTCCTTGAAACCGGATAAACAAAAAGGGGCAAATTTTGAGCATCATGGTGCAAGCCGGAGTTGACAAATCCTTCGGTTTTAAGGTGTTGTGCCACCAAATTTTTCTGTAAAACCTGCTGTAGGCTCCTTGCATGCAGAGCACAACCGAATTGCTGGGCAGCAAGCTTTAAATATTTTTATTGCCAAAAATCCCTAAATGCTCTTCGGAAATGGGGACCATCCCCTAGCCCATAACCATGACGGTGATTGGCCAGCGGCAATTTGTACTCATACAACGCTGCACTAGCGATCTGAACTCCAGTAATTTGTTTGGCCCTTGGTGATCGACACTATACCTCGCGGCGCGACGACGCGCGCCCGACGGTCTTCTGGCAACTGCCAAAGCTAGCGTTTCAACCGGAGGGCGACAAAAAGTCGGCCCGGGGAAATTAACGACTCCACCGAAGACGCCCAAAATTCCCTGATGGTCGACACGCGTGTCATCGACAGAAAAAACGGCCCGTTTTCCGCAATAACCGGCTCTTTTGAGTTCTGGAGAATAAACTCAGAAGTTCCATGAAGATACAATCAACAAGGTAATGCGAGTTTTTGGGTTGACGTTGGCGTGTTGGCGAGCGACCCGGAACGTGGGATGTGCGAGAAAATATAAGGCAGTTTGTGAGGAAAGACGTAGGGAATTGGGAAAGAGACAATCCAAGTTTTTGAAAGCCAAAGTAGGCAAGCACTATCCCAGTGCAAATCGCAGTCGCCAGCCCGGGCCATTACCAGCCTTCGGAAGGCGTTGATGGCGATAAGCTGGCGGGGGCTTCCAACCCTGCTGCGAAGCGCATTTTTGTGAGACACCAGATTCTGTAATAGCTAGTAAAGAACGCTCCAGGATGGGCCTCCCTAGTACACGTTTCCGTGTGGCGTTTGTTGCTGGCCAGGCTCGCGCTTCGCACCCCCTTTTCCCTTCGATTCGCCGGGGGCACTTTTAATTTTTTTAGGTTAGCTTCATGGTATGCAATCATTTTTCATTGCTGATCCGAGGTGCAGAAAGAATCCGCGCGGACGTCGCGCTTCGTACATCGGCGTTTTTCCTCCGGGTAAGCAGTAGTGGGGGAGCAGACGGCAGTAGTCGCAACGTACCGCAGCGTGCCGTGGCGAGCCCCGCCAGGGTGACGCACGCGAACGGCCCAAACCGAACCGACCCTGTTCACATGAACGTGGAAAAATTTTTTCCTCAGAAAAGGGCGGGGAGGGTATCAGGGCCAAACGAAAAAAAAACTGCCGTCCCAAAAACAAGGGGCAACATTTAACACCGAGCCAGGGCTCCATGCGCGGCGCACCCGCTGCTGTCTTCGGCGGTGCTGCGGCCGCTTAGGCGCCCTGCAACCTGTATGCGTGGGGACTGCCCATGGCACTGTGAGCACTTCTCCGTGAGTTTGCTTCTGCCACAAGCACCCGCATATACCGCACACACAACTTGACTATTGTTTGTTTCTGCTTATTTTTTGAGTGAATTTCAGCAACTTCTTAAAAACAGTCACACCAAGCTGCGGTAAATTCCATAACGGCGGTCCGACTCACAGTAGAAAGACAAGGAAGTGGCAGCAACTGGTGGAGAAGAAGCAGAAGATCGAGGGCATAGCGTTAATCACCGCGAAGCAACAACATGGGAACGCCGCAGGCAGCTTATACCACCGCTCTGGAAAGCGAAAAGAGGTGTACCCCAACGGAAACCGGTGACAACGCCAGCGTCGACTCCACGCGCTCCTCAGGGGACAACAAGCAGGGTGAGCTGACCTGGAGAGAAAGGTTGGCCGCTGAGAAAAAGCCGAGCTACGCAGTCGTCTACGTCCCCGCTGCACTTATCGTAGGCGTACTAGCATGCCTCCTCCTGTACGCATGCGTCGCAGCCATTGTGTCTGCGTCCTCGGATTCCAGCGCGGGCGACTCCGGTGGAAGACGGCATCGTGGCCAGCGCCCTAAGGCTCGCAGCCCGATAACAAGTGGCGAGCTCTGGTGCGTTTTTGACACCGATGCTATGCCCGAAGAATTTGAATATCCAGAGTCGGGTGTCTGCGACGCGTTCGTCTACTGTTGCCTCGGGCTGAACGCAACGGGCGTGCACTTGGGCGCGGAAGATTACCGCGATCGCTTCGCCAAACTTCAACTCGCCGCCAACACCACGAGACCTGCAAGGGCAAGGTCAGCGTTGTCTCGCGTCAAGACCCTCGCCGTCGTCGGCCGCAGGAACAGCACACCGCCGCTTCTCAAGACGTTGGGCGCGGTCGGGAAGCGGGAGCTGGTCAGGGGGATCGTGTCTTGGACGACGAAAAACGGCCTGAGCGGTCTGCTCATGAATTACGACAACGACCTGAGCGGCGACTACTACCGCGTCGTTCGCTCGCTCCACCGGCGGCTGCACGTGCATGGTCTGTGGCTCTTGCAGCTGTTCGATGACAATGACGACGGCACAAAATTCTCAGCCGGGGCCTTCGTGCAGCACGGGATGGACCCCGTCGTGTGGATGGGCCACGGGCACCTCGAGGACCAGGTCCATCAGTTGGTCTGTCCCGCCCAATTCACCAGTGACCGTGATGCTTCTTGGTCCTTCAACAGCGGGCTCTTCGAATACCGTGTGTTCAACAAGGCTAGCTACGGTCACGACTACCTAGATAGGACCATGGTGACGGCCGCGTTTCGCGGATACCACTACAAGGTCTCAAAGAAAGGCCGTGATGCTACGCGGGTTGGCCCAGTGGCGTACTCTTCAATTTGTATCGAGCAGAGTAAGCCTGAGGCCATCTTCGAGACCTCTAACGTCACCGACTGCCTCGTGGTTCGTAGAGGGAAGCACTGGTACTCCTCCCTGGGACCTGAGCCAACTCGCGTATTCAATCTCGCAGCGAAGTCGCTCGGTCTGCTTGCGATTCACGCCGAGCAGGACGATCACGTCGGGCTCTGCGGGGACCGATTTCCCCTTCTTAAAGCTGCGAGGGATGCAATTGGACAGCACGCCAAATCCTCGCCTCTGATTCTGACATGACGCTGGCGCCGGCTGTGATGCAGACGTGTGAACGTTGTCGCGACAAGTGTTTAGATCCCGCACTATGAGGGAACAAGGGTTATTGGCTGCCGCTTTTCTCTCTGTTTCGTTCGTTCGTTTTACACTCTTCGGCATCCCTACAACGCACCGCAACGCAACATATTATTGTTTTTTCTTCTTGCGCAATTTTAGTTAGGTAAATGCGAGATAGGCCGTTCAAGTTTGTTCAAAGGCCTCATCATGTAGGATATAGCGCGAAAAAAAGGCAGAATTTTATTTTTTATTATTTCGGTGTAGTAGACGGATACCACGCGTGCTGCAATATCTACAACAATAAAAGTCAATTCAAGGGCTTTCTTTTAATGGTTTAAGGAATTCGAAAGACTCGGGGGCCCCATTTGCTATTAGGCACTAGCGAACCTTTACTATCATTAAGCTGTAAAATCATTACGTTCCCTATAAATTATTAATGAAGTAGAGAACATAACTGCGCTTTGGCATGAGAATGTCCGTAAATGTCCTATGTTTCCAGAATAAAGACATGTTTGTGCCTAATGTGAAACAAAATATGCCTAAATTTTCTAACTTTGAAAAGTAAAACAATTTTTCTTAGTTGGAATTTAGTTTGTTCAAATAATACACTTGTACTCAGCCTAAAGAACAGTAAGGAAACTCCTGCTCGGGTTTAGGTGTGGCCTCTTTGCATGTCGGTCGGCATTCTTGCGTTACTGCAATTCTTCAGCGGCACACTTCCGTGGACGTGCCACAAATCCGTGGACGCAGATGTAATTCCGTGGAAGTGCATCTGCGTTAGATTTTAGAGTATATTGCACACAAGCACAAAATGAGGCGCAGCAGACAATTTTTCTCCTTTGGTAAGGATGGATATGCTTTAAAATGGGCATATGTGAAGCGGCCGTGAGCCCCAGACGGCAGCTGCCATTTTCACTGGCCATCCTCCTGAGCGGGTAATGTGAGAATTGTGGTGGCTATGTTGGCGTATCAGCCAATTACACTTTTAGTAGCGTGGCAGGCACTCCGGTGTTCGGATTTTCGCATGACGGGTCACGCTAGGATTTCGTCATGTATGTGCTGCGTCAACCAACTGTGGAACTGTAGAGTATCAGCTCAAACCAGTGTCGGAGTTTATTTCAAGGTCATCTCAGGACAGCATAGCATCTTTGCATTCAGTTTTTTCCCGGGAAATCAGGACGGGAACAATCCACGCACTGCCGGGAAATATTTGAACCGTGCACTTATGTCTGAGCGGGAAAGATGCTAGTATAAAGCTTCAAACAAGAAGTTTGTGCTCATAGAGAAAGGGACATTTAAAAAAAAAAAAGAGCATGCCCAAGTTGACCAAGGTTTCTTCATCGCTTTGCCTTTTTGCACCATTATGCAACGCGTTCTGAACCGAGCAGCGTAATGGGCACGTTTGACAGCGGAAACCTACATAAAACAGTTGAAAAGCATCATAAACGAAATAATCATAAGCAACCTCAAACAGGGAAAACAACCCCAAGTTTAAAAATAAATATGCAATACGCTTACCACGCTAGCCTTTGCTCATCTAAGCTACGGGACAGTTTGAAACCTGCCTAAACGGGACAAAACCACCCAAGTAAAAAAACATTCTCAACCAACACCTACATAACCACGGATAAAATCATGATAACGCAAAAAAATATTCAAGAGAAGTAACCGAAACCGACATAAAAAGGACCAAACCACTGAAAAGTACAAAACAATGTACAAAAGAAGAGCTGGAACTGGCCTAAACACAACAAAACCACCCGAAATTTTGTTTATAATCCACAAGTCTTCCATAAATAGGGTCATGTGTGATAATAAGAAGTCGGTTTCAAGTAAAAAAACCAGCAAATAAAAAGAAAAGAAAACGGCCTTACGATATTTTGACCTGGTTCATGGGATAATAGCCAAAACAGCCAGAGTTCATTTAAGCAGATTGTAAGAAGCCTGTGCATATATGGTCAAACTAGCCTATAAAAGGCGCCACGCGTCATGGGTCCCTACGGGATATGGTTTGTGAATGTGCCAGCTCTGCCTTAAAGATTAGAATGTTATCGGACAGCAGATGTTAGGGCATGCGTCTAAATGCTCGCCAAATAAAGACTTCTTGAATGAATCAATTCGTCTATTGTCTGACGGCACTCCGACCACTGGATGGGTACATACAATCCCACATACAGGTATTAGCACATGCTTCAAGTGGGTTTGAAGAAGAATTTATAAAACATCTCTGATTATAAAATAACAACAATCAAACGTTCCTAATTGACAGTCATTTCAACTACCTCGTCAATAACTTCAGTCAATCAATAACCTCGTCGGCCAAAACCTCAGCTGACGCTGAGATCCGTAGCAACCCTTCGTGATGTGTGCTTAAATCTTTACCACTACAGTTTTCCGAAAAGCCCGCGTGATGCGTTCGTTTCAAACTCCTCCTCTCGCCCTGTTGCTACGCTGTCGGAAGGAAGAACCTTGGTAGTGACATCAAGAGCGGACCTTCCAAACCGGTCACATCGATACCCGTCGGCTTTATACTCAGTTCATTTTCTGCCTCACCTGTTCTTTGCGATGACTCCTCGGTTGCTGCTCTCTTCTCGTTTTCCCTTTCCTTCCTCTCTCGATGAACTTCCGGTCAGTTAGTACCCCTCCTTTCTTCCTTTCTGCTTTCTTCTTTCTTTCTTCTTCTTTCTTTTATTTTTTTTTTGCTCTTTTCTTGCAGCGCGCCCACGTGCGTGAAAACCTCTGATGGCCATCGTGGTTGGCTGAGGCGGTAAAGAGGTAAAGAATGGGGTCCAAATAAAGGATCCAGCCGCAACAACAGGCTCTGCCCTGCGGCGTTCAAGACGCGATAAGTTCGCTAGCCTCAGCAGTAACCGCTTTTCTCAAATTTGTGGTGTCCCCGTCAGCAGCAAGGCCCTCCGTAAAGCAACCGCCTCGTCCGTTCGCTCGGGCGACGCGGTCCAAAAACGTCGAGAAAACTAACGCGGAAAATTGTGGTTTAGTTGATTTTTTGTTTGTCTAACTTTTCTTCGCCTGGCATCTTTTATTGTTCCGCATGGCGGGGAGACGAAGAAGGGGATTCTTTCTTTGCGCAACACTCACCTGCTCCTTCGCTAGACATTGTGGTTGTGCAATACACTTAGTCAAGTTTGTGCTTTCTTCTTTCTATACACTTCCCTTCTGCGTGTAAAGAATGGCCGACACGATGTGTATTGGAAGGACGTGGCACACGTTATGCTGGACTATTACCATTTTGAAACAACCGTGTATTTATCGTCGCAGTTGGCAACATGTTAAAATAGCTTGCGGCCGTTTCTGAGTTCGTAAAGCATATATATTTAAAACACGAAATACAGAACGGAATAGTGTTGCACGCATTCGTCGTCGGTATTCCATTTTATAATGTTAGTGACTAGTTCGACAGGTCTTTTATGGGTTACCCGGGGTATTTTCTTTTTCGTCGCAACTTTAGCTTTTTAGCAGCGTATACTCAGCTCTCAATCTTTTGCTTCACTGAGGTGCTCGCTGGAACGGAGCATAACGCTGATTCGTCTATTCGTCCTGCATCTGCTAGCCCTCTCAGCCCTAGAATTTTCGTATCAAGAAAATATTGTTCTTCTGTGCGTTTTCTAAAGTTTCGGCACTCTGTATAACTTAAAACCATAAATTGAGTTGATGGTGAAAGTATGCATGACAATACAGTCCCTCATAACGCAATGGAATCTTTTCCTTCCAAGGAGAGAGAATGACTTTATTGTCTGAGCGGGCATGAATGGCTTGGTGAAAGAATTGTTCCTGGTTTTCTGAAAACCAACGAAATCCTCAATCCCACAGGCAAAAAATTAAGCTGGTAGTGCAAGTATTTATAGATTTACAGACATTTCGAAAACCCAGGCTTTCAAGTTCCTCAACCGTCACGTCATCATGGCTTGTGTCCACTGTAGCTTCATCGTTTTCATAGCCTCCAGGGCACCGAAACCGCAACAATGGTGATGTCTATCGCCAGAGGCATCCATGATAAATCCTTCCCCAGAACATTAGCAGTTTCAGTTTTGTTCTCAAGGCTGTAGCACAAATGTTGTGCGGTCTCGTCAAATGACGACGCCAGGGCCGAAAAAGCTTAGTAAACCCTGTTCCTTGAGGACAACGATCTACCAGGAGCCCAATGTTTACTGCGCGAAGAGCGTAGTTTATTTTAATGTAGAGGGATACGTGAAGGTTAAACTGCCAGCAGCAGCAGCCATTAGTAAGTCCAAAACAAACTTTAAAGAATCCGCGATCTGAAGTTCAATCCAATCTGGTTTATCTTCAAAACTTAAGCGATCTTGCCTCGTAACGTGACAGCACCTTTGTACACTTCACAAGCGAGCGCAATACCGCAACCTTTCACAGTTATTTCCCTAACTAAATGAGTCCGCTTATTCTGTTCTGCACGAACAGGCATCGCCGCAAAACGCAGTGGTGTTGCTACTGGAAAGAAAAGATTCTCCCTTTACTGCTGATTTAAGCGGTCTTCATGGCCAAAAGTAAATAGTATGGTTTTTGGAGAGCTACCCTATTAACCAATCACGCAGCCTCCGTAATAACAAACAATTCTAACACATTCAACTTCAGCTAAGTGTTCAACGGGTGAGGCGCCGAGTTCAGGAGTAATTCTCCGTAGGGAGAAACACGCCAAGGATGCACGGGGCACCGTAGTCATTACACAATGAGCGGCAGATTTTTCGCACTAATTTGGAACAGAGAGCAGAATGGATACAGATTTATCCTCTCAGTCTTACGTCGTAAGGAACTTCTATTAGAAATGTCAATGTTATCGCGGGCTATACTTTCGGGCGCGAAAGAATTCGTCCCTGGCACGGTGGCCAGGGGGCTCTGATTTTGCGTCGCCGCAGTAAAGGGCTGTTTGCGAATGTTGTGCTGCCATTCCTAATTCAACAAAAGTCGGTGCTTGAGATTGCAACAAATTGTGGCACCCGTGTCGAATTCCCAACAGAATTCCAAAATTAAATTCCCAGCAGAAAGCCACCTCGGAGCGAAGTGCTGACCACGCGAAGATGATCCGGCCACCATGCGCACTAAAAAAATGGAAGTTCACTTTTCCCTGAGAAAACGATAGAGTGCACAGAAGCGCGAAAATTAAACATTTGACAGACAGGCTCCAAAACCGATCAAGAAAGTAGTACCACATGAGTCTTCAAATTAGTATCATAGATATGCGCATATCCATTGCTTGACTGGCTTTTTCCCCCGCGTGTACATGTTCGGTGAGTGCTACATGTACGGGAAGTCCTTCGCCTCATCCCAGATGGGCCCACAAATTAACTGGCGTTAGCTTGTCTATTAAATGCAGGGGTTTTCGGTTTCGGTTTCGGTTATGATGTCAACTGATTCTTCCCAGGGTATATATTTCACATCACTGAATAAATTGGTCTCTTTTGGCTTGACTCTTCGACTCGCGCGTCTGTCTCCTGCTTCGCCCTTCGGCGCCGTCGCCGACGCGACACCACATTAATCAGTCCTGATTCCTACTCGAAGCATACCGTGCGAGCTATAATGAATCATTGCTAGACTTTCTTGCCTTCATAAAGATATAAGACTACGTATAAAACGCCAAGACTTCAATTTTGTTATCGACGAAGGGGTTGCGGTCTAGCTGTTGATTTCCGTTTCGAAACTTATATCCCAGTTTCTGTACGATGTACTGAGAAGTTCGCCTAATTTTTCAAATCTGTGCCTAAATTTTGCACGCATGCACACCGTTCAAACATTTCAACACAGCTCGGGTACTGGTAAAGACTATTTGTGCGTGAAGCCGCTGAGAAAAGTAACAAAACTACCGTGGACATGGTTTTCCCCATTAATCGTCCAAATATATTCGGCTTAAAATACCCGTCTCACTTCTCGCTGCGCAAGCTCCAGCTTTTTACCATATAGTCGACCGCTCACAAGTAATGAAAACAACGTACTTGGCGCGCTTGGTTCCAACTTTGTCCAAAGGCTGTGTCTGCAGTGGAGTCCGACGGTACTATAAGGGCCGACGTCCTCCGGCATTCCGCAAAATAAATGCCAAAGTCTAGAACTAATTAGCTCTCCTTAACGTACAATAACATAACATAACATAATAGAACATAACGAACAGTCAGCAATCATTTAGGCATTGAAAATTAATCTAAACTAAGAAAGCTATAACTGAAACTGAAGACGTAAACAAATAAGGAGGCAAGAGCCGGACCCCAACCGCCGCCCTCGGTATCAGAAACCTGAGAGAGAACCTCTCCACCACAACGACAGGACGCTGTGCCCTGTGCCAGCCTCGTCCTAAAAATTCGAATGCCATCGGAAGACCCTCTAGCCATGGCTGAAGAACTGAACCGGGGCAGCGTCAGGCGTCACTACTGACCCGGGGTTGTCTAAAACCGACAATGCTGCAAACCCTTCTAGCTCAAATACCTATGAACCCGATTCGAGGCGCGCTAAGGAAAAACGGAGCTTTCTCTGATCTCCTTTCAGCCAGCCTACTATACACAGTATGTCCGAAAAAGGAACACACACACAACCTTCGAGTCCCCTTTAATAGCCGTGTATTGCCCATGCTCAGCGTAGCCTACAAACCTCCAATGGGCTTCATCCAATAGACAGGGTGGACGCTCCTGCCTTGGCCATTTCAGGGCACAAACACCCCGATGCCGCATTCTTCTCCGGAACTTCCGCGCTCGCATGAGAGGCAGTAGACATGAGGGACAGTAGACGACGCGGCTTGGGACTACTTTCCCGCTGCTTTCAACTCCTCTGCACGCCTTGTGGCAGCAACAGCGATGTACAAACGAAGCTAAAACCGTGGAGCATAGATATCTTTAATTGCAGTCACCATTACTACCGAACGCGGCTATCAAATAACTCACATGGCTCACTTTTGTAGGGTTCCCAGATGTTCGCGCGCCACGTGTGGCTTACCAAATGGTCCCACCAGCTTTGACCGGGCTGAAACAATAATAGCCGCCCTTTTTGCGCCCATGTATAACAAACTCCCATCAGCAGTGGCCTCAGCAGAAGACACAGTGCGCCGCCGAAAGAAGAAATTACGAAAAGAAGCGAAGCATACTCTAAACACTGCGGAGCGACGCACCAGCTGAGCACTGACCACGAAAAACGAGGCGGGCTGGATATGAACCAACCTATCAAGTGTGGGGTCTCCATAATAATACCTCAGAGCACCAAAGGAAAAGAGCACCGATTATGCAGCCCGTACTGCGAGCAGTATAAAGGCTCTTCAGAACGATTCCTGAGCAGAAAGTTGCCTCTAAGAGAGTATACAGACGCACAAACGAAGTCTAGCAAACGCACACGTGCTCTTCGCCCGAGGTAAACTCGGCCGCCATTTATTGGCTCTGGCCGAACCGAACTATACGGGCTAAACCAAGCAGTGCGTTGGTTCAATAAAATGAACTGGAGACTATGCGGTGGAAGCTATGGCTTATGCAGTGAGAATTATTATCCAAAGTTCAGGCAGGATATCATTTCGCATGTAACGTGCAAAGCCTGTCTTTGTATCAATAGTGCTGCCGCGTGTGGTGGACAGTTTTGCCTTATACATGAGGTCTATGGCAAGCTCGTTAGCCTAAATTTTACGAGCCCTGCCGAGTCATTTCGCGTGAGTTCTTCCCCCAGGTCCTGATTTTCCGGTCCCTCTCCCTACAATGGCGGCCATCCACCAACTTAGATGGCTTGGGTAGCCTAGGGTACTACATGTACTCCATTGATCTAGGCGGGGGATGCGTACGCTCTTCCTAGATGGCGCGCCCGCAGCGGTCTGAGCACGTACTCAGGGCTACCATAAAATTTAAAGTACATGCAGCGATTAAAAATAACGTTCGAACAAACGCGCTTTAAACGTGTGCAGCAAAAACTGAATATGCACTGCCACCATATCTTATAGTAAACGTACAGTTATGGCCGCCTAAATGCCAAATACTTATTTATAGTTTGTTTAACTTCGCGTCCTGCCCACTTTAGTTAGCGGCTAAAAAAATGGCCCGGAAGGCCGTAAAATGTTTGCCTCAAATATTTTAGAAATATGCTTCCCGACATACTGCGAATTTTTCTGTAAATGTTGAGCACCTAATTCTAAATTTCTAAATTCTAAATTTGTAAATTCTAAATTTGTTAATTCTAAATTTCGCTACCACGAAATGCATTGCAGCTTCGAAGAAAGTTTCGGATGAACCTGAGCTTATCAAAGACTTGAGGTGCATGGGCTGGAGGTTGTGGCGGATAGAAGATTGTTTAACGCTGAAAACGTGATGCGCGAGTCCTGGGGCGGTATTCTCGTAACTGTCCCTTTTGAAAACGTCCCTTTTGCGTCCCTTTCATCGTGACGTACTTCCGGTTAAGCAGTGGGTATTGGCAGTAGGTTTGCCGCGCTTGCGCTACGTCACTTCCGGTTGTTTGCTTTTAGCCAATCAGGACTCGCCAAAAGGGACACTTTTGAAAGGGACGCAAAAGGGACAAAACTCGAGAATACCGCCCCTGTAGTGTTCAGCCAGCATTGTGGTGAGAACGCCTGGGTGGAGCTTGCTTTGAGGTGGTTGTGGGCTTTGTTGAGGTCGATACATGTTAAGAAAAATATTATCAGTTTTTAATCAAAGCGAGCGAGTTAGTTTGATCGTATTCGGTTTACTACATAAAGGGGTCATACGGAGCAAAAAATAAATATCGAAACTCACTTAATTTTACCTTCTGATCCGCAGGACATTTTATGATGATGTTTTATGATGGTGTGTGGTGGTGTGGTGGTGGTGGTGGGGGGGGGTGATGGTGATGGTGATGATTATGATTGTGGTGGCGATGATTGAGGTGAAACGCATCCTGCTGTCCAGTGCGGGAACTTTTGGCCAAACGAAAGGGCGCTTCTTTTTCCTTATTCATTTCCCTGGTATTTTCTGATAAACATGCGCGAGGCGTAACCGAAGTATAAGGGTATAAGGGCCTACAGTACGCATGTGCGGAGCCATCTCGCATTTCGTGGTAAAAGTCCTCACACGTCTGTCTCGTCTTGAGAGTCAACAAAAATTAACGCATCGATCACGTGTCAACTTTTCATAGAACAACCCAGAGAAACAGCTTGGAGACCCACTCAACATGGTCTGCACCCCGAACGTACAAGAGGGCTGGAGTCTGGGTGTTCCCTACAAAGTTCTGCACAAACTATTTTAAAACATCAAAAACACCTGCGTAAATTCAAAAAGGCGACCTACTGGGGACTGAAAAATGTAATAATCAACACCCAGTGCGGAGTAAAATTCCATGACACCAAGGTTGATTGATAGCGGGGACAGAAAGGCTGCCGTTTGTACCGATATCTGCTGCGTCATCTTGTTGTCACTGCAGAAATGAGTTTAGATCCTGCTTCTGTTCTTCGTATTGTTTGCTTTAATTTCCCCCTCCCTCATCCTGAAAACAATAGGGCTGGTTGTGTGAACATTCAAAGCTATTTATTTTCAATGCGAAACCGTCACTTATTTGGTGGGGACTATCCGATGCACGGGAGCTATACAGCTCCACCAAAAAACATGTAAGTTTCCTATAGAAAAGGGTGTCCGGCAAGGGGCACATTATCGCTACAGTTATATACAGCCTGTCTGGAGGGTGTGTTCAGAAAGCTTAACTGGAGGAAAACCTGGGTGCGAGTCAATAGGGTAATATCTCAGCCACCTAAGGGTTGCAGACGACATGGTCTTGTTCAATCAAAGCAGCCAAGATTTGCAGCGCATGCTTTGCCAACTGTGCTCCGAAAGTCTGGCTGTAGGCTTAAAAATAAGCACGACAAAATCCAAGGTAATGTTCAATCAGGACGCCAGGACACATTACTTGAAGGTAGGCAACGAATTCCTGGAAACAGTAGCCGATTACGTCTATCTTGGGCGAGTCATCGGATCGAGGCTATGAAAGGAAATTACCCGCAGAATCACCATGCAGTGGGCTGCTTACTGGTAAGAATTCAAATACTCTGACAAGTAAGCTTCCTGTGTCACTCAAGAAGCTTCTATTTAACTTAGATCGGCCCAACGACCCATGGAACGGAGAATGCTGGGGGTCACGTTGGGGGATATGAACACAGCCGCATGGATTAGGGAACAAACTAAGGTGAAGGACATTCCGGTTCAAATTAAGCGAAGAAAATGGGCATGGGCGGATCACGTCATGCGTATGAGGGACAACAGGTTGACCATCCGTTTAACCGAGTGGCTGCCCACAGACCAAAAATGCAATAGGGGTCCGCCGAGAACCCGTTGGCGACATCAGCTACGAAAATATGGGGGGAAAGCACTCGATAGGCGCGGCTGCAGATATTTGGGAGAGGCTTTCGTCCGGCGGTGGAGACAACCAGCCCAATGATGATGATAGTAATGGTGATCCGAGTTTCCATTGGTGTGCGTTTGGAACCCATAAAGCTAAGTGAATGGGATGCCGTAAGTAGGAAGAAGCGGGTATTCTTAGTGCATGCCACAAGCTACCCTTTCGTGCGATTCACCGGACTGCAGCTCTGCTACATATTCAGGTTGTCAGCAGGCACAAGAAACATGTCGTGAAAATGTGTCGGTTGCGATAGGCCTTCGTTACAAATGCGAAAATTCCCAGGGCACTCAATTCTGCTTACGTGATTTAAAGGCGAAAGCCAGAGATTACCGCAGACTACTTTAGGCCTACTGCCGCATCGTGTTTGCCTCACTCTCGTCGCTTTCGTTTCTTCGTCTTCCGATGCGAATTGCCCAAAAGGCAACTTCGCGAAATTCACGCGCAGCTTCCGCATTCTCATAGAGCTTCTTCCGCGTGCGTGTGTTCTTCACGTGCCGTCACGTGCACCTTTCACGGGGCTCGCTTCAGGCCACTTTTAACAGCGGAGATGCTTAAGGTTTTAGTTTCGCCGTCGAGCGTTACCGGAAAGCTCAGCTCAGCGAAGCGTGCGTAAGCCTGCGCCTCGTGAGGAGCGCCCGTTGTCGTCCCGGCTTGCGCCACGCGAGGAGCTCGCAAAAAATGTCAAGAAAAAATTCTGAGCGTACGTGAGCGTGCCCCTCGTGAGGAGCGCCCGGAGTCCGCAAGCTCGACCTTCGAGAACACTCTGCCCAGCGATCGTGGCGTGATCTCTCGCGTGCTGTTCTCCTCGCCAGTTCACGTGCGTTCGCGTCTGAAGTGAGGAGCACAGTCACTGAGTTCGCGCTACAGACGCCGAGTTCGCGAAGCCGGTTGCCGCGGGTTCTAGCGCGTGCTGACGCGGTCCACTACGGGAGAGACCTGAAGGGCTGCGGACAAAACGATCCTGGACTGCCAGTCATGGAGAACTTGCAGCGGCAAGTTCTGAACCATGTGAGTTGCAACAGCCGCGTTTCCGACGAAGGGACTGGGGCCACCAGCTCGACTGTTTCTCCAGCCTTGCACCACTAGTGCAAATTGCGCCAATTCTCTTTTTGTTACATTCTGTCACGGTGCCGGGATAGCGCTGTGGTTAGTGGACTTGCCTCCTGCTCTTGCTATCCGAGTTTAAATCGCACACGAACCCAGATGTGCCTTTCTTTATTTATTTTCTGTTTATAGCGGCGGTCATTTTGGTACCATTCATGTTGACGCCGAGAACAGCCACTTTTTGCGTTTGATGAGACACGTATGGCTTTCGCATTAAAATATGATATTATTGCGAATGCGAATCCTGCGTTCCAAACGCGCGGCTCACATGGCACTCTGAAGTGCAGGCAAGCTTAATGGCATGCACTTTGGCCCTGAACTCGCGGCAGGCAGCAAGTTAACCTCGAGCGCCAACATCTATTTAATAATTTTGCGTCCTTTCTTGCTTCCCTTCGCCTTTATAACCTGTGATCATTTATTTAAGTCTCGGGGCGACCCATAATGTTCTGCGCAAGATTCACTCTCATCATAATTCAAAAGAGCGAGTGGCCCTATGAATTTCAGGGAGGGTTCACTAATTGGACGCTGCGTATAGCCGCCATACGTGCTTACGAACTTCTGCAGCGGCCTCTTTTCATACGGGTAATACCACTTCAGGAGCTGCACATGCCATTAGCGTTTACTGTTCGGTATGGCGTCGTTAGCGTGCGCAGGCTGACATCTCCCCGAGCGCTTTTGTCGCGGCCGATGAGTGGGACGTGCTCGGTTTAACGTACGACGCGTATTTCCGTGTTATCAGTTTGTTGTGTCTGCGTGCGTGCCGATCAATGCGCGCGTGCGTGCTTGTTTACGGTCCGTGTGGATATTGAGCAATGGCGGAGGAACTTTGGGGGGTCACGATTGACTGTTTTTTCGTGAATAAGAAGACTTTTTCCTTGCAGGGCGACTGTCAGTCGAATGTAATGATTATGTTTTTCTAGCGTATTTAACTCATATTTGTCCATGAGCAGTGTGCACCCACCGATCTGTGTGTTTTGTGCTCTGCGAAAGCCTGCGAACGACGAAAGCTGCCATCGAAATGGGGTCAGTATAAACGAGAGATGTCAAAGCTACGCCAACGTTGAAATAGCGCTCACATCGTGAGCGTATTGTTTTTGTGGTACGTTGTGCCAGTGAACGCTGGCACATTTCTAGCCGCCAGACTAGTCACGTGACGCGGTCCCCGCCAGGATGGCTTTATTTTCACACGTGTTCCCTGCAAGCTTTGCTTGTTTTTTTTTTTTTTTAATCCCAGGTTTTGTAGGTCAATTTCTGCTAACTGGCCATGCCACTCCAAAAAAATACGATTTCGTCACGATGGTGTCAGTACTTCACAGGCAGCTATGGAGGTACTAAAAACGTCAATTACGAAAACTTTCTTTGAGTACTATGCAGTTTCCGAGATTGAAATTTTTTTAGAGCAATCATGTACAGTCTTTGTCCCAATTTTGTGGGCCACGGCGACCGTGGCCGGAGCGTGCGTGCGGCCGAGCAGGGGCGCTGCGTTTGCCGATGTCGGCTGGTTCCGGGGCTAAAGATAGCGAGGGGAACTTTTGCTCTTGATTTTGTAGTGTGCCCGGGGCGACAAGTGCTGCGCAAAATGCTGCGCTGAAGCGAAGTGCGCCTGCTCTGAGAAACCGGCACCGCTGCACTTATCGCGCCCGCCATACAACGAAAGGAAGCATGAAAGTTCCCAACACTCTTTTTAGCCGCGTAACCACCCGACAGCGACAAGCGCAGCGCCGCTGCTTGGCCGCGCGCCTCCTCCGGCCCCGGTCGCCGTGGCCCGAAAAATTTTGTCAAAGACCGTACTTTCGCCGGTTTCTACTGCCAGCATTATCCCCGGTCCATAAATTTATTTGGCTAACAGTCAGCGAGTCTGCTTATAACGGTTTCTATATATGTGTGTTTGTGTGCGTGTTTGTAGGTGTGCGTGCGTGCATGTGTGTGTGCGTGTGCAAAGGAAACGTCACTAAGAAACCGGCAGCGGTTTTCAATGCCCCCTCGCCCCGCCCCACACATCGTTTTTTTTTTTTTTAACAGCGAAGCTGTGGAGAAAATTTCTTTCTGTCGGCGCACGTTAAAGATTCCCAGGTGGTCAAAATTAAGCCGGAGCCCTTCACTACGGCACGCCTCATCGCCCGTGTAGCGTCGGTGCGTTAAACCTCATAATCATATTCAAATCGTTTGTTCATGGCGTCCGCCGTTAAAAATACCAAGAAAGCGCCGTGCGCTCGTGCACGCGTGCCTCGAGCGCAGGTTCGTCAAGCTAAGCATACCCACTTAAGAAGATTGGCCAATTTCGGGCAAAAAAAAACCTCCAGCTTTCACCGCGTGCCTCGAGCGCCCGTTCGTCAAGCCAGAGTCCTGGTCAAGCCAAGCATTCTCACTTGGGGAGATTGGCCAGGCCACACACAAAGACACAAAAAAAACTCGGCGTTCGCCGTATTGTGCCAACAGTTGCTCGGAACGAGAAAGACACGTCATAACGTACGCCCCTGGTTCGTTCTTCCTCGTGTCGTCATGCGGATGCGCTCTGTACCGTATAAGAGCCACGACTTGAATGGCGAAGATGCTGTAGGTGATCATTGACTCCCCATGGCCCGGCCGCGGATAATTCCTACGGCCGAAGAAGAGGCCGCGCTTCTAGAGGCTCGGATTGCAAAGCATCCGCTAGAGACGATAAGTCGCGCTTGCAGCGTGGCCCACGAAAACGTCGACCAAAACGACGAGCTCTCTCTGGCCTTGGTCACCACAAGGTCATTGAAAGGCCATTCCCACGACGTCAACCACGACACCACAACGATACTAAAACTCAACTTTGTGTCCGTCAAAGTGATTACCTACAACAGCTTCGCCATTCAAGTCTTGCGCGTGAGTGCAAGCTTCCCTGATTTTTTTTTTTTTTTTGAAGCCGACCTAAACTTAAGGATTCTGCATGCCGCTAGGCAATCTTCAAAAAAGGGGCCCACTCTATCGAGAGAATTTCAGGGCGGCTTGTGTAAAACATACCCAGGCCATAGTTCTACTATCTCTTTATTCGTAATGATAGAAGGGCAGCATGTTTTCTTTATGCTATCCACCTGTGCTGGTGTTAACGCTATCAGCTTAGCGTATGAAATATCTAAAAAAAATACTGTGAGGCCCAATTAGTCGGTATACGGCTCACTAGGCGAAAGAGAATTTAGCGAATGGGCGAAACCTTTCCTTTCGTTTGCATTGTCTATTCTTGAAAGGTCTGTATGGAAGGCGTAATTGTGAAGAGCTTTTTCTCTGGTCTGGCGGCACGTGTTTGGAAGCGTTCGCGAATCGCAAGAGTGCATTATGCGAATTGTGGAGGTTACTGTAGAACTTTTTTGCAGTCGCGCACGCGTTTCCACCATCCGGCGGCTTGTTCCACGGAAACATGTTTGCGTGTTTAGGCGACCTTCGACACTTGCCGGGCACGGCCAATGCGCTTGATGCAGAGAATCAGCACGGTTCAAAGGCTGTCATAACAAAGCCTTTCAGGCCGATTGTCCCCAGGCAACCAGCTGTAACTTCCGGCGCGAGAATATATCCAACCAGGCGGCCCAAAAGAAGACGAGCGCACTTGCGAGTGATTGAAAATGCAAGAGTGCTCAAAAAAGAGACGGCTGGCTAAACCCCACAACGCGACTCGAGAAACGACGCGCGAAATAGGCTCGTTTGTCCGCTTTAGGGCTTCGCACGAGGAAAGTTTGTTCCAGGAAGCAGACGCACCCGGAAGCGTAAAAAATGTTTATCTAGTCCTGTACCTGGTGTTCGTCACTCTTCGTGCCTGCATTCATGACAAGCGTTTGTCTTTCGGTGCACTAGTGAAGGTACAGTACAAATGCACAATTTACATAGCAAACTGGAAGGTAAAAGACACGATCAGGAATGATCGAGAGGACTGTCGCCTATCGCACGCGA
>CM023450.1:80518263-80554759 GCA_013339765.2 Haemaphysalis longicornis
AGAGAGAGAGAGAGATAATACTTTATTTCCTTTCAAAAGGGAAGTAGGGAAACGGGGGTGGCGGGGAGGCTAAGAGCCGCCTCGTTCCAGGCAGCTTCTGGTGGCCTTCAAGATGAAGTCCGCCAGGCTCCTCTGCTCCTCCAACTTGGTTGCAGTAGTCAGCCACTCTCTAGTGTGATGTGCCCTAATTGGCTTGGTGTCTGGGCAGACCCACAGGATGTGGGTTTGATCCTGCGGTACCTTACAGCGTGCACAGTTTGGGAGGGGTGTGTGTATATGGTTTCTGTACAGGTGAAGTAGAGCTGGTGTGAGAAGCGTGTTTGTCTGGCTTGACGAAGGGTAACCTGTTCCTGCCGGGTCAGTCTGGGGTGAGGTGACGGCAGACGTCTCTTATCGGGTAGGTAGGTCTTTAGTGTGAGGGTAGGAGGACTAGGGTTCTGGACTTGGTCACTGATGTCGGGAGCCCGGAGAAGGGTTTCGCGGGCGAGCAGGTCAGCTCCTTCATTCCACGACATGCCAGTGTGCCCAGGGATCCAGTACACCCTAACTGGTCCTTTGACGGCAGAAAAAAGGGGTAACGCATTTGGATGGCTAGTGTTTTGGCCCAAAAGAATGCATGCTTTTTTCGAATCGGTGTAAATATTGGTGATTCTACTAGGTTCGGATTGGTGAGCTGCTGCGAGGGCTATGGCGAGAATTTCCGCCTCCTCCACTGTGTGGCAGTTGCGGAGATCAGTGTTCGTTTCTCCTTTGGTGGTCACGTAGGCAATCGCACACATGTTGCCTCTCTTGGCCGCGTCGGTGAAGACATGAGTATTGTTCGGATCTCCTTGCGATCTTTTTGCAAAAGTAGCTGGCTCGAATTTTTCTGCGGGTGGGTTTTTTTTCTACATCCATATGCCGTGGATTGGGGCTACGTGTAGGTGCTGCAGAACGTTTTGCGGAATAGGGATTGCATCGCATCGGTTCCTCCGGTTTGGGTTATATCCCAATTCAGTCATGATGAGGCGGCCTGCTTGGGTGGATTCGAGTCGGCGTAACTGATTATATCTGTGCACTGCGATGACTTCTTCAAACCTGTAAACTGTTCCCGTAGCATCCAGGCTTTCATTTTTAGTGTTGATGGGAAGGCCTAATGCTAACTTCGTGGCTTTCCTGATTAGCGTATCAAGTCTATTTCAGGAGTTTTTGTAAGATTAACATAGGGTATTTGGTATCGAATTCTACTGGTGATGAGTGCATCCCGTAGTTTGAGAAGTCTGCTTCCTTCAAGGCCCCGGTTTTGTTAGTGACCATTCTCATTCATGTGGGGGTTCGCTCCCCTTGCTTGAGTATGTGGCTTGACTGCTTTGTGTCCACCTCCGTCTGCCTGTATATGAAGTCCAAGGATTTTTGATGCTGGATTGCGGTTCGATTGGTTTGCCTTGATATGTGAGCCGCACAGTGGGCGGCTTTCCACCGCGGGTTGTGTACGAGGAGAAGTTCTGTCTTTTCGGCGGAGCATTCAAGTCCGATCCTCTTCGCGGAGTCCTCTACCGCATGTAGTGCGTTTTGAAGGTTGTCCTGAATTTGTCCCGCGTTGCCTGAATTGGTCCAGATTGTGATATCGTCGGCGTACAAAGAATATTTAATATCGGGAATTACGGCGAAGGCTCTATGAATTTTTAGCATTGTCAAGTTGAAGAGTGTTGGCGACAGGACAGATCCTTGAGGAATACCTCTCTGGGGATGAGAAATAGGGCCTGATCTGTACTCGCCGACACCAATGGTAAGTTGTCTTCCACGCAGAAAATCTGCGACATACCGGTATAGGTGGTGGCCACAACCTGTATGTTTTAATTCTTCAAGCATGGCGTCGTGATGAACATTATCGAATGCTTTTTTGAGGTCGATGGCAAGAATTGCTTTAAGTTGGGCTAAGCTAGGGTCCTTATGGACATCCTCGTATATTCGGAGCAGAGTGTCTTGAGTTGAAAGTTTGCTACGGAATCCGATCATGTTGTGCGGTAAGATGTTATTACACTCGAGGTGGTGTTGGAGCCGTTTGAGGACCATGCGTTCCATTACTTTTCCCACGTTAGACGTGAGAGTAATGGGTCGAAGGTTGGTGAACTGGATGGGCTTTCCGGGCTTGGGGATAAAAATCATGTGCCCTAGTTTCATTCTGCGTATAAGGGCTTGTCCCTTCCAGATTTTATTGATTTCGACTAGTAGGGTCTCCAAGTCTTCATCTGCAAGGCTTCGGAGGTGAACAGTAGTGATTGTATCCGGGCCAGGAGCCTTATTGCTCTTGCATTGACGTAACGCTGCCCGCAATTCCGCCATAGTAAATTCAGGTGTCAAGTTCATCATTGTCCGGTCCTTAACATGTAGTCAAAGTAGTGCGGTTGGAATTTTGGAGCTATGTATTGCTTTTGATATCCTCTAATAGTCTAGTAGGGTCCTCATATTTATTTATTAGGCTTTGTAGCTTGTGCTGGGTCATAGTCTTCGTGGCGTCTGGTTCGATGAGCGCTCTTAAAATGCGCAAGTTCTACTCATGCTTAGTGTGCCCTGTAGGCTTTCGTAAGTCTTCATTCATTGCTGATTACGCAATTGATCGGAGTACTCTTGGATGTGGTTGTTGAGAATAAAGATGCGTTCTCTGCGCCTCCGATTGGTCTTGCATTTTTTTCCATCTTTTTATCAGGGCTGTTCGAGCCTCCAAGCAATGAGAACAGGTGCGTGTCTACGACGTTGGGCTCATTTTCGTTGCCACAGTAATATTTCGTGTATTTCTTCATGGTGGTTCGTACTTCTTTGGTCCAAGCACCAAGGTCTGACGGGCGTTGGCCCTCTCGATCTTTGCGGTATTTAGTCCAGTCAGTTATAGAGTGCTTTTTCCATTTGAGCTTTTTGGGTTTAGCCCGAACGTTTATTAGTAGGATGGCGTGATCGCTACCCATGTATTCCTGCGTGTGTCCCCAGTTGATCTCCACCCCCTCTGTGGCTGTACTCAAGTCGTCGGGATTGATATTGCGTTCTACGGAATTCCCTAATCTAGTATATTCCTGGAAGTCATTATGGACACAGTAATTGGCTTCCTGAAGTGTGCGGAGAAGTTTGCTCCCTTTTTTACTGTCTCGCTTGTACCCCCAAGCAGTGTGCGGGGCGTTGAAGTCGCCCGCAAGGATATGCTCGTATTGGCGTCTAGGTCCTGTCGGCCTCAGGAGCTCCGGTAATTCAGATAAATTGTCCCGTGGAGGGCTATAGATATTGGTGACATGAAGAGCGCCGTTTTGAGTTTTTAATTTGATTGTGAGACTATGCTCTGTGTCGAATTCAATTTCTGCATGTATAGACGATATTACAAGAGTAGCGAGGTGATCAGATTTTTGGTGTGTAATGTATCCAGTTAACCGGGGCTGCTTGCCCGTTTCCTGGAGTAAAAGTATGTGTGGTTTGTCTGCCTGCGCTGCGATCCAGTGTTGAAGAGCACTGCGCTTCCCCCTAAAACCCCTGCAATTCCATTGCAGAATTCGCAGCTCACGGTCGTGCGCCATCCTCATCAACAGTAATGTTAAGGTGTAGGGCAATTTTTTTCAGAAGGCTGGAGATGGGAGCATATTGTTCTGCGACTCTGTCAAGTATGGCTCTGCTGTGATTCATGATTTCTTCCTCAACCTTTTGCTCTAAGGTTTTGGTTAGGTGCTCAATCCTGATCTCCATTTCCTGAATGCGTTGCCTTAGGACCTGGAGTTCAATCGAGTGATAAGTCCCATCTGCTACGTGGAGGGAGTCCTCTGAGGTACGGCTTCGTTTGGGAAGAGGTGAATGACGGGGAGCGTGGTTGTCGGGATGAGATGTTTCCGCTTCCATATCGTTAGTTTCAGTTTCGGATGCGGTGTGCACCTCTGCTTCCATTTCGTTCGTTTCAATTACGGGTGTTGTTTTCACCAAAGGGTCGATGAAATATTCTGTAGGGACGTGGGTTGTGTGGTGGCTTGATCGGCTACGGAGGGCGTCACGGTATGTTTTTTGCGCTAGCTTAGTGAGAACACGGAGCAGGGCAAGAGTGGCCACGTGCGTTGTTGTACGGCGGTGCGCTGTTCGAAGGCGGTGCGGCTGTTTCCGCGGTGCGCTGTTCCAACACTAAAATAAGCACATCGACGTGCGCAGGTACGAAGCAAACCATGCAACTTTGATGCAGTTGGTTGATACTGGAGCACTATGTTCACATTTGATGTTAAGATATCGACCTATGCTGACAAAGGGAACTCAAGAAGACCTTTTATTACCTTAATTCCATTTTCTACGTGTACTGTGGGCGTTGATGTCGGCGCGTTTGATGCACGTTTCGGCAACGCATGCAGGCACGATGGGTGAATCTGAAAGAGCTGAGTTGCTTTTACAATGCTCTAACCTGAGCACAGGTGTCTCAGTTCTAAAAGAACCAGCATATTGAGCTGCATAGAAAGAGTTCTTCATTTATTCGGGTTTTCGCAGTAATAACAATATTTTGCTTCGAATTTTGCTAATGCCTGTCGTACGGAAGCTGACTGTATATTAAATGTGGATTTTTGGCGCACAGCACTGCTCAGAGTTTCTGAGTGCTGAATGCAATGTAGTATTCGCGCAGTTACTAGAACCGAATACTGTCGTGTACTATTCTGTCTTAGAATACGTCGGTCTTATATGTTTTCAGGATGGAGCATATTCCGAGCCACCATGCATTTAATTCTAGGGGTCAAAACTTATGAAAAAACAAAAAAAGCTCCGAAGTTTGAAAACGATTACGAGTCATTGTGTAATTGTCAGCATACGCGCTAAATTCTGGCTGTATTCGCAATATTCCATTGATGAAATGGAAATCTTACACTGCGGAAAAGGCTTTGCTTAGCCTGTGGTGTGTCTTTTCTTATTCCTACTTCGTAACTTCAAGAGGCTTTTTGATTACGTCCAGAACGGGCGACTCTTCGTGCAAAATCGCTGGGTGTTTGTAATCCTTCCATCTACCTATCCTTCCTCGTTTTATTAAAACACGCATTAACGACTTCACTCAGTGTAATAGAGTAGTCCAGTTATTTCAAGGCGTCATCTGTTGTTTTGATCGCCCAAGCGGCAAAACACAATATTTGGAGAGGGGAGGGAAAAACTCCACATTTACGGTGGCAGAAAGAGTTTTCCGGTCAACAAAAGCCAAGTAACGTATGCGTCCAGCCGGTATGTGTATAAAAGAAACTACCAGGCAAAGCAGCCCCAAATGGTGGCTCACATGCTGTCGACAACCCGCTGGGTAGAGGAGCTCGACAATGGCGTGGCCGATGGACGCCGCAGCAGAACCTGCCGCCACCAAACTGCTTTGTACCGAGGGCGAGAAAGACGAGCTCCTCCACAGAGGCACGCACAAAAACAGCGTCCTCTGGTGCTGGTACGCAGGGGCTGCTGTTGCCACTGCGCTGGCTGAATGAAACCACGGCACAAGCTCTTCCTTCGCAAGGCATGGGGGCCCACTATCATTGCGCTGCCGCCCAGGACCCTTAATGATGTCGCCGTCGACACGCCCAAGGCTTTGTTGGAACGGCGCGTTCACCAAACAGCCAGGGCCATTACAATCACAAAAATGGACAGGGCTGCTGCTTCGGAAAGCGGTTGCTCTTGGGTAGCCACTCGTCCCGGTCTACCTCTTTGTACCTTCTTCCCTTTCGTTGGGGAAAAACGGCACCAAGCGCGACACCTGGCAGTTTAGGAATTGAGACATGCAGTAGACCCTGTTGATAACGACATCGCTTTATTCGAAGTTTTTATGGTTCCAACAGTAGTTCAGGTTCAACAAATCACCTCCGAATTTAGCGAAGTGCCGCTTATTGTGAAGTCAGTTTTCTGTCCCGAAGGTTTGTTTATAACGAGGGTTTACTGTATAATAGCCAATTTTTCGTGTAGAAGTGTAGAATAAGCACTGCAAGTTGTCAGGCAAATGTAAGTACAGGTTATAGATAAAAGTAAGCAGTTTATTCCGATCACTTCTGCCTTACTGAAGTTTTGTTGTCTCGGATATCGGAGGCCGTCCGCATGAATCGCCACCAAGGAACCCCGGGTTGTGAGCCAGCGCACACATTCACTTTGTGCGGTTGTCTGCGTCGTGCTGACCTAACGTACTGATATCTTTGGGAATACCATCCAGCGCTGCGTCGATGCGAGTTCCAGCCTACAAAAGCTTTAAAGCACCGCACGATGTTTTGAATCTGTATTTGAAGCAGGTGAACATGGTGACGTGGTACACCTTTCACTCTGCCTGCACGTTACCTAGCAGCAAGGACATGTCCTGCTGTTTCTTGCAGGCTCAGCATAATGTCGCCAAGTGTTGCTTAGCAATGAAGACTTGGTCTTGCTAGCTCGGCAGTCTTCCCTCCGGCATTCTGTCGCTGAAACCGTTTGACAGACGGGGCGCGCTTTTCGCTCATAGTGGATTCGCTCACCCGTCATTAAAATGATCGGTCGAATGGTAACACGTCAAAGCAAAACACCCGTCTAAAGCAAGTGCCACCGCGAATAGCATGTATAAATAGTAATAGGCAATATAATTTCATCTTAAGAGCGAAGATGGGACGAAAGGAACCAGCTGCCAACTTCACAGCTTCTAGGGAGGAAAAACCTACATTATTGCACGACTGCGGCTATAGCGCACCTGGCTTGTAACTGAACTCGGCAAGATGCAGACTACCCGGAGACAGAGAAAAAAATGACAGGCAGTTTGACTCAGCCAAAAATCTGTTTGTCTGTGCTATTATTTCTCGCCTTAACTTCATGCCAGTGATGCTTCGCTTTATTTGTTAACGACTTGTTCTGCGGAGTCGTCAAGGCGCACAGGCCTTTGGGAATTTACAAAACCCAAAGAAGCCCTCCGGGGGCATTGGATATATCTAGATCTGTAGTACAGCGGCACAATAAGGACATCGTCTGTCGAGATTGTGTCTTGCGGTTTTTTAATGAAATATCCAAGAATTGGCCTTCGGTAGATCGGCTATTTGGGTTTAAAACAGCCGGGAATTATCGCGGAACCTACTGATTTATACTTTTTGGAATGAATGAAACGATGATAACAGAAGATTGATGTCGCTTTCATGCAAATTACAATATGATGAGCCTGCACGTTCTCGGTTACTCGCATTAGCGTGTACAGGTGCCATCGTGTTCGCACGATAGCGAGGCGTACACGGCGCGCCTCCTTTAATGTTTCCGCTGTAAACCGATAGCGCACTGCCTGAGACGGAGGATACTCGGCGGGTTAGGCTGTTCTAGCTTCAAGCTCAAGGTAATGAACTCGTAGAGCGCAGGGTACACATCTAAACGAGAATGCAATCTTACACAGATGGTCGTAACTATTATATGGCTTCATAATAAAAATGCCTTAAAGCAGATGAAGAAATAGAAGAATTAGAAAAATACAGGCGTAAACTTGACGTTAGGAGAACTCTTCGTGCGTATTATGAAAGGAAAGGGTAAGTTATCAACTGCATTTCTAAATTCCAGAAAAAAAAAGCTTAAGTAAAGAAACCTATCAGTCATAATTTTTTTTGCGTGCTTATTCTGGTTTGCATAACATTTCTCACAGCGCTAAAGCAAACATATTTGCGAGATTTGGACCTTGTTCATTAAAAAATTGTTTCTTACAGAAATTGTCGTAACGTCACGCTATGTACTAGGCCGATTTTAATGTAAAAAGTAAAAGAAAGCCTCGAAAATGCCACGAAATTGATTAATAATTCCGGGTCTAATTTATCAGTAGCTCCAGCAAATTAAAACGATGAATAAAGAGAGGCATGCGAAACACTCAAAAGAAGCCCGCGAAGACTTGCTCTCACACGCAAGACTTGAAGGGCAAAGCTGTTGGAGGTGAGCATTGCCGGACACATAGTTAAGTTTCAGTATCATTGTTGTACGCATAGCTGCGGTGCTACTAATTGTCGTCATATGCATCGAAGAGTTCGTCGTCTTCTTCGCGGTGTGTGGTGGATTCAAAGTCATCCTCAATATTTTACACTTCCACCAACTCAACTGGCGAAGCCTGCACTAAGTCGCGTAAGGCTTGAACCGTGGCTAATCCGCATGATTACTTTACACGCGAGCACTGAAGGACACATCAGCACGCATTTGTACAAGTTTGAAATTGTTTTTCTCTACATGTTCCGTTGTTGCTTTGCACTGTGATAGCAGTAGTCATCGTCATATGTATCGATATCGTCGTGTTCCTCATGCCAAACCTTACATGCGGGGCAGCGCTTGACGGCAGCGGTGGCGTTTTTTTTTTGTTTGTTTGTTTTGCTGAGGCCACTGCGCGAGCCGGGGACTTGGCAATCGCTGCGAGGAATTTGCTCACAAGCGCTCCCCATTTTCTTGGTATTTTTCCTGCAGCCACGAACGTACGGCTTTTACAACAGCTCCGCTGTCAAAACCCATTGACCCGCATGAAAGACAGCCTTGTATTCGTATTGTATAACTGAATTGGAGATCTGAATGATGAGTTGAAAGTAAAAAAAACGTATTTTAGAAACGCCCTAGTGGATATTGTTAGGTAGTCAACACTCTTTCCAGGCATTCATCTCCGCACATGTACAAGGTGCTTTATTATTGGCCCTTTATTTAAATGACAATAATTGATATTTATTTTAATTTATTGAAAGGCCTTAGTACCCTTGCTATACCCCTTACGGACCATGTGTACCTATGCAGGGCATCGCGTCGCGAATAACGGATGGGCGGATAGATTTTTGGGTGGAGTCGCATATAAATGCTTACGCATCAAGTCAGCGTGGCGCCCTAATTCCGACAGTAAGGTGGCTCATGTGCGTTTGAAAGAAAGTACCCATATAAACGTAAAAATCCCCACAGCGCACACACTATGAAAACATCATTCAACTTCGTTTCACCCGAAAGATTGCCTCGTCGGAATAACGGTCATGCCAATTTTCGCGCGGACTTAGATAAGGTAAAATAGTAAACAACCTGTATAATAACGAAAAAAAAGTAAGGGCGGTGGTGACCTAACAGCTAGGTTCTCACATTTGACTTGTGACATGGTAAGACTACATCGCGGGCGATTTGCAGACGCCGCGGAAAACAAAAAGAAATGGCCGCCTATGTGCGGACTTCACCGCAAACGACGTTCATAGCAATACAGTAGAATCTCGTTAATTCGAACTCGGTTAATTCGAACTGACGTGTGGCCCCGCCACAGCCCTGTATATTTCAATGGGGAAAAGCTCCCGATAATTCGAACTGTCGGTATCCAGAACGGTTAATTCGAACTGGGATCCCCTGGTTTCCATCGCTCTTCGCAGAAGACGTCGGCCCAGAGTGGTTACAGTGTATTGCCAGTCCAAAACAAACAAAACTTTCTAGAGATACAACGCACGAAACAGAAAAACAACAGAGTAGCGCGCTCGCTACGCTGCTGCGATAGCTTATTTCGCTGCAACGGTGCATGCCGTTGCAGCTGAACTTGGGACACTGCTACGAGGTATGCAGGCTCACGCGAGGGCTTTTTGTTTAACAGGCACGAGCTCTTAAAGCGCAGGTGTACTCATCTGTGGCGGCTGAGGCGGTGTACCACCTTGAGGTACATGGGCTTCCAAGCTAACACGCAACGAGACCCCTCTCCAGAACCCCCTCCTTGAACCCGAATATTAATTTCTGATTGCAAGCCTATGGTTCGGTCAAGCCGTGTTGCGCCGCATCTCGCACCCAGTTCTGACGAATATACGTTTTACGGCGACGCCAGTGCTTCAGGGAGCCTTATTACCACAGCCGTCGTAAACTCAGCCATGCAATTTTTTCAAGCCTGCCATTACTACGCCACTTAGAGGCCCCCGTCAACACTTACCGAGCTCGAAGCGATTTCCCACGCCTTGACGACTATAGATCTGCTTAGGCCAGAACGATCACAACCTGTCATAATTTTTAAAGGAGCCATGAAGAAAAAACACAAGTTTGGTTCATTCAAAAGATTGCCTCGTTAGAATCATACTGACACCACCTTTAACTTATACTTCACTCATATAAGCTACATAATTATGAAAAAGGGAATGGCCATGCGACCCACTAGCTCATTTCCCGCAACAGAACTATGATCTCATACCAGACGCTCTGCGATTGGCGGAGGCAGCAAAAGCAAACGCAAATGAGGCAGAGCTTATAAGCTTGCGAAAGAGCTATTTGCGCTTAATTTAGGGCACATTTTTTGAAAGCCTAAGAGTGGTGGGATAAACAGTGGAAGTTACGAAAGCACACGTTAACATAGAAGTACCGATGCGTACTGCTGTTGGTACTGCGCGCCCTATGCTTGGTTTAGCTGCACAGGAATGCGGGGCCTTTGGGGTTGTTTCAGACGACACTGGCCGATTGATGCAAGCGAAGATGTCTTACGTGAACGTATTTGTCGAGCGAGCACCATGTTTCACGAAACGATTGTCTCCATGAACAAAACAAGCCAGGTACAATACGTTCACAAACCAAAGGCAAAAACGGCTTGCCGCGGTGTGGTGGCGCCATCTAGGTTCACTAACGGTAAACAAGGCCCTGTGATGTCATTGCAGACACGAAAACGCACGATTTTGCAAGAAAATCAAAATTTTAACTTAAGTTAATTAATTTCTCAGTGAATAAAGCGTCGTTTGCATTCGGACAAGAAGCGATGGGGTGCACTATAAAACACAAATCGTTCGAATAACTACCAACTTTTGTTTGTCTTCATGGCTCCTTTAAGAGCGAAGCTCTTCAGCAAATCGTAGTTTTTTCGTGTCCGCAGTTAATATTAGCACCAAGAAATTGCCGAGCGCCGCACGTGAACGCGGGCCTCGCGGCGACAGCCTGCAGTCAACAAAACCAGAAAATGCCTAGCGCTCGTGTGTGCGTGCCTACCAACCACCCAGCGTCCCCTGCGCACGTTTGTCATGCCAAGCATACCCACATGGGAGATTGGCCAAGATTACGGCGACCGCCCCGCACTAAAAAATAACCAAGGAAGTGCCTAGCGCTCGTGTGTGCGTGCCTACCGACGACCACCCGCGTTCCCTGCGCACGTTTGTCAAGCCAAGCATACCCATTTAGGGGATTGGCCAAGATTACGGCGACCGCCCCGCACTTAAAAAATTCACGATCTTCCCGTAGGGGAACCCTGAGTAGTATGCGAACCAGCCATGGGGTCGACTCAAGTTCCCATTATTTTTCAGTTCGATCGCGGCGTTGCGGGAGGAGAATGAGGGAGCGGAACGCGCGCGCGTCATTTATACCGCGGAGCTACAGTGGCGCCCCCAGCAGAGTATGCAGCGGCTACCGTCGCGTCTCTAACCCTAAGCTGCTTCGCATTATCGCGCGCAGAGCCGCAGGTGTTGCCATTCGTTGCACAATCCCGGAGAGGAGAGGATCTTCGGAGAGGGGAGGAGAATATCGAGAAGAAAGGAGCGTCGGAAGGAGAGGAGGAATCCTCGCATACTACTCAGTGTGTCCACTACGGGAAGATGACGACGGTGGTTGAACGCGAAGCTATCGTGATGGATTGTTGGTTGGCCAATCCCTAGGGGCATCCTGCCCCAATCATCATCAGCGGTGCATGGCCAGGCATGCGCAGTGGGGGTGCGGACGGCGGACAACGACGACAGGATGGAGGGCCACAGCCCCGAGCATAAGATGCTTCGCATCTAAAGCAAGGAAGTGCCTAGCACTCGTGTGGGCGTGCCTACCGACGGCCACCCAACGTCCCCTGGGCACGTTTGTCAAGACAAGCATACCCACTCAGGGAGATTGGCCAAGATTACGGCGACCACCCCGCACTTAAAAATACCAAGGAAATGCCTAGCGCTCGTGTGTGCGTACCTTGGGGTGACCGCGCAGCCTCATCGGCGCATGTTTGCAAGCCAAGCATACCCACTTAAGAGATTGGCCAAGATTGGCCAAAAAACCTCCAGCTTTCGCCGTTATCGTGGCAACACTTGTTCGGGACGAGAAAAACATCATAGCGTACGTCCCTCCAAGGTGATATCCAATGATTATTACTTCCAAAAAATGAGGGAAGCTGACACTTATAGCAAAAATGATTGAGTAATGGTTTTTGCGGCAGCGAAGAAGCAAATCGGCTGCAGTCGTGGACTTAAACCGTTGTGATGCTTATGAAGGTTGCGTACAGCTTCGCGTCCTTAAAGTCTTACGCGTTAGTGTGAGCTTCCTTCATTTTACTGACTCAATTGAGTCAGTAAAATGAATTAATGTACATTACATTAATGTAAGCCGTCCGACACCTCCGGAAGGTACTTCATCAAGTCCCCATATCCCAAACGATCCACGGGAAGGCTGTGACGCTGCAACGCCTGGACAGCAACAGGCAGATGCGGTGACTTGTATTCCTCCCGACGCATCCACTGCCCTTATTTCCAGTTAACACAATTTCAAAGTTGGTCACTGACAAAGAAGTCCTTCGGCACGCCACACGCCCACTTATCCCACCGTGTGGATCAAACCTCCCTGGTTGGTCACCCGCCATGATGAGGTGGCGCTACGAAGGATTCGCGTCGGGGCTGCTCTTACACCAGCAGCTGTCATCCACACCTGGCCCCCGGGTCGACGGGCTCCGTTTGGTCGGACATGTCCATTTTGCTCCACGTCGGCATCGACCGCAGACATACGCCATCTTCTCCGTAGTCCATATTCCCCGTAGTCCATCATCTTGCCGTGGCCTCCAGAGTTCCCGACAGCAAGTATTAAATAGTGTTGGACTCAACCCAGGCCGGCCGTCCGACTACAGACGCTGGCTCTTTCGGCCTCATCACCGGAGCCTTTTAGACTTCCTCAGTGAAAACTTCCTGTTTCCGTACATTTCTCCCTAGCCCCCACAGTTTGATGCTGCAGAGCAAGCTTTCGCAATAAAAAAAGGCCCACGATTGCAGCCGATATGCTTCTTCTCTGCCGCAACGACCTTTACACCATCTATTTTTGGGCATTGTTGGCCAATCTCCGTAAGTGGGTATGCTTTGGCTTGGCGAACGTGCGCTCGCTTTTTTTTTTCAGCGCGAGGAACGTGTTCACGAGTACGCTATGACGTGTCTTTCTCGTTCCGAGCAAGTTTGGCCACGATATGGCGAACGTTGGAGGTTTTTGCGGCCAATATTGGCCAATCTACCTAAGTGGGCACGCTTAGCTTGACGAACGCGCGCTCGAGGGACGCGTGCACGAACTCTCGGAATTTTCTTAGTATGTTTAACTGCGGACATCATACACAAACGATTTGCTTAACAGTTTCGCCATTAAAAAACGGCAAACAGTGCGAAAACGTAGGAAAATCATCATGCTTCGGAGGCGAACACTGCCAGTTCCAAGTGCACCGACTGCTCGCTTTAAGGCGGAAGCCTTGTGTGGTTTCTGGAACGTGTGACGCAACGAAAATCTTTTTGAGTTACGCAGACTTGCATACAAAATTGAATCGCGCGTCGGGAAAGGGAAACAGCAGCGCCGGAGGTGGGTAGGCCGTGGCCGCACGTGCAATTCAAACCGCCTTGAGATGTGACGTTATCGACGGGGGCGAACAGGACGCTCCTGGCGATAACGAGCGAGCGGGGCGAACTCCGAGGGGTGCGCGACCGCAAATGACGTGCGCGGCCGCAAATTTCATCAGAAAGTTCAATGGCATATCAACAGGAGGCCCGGACTTTCACCCGTCACACTCTCAGAAAGCCCTAGGCATTCACTAAGACATTTGGCTGCTTCTCCAAACGCAGCATGACAGGTCCTTCTGTGAACTTTTTTTTCAGCCGTTTAGTTTTACACTGTTTCAGCAAACGAAATGATCTCATTAAAATGTAGTAGCACTACATTTCGTTTACTCTTTGTTAGTGAAGACAAAAGTCAACGTGAAAGACGAGCACTTACCAATCCGTGGCAAATTCTGCATTTCAGTGGCAGGTACGGTTTGCTATATTTTTCTTTTCGCACCACCTGGAGTGGCGGATTGGCAACCATAAGAGCCTCCTGGGCTCATTTGCGACGCGAGATGACTTGGGTGCAACAGTGATCTGATATGGTTTCAGAAACAGAGACAAAAATACAGAGAGAGAGAGAGAGAGAGCTCTTTATTAGATGAAAGCAGAGAGGTTTGCCGGCATGTTACCGCCTGCATGCTACTCTGCGGGATGGGGAGAAGGGAAGTAAAGGCCCTAAAAGAAGTAGGGCAGAAGAAAGATGGGAAAAGAAGAGATTAAAAAAAAGTGAACACGAAGCTTTGAGCTTTTCGTGGTGACTTAAAAGTCCACACGATCTGACACGTAAAGTTCTAAATTGTCTCTGCGAGGCCGATTCCGTGTAAATAGTCAAATAAAGCAACCAACACTTTTCTCTGGGACGATGGAGAGGGCCAGGGTCCAAGGAGACCTTTCAAAGATATAGATGCGTTGTTGAGGCACTCAATCTTTTCTGCGAGGTGATTTCTTTCTTGGATGTATGCCGGACACTCTAGAAGGACGTGCTCTACTGTTTCGGGCAATCCACAATTATCGCAATAGGGGTTTGCAGTTAGACCGAGGCGATGGCGGTAAGAGTTCGTGAGCGCTGCGTTGAGACGCAACCGGTGGTAAAGGGTTTCAAGCTTACGTGGAATCCGCTCTGGTAGCCTCATTCTGAGTCCAGGGTCTATATGGTGCAGGAAAGGGTGCCGAGTTTCAGGACAAGACCAGAGGCGGTTTCGCTCCTCTAAGGCAAGCTCCTTCGCTAGCGCCGCGGCCTCGTGTTTTGTGAAAAAAATCTTTCTTACATTTCGCAGCTGTAGGCCTCTGCGAGCTGTCTCATCCGCTTTCTCGTTGCCGAGAATGCCGCAATGTGCAGGAATCCATTGTAGGGTCACTCGGTGACCGGCGACGTAGGCGAGATGGTGCAGGTACGTGACGTCACGGGATACATGCTCGTGAAGGCTGAAGCAGCTGGCACGCCGTAAGGTTTGCAACGCCGCCTTCGAGTCCGTGAATATAGCCCATTCGGCTGGTGGCTGACGAAGAATGTAGCGCAGGGCTTGTTTAAGTGCATGGAGCTCGGCAGACGTGGATGAGGTTGTTCGTTCCAGGCGGTAGGACAAGGCTTTGCCGGTCGACGAAATGAAGACGCCAGAAGAACTACCGTGAGGCGTAGTTGAGCCGTCAGTAAAAATGTGGGCCATATGTGAATATCGGGCATTGATGTGGGCAAGCGCGAGTTGTAGGAGGCAAAATTGTGGCAGAGTTTTCTTGGAGTTGAGACCAGGTATGCTAATGTTTATGCAAAGGGGTGAGAGTCCAGGGAGGGAAATCAGACGGCATGGTTTGTCGTGCTTGAGGGGGTACAGAAATGTTTATAGAGTTTATCGCTTCTGCGAAGCTGGAATTTTCGTTGCGCTGCTGTACATTACGGGCCAAGAAATTGTTTGTGAGTGCAACCGATGCCTCAGGTATATTCGAACTGTTTCCTGCAGCCGGAGAACATCCAAGGGCAAGCAACCAGCCTCCGCAACTGTACCAGTGCACGAAGTGCCCTTAGGCAGACCAAGACAGGCGCGCAGACAATATTTCTTGCTCCGTCAAGCTGTTTTTTGCTTGAAGTCGACAGCCGCTGTAAAACAGGTAGGCTGTAACGTAGCAAGCCATCGACATAAGCCTTGCAGAGCAGCACCATCGATCGACAGTCACTGCCCCAGCGACTGCCGGCAAGGTGCCCAATAACTTGCGACACTGCAGAAACTCGAGTACGTAGTCTGTGGACCTCAGGGGCCCACGAGAGGTTCCTGTCCAGAGTTATCCCGAGGTATCTTTGGGTGCGCACATAATGCAGTCGATGACCCCAAGGATTAACGGGAATTGAGTCATCCGCTTGCGGGTGAATGCCATGGCTACGCTTTTTTCAGGCGATAGACGGAGACCCTTGGGCGCAAGGTAGTCAGATATATTTTTAGAGTCTGGAGCCTCTTTTGTGTATGGCGACGAGACCTTGCTGCACTCCAAATGCAAATGTCATCGGCGTAAATTGTTACTTTCACGCCAGGAGGCAGGGCACGCTTTAAGTTGATTAGCGCAATGTTGAACAGCAGAGGGCTCAAAACTGCTCCTTGAGGTACTCCTTTCTCGATAATGTGACACGAAGTAGGGCCTTCCGGTGTACTCATAAAAAGTTGTCGTCGTTCCAGGTAGCTTGATACCATGCATACAGTCTCCCACCAAAACCAATACCAGCAAGGGACTCAAGAATGGCTGTATGAAAAACCGAATCAAATGCCGCCTTTATGTCTAAAAAGACCACAGTTGGTATGTGCCCGCAGTGTAATTCTTCTTCTAGTGACGCCACAAGAGCAAGGATGCTATCGATGGCAGACCGGTTTTGACGAAAGCCATTCATTTCAGGCGGATAAAGCTTCCTGCTTTCGATGTACCAGGTCATTCTTTTAAAGATCATTTTTTCCATAAGTTTTCCTATACAGCTTAGTAGGGCTATGGGACGAAAAGATTCGTATCGAGTTGGTTGTTTTCAGGTTTTAAGATGGCTGTAATTTTGGCTGTTTTCCATTCTGCAGGTACAGTACCACGCAGCCAGGTTGCGTTGTAATACTCCAGAAGGCGTAAGCGCGAGTGATGAGAGAGGTGGGAAACTGCTTCATATGTTATGCCGTCGTAACCTGGAGAAGACCGTTTCTTCACGTTTGAGATGGCCGCGTTCAACTCGCCTATCGAAAATGGAAGGTCCAGGGCGGGCAGAGAGGTTGGTGGCGCTGCGTCAGGAACACGCTGAGGAGACACTTGAGGTCGTAGAAATCGTAGACAGGAGCCTACAATAACCTTCAGCCGCTTCTTTCTGGGAAATTCCCTCGTGTAATGACAACGCCCTGAAGGGATGTAGCTGCTGGCTGTCTTTCCGCATGCCCTTTAGGACCCGCCATATCCGGGAGAGAGGCTGGTGCACATCTAATTTAGTGCAGAAATCGCGCCACCGTTGTCGACTTAACTTTTCCAAGTAGCGTCTCACAAGTCTTTGAGCTTTGCGAGCTGCCTCAGATCCTCTAATTTTTGTACGGCGAGCCTTCCGCTCAGCGCGCCTACGGATAGCACGCAGCCGTTCGTATTCTTCGTCTTTTTTGACATCTAAGCGCCTCCTCACGACGATCGAGGCTCTTTCAGACAACTAGCCATAGTTGGTATTAGGTCCTTGTCGGAAGTTGCGGCGGTGATCTCCTCGTCGACGCGGTTTTTGAAAACTTCCCAGTCTGTGCGCGTGAATTTTATTTCACGTCTAGATACAGCCACGTCTTGGTAAGATATTAAAATTGGGGAGTGATCGCTGCCTCTTGTCTCCAGGTCAGTACACCAAGTAAACTTTGGGATGAAGCTGTTGGAGGCAAACGAAAGGTCAATGCAGCTGCTGAGTGTGGGATTTTTTAGATAAGTAATACTGCCGTCATTTAGTGGTTCAAACCCATTTGTAGAAGTAGTTCCGCAAGCCTTGATACAGGAGAATTTGTTCGTGCACTTCCCCATATTTCATTGTGTGCGTTGAAGTCTCCGCAGATTATATGGGGTGGGGATGTACTAGCGATAACGTTTTCAAGCCTGCAAACATCAAAGGATGCACCTGGTTCCAGGTAGGTGGCAATTAACGTAAACCGTTGAGTACCAATAACAGTATTGGCACACACATATTCCTCACTCTCATGAGGTGGGACGGGAACCGCTGCAGCCTGCATATCTTTGCGAAAACCTATCAGCAGGCGGCTGACGCCAGTAAAGCGGTGCGAATGCAGAAAATAGTAATTTTTGAGTCGAAATTGATGGCCAACGCGGGACTCTGAGATTACAATAAACGGGAATTGATATGTCTGTACGAGTTGACGAAAATCGGCAAGTTTTGAGCGCAAGCCGCGGGCATTCCATTGAAATATTGTGCAGTTCTTGAGGTTGGCATTTAAAGACACTGTTGGAGAGGCGGTCGCCAATTTAGACTTCATTGCTGTATCTCAAAACCACGCTGCGGCGTTTCGAAAGAGGATGACATAAGGGGCTCCAGAGCCAAGACCGCTTCGACTTCAGGAAAACTTTTAGAGGAGGGGTTAGCTCGAAGCAGGGCCTTGATAGCCGCAAATAGCATAGGAATGACAAAACTCACAACATCATTGGGTAGACTGGTGTGCCGTCTTGCCATGTTCTTTAAGGGGACGTCGCTGCGGTGACGGGGTTGACATTTTAGAAGCGTCTGGCGTGTCTGAGAGGCTTTGGGTTGTTGTCCTTTCTTGGGCTGCTTTTGCATAGGACTTGTTCGGAGGTAGTGAACTTTGAGGCGGTGGGTCATTCGATGAGGTCGTCACCGACGTCGTAAACACAACCTCAGGGTTTGGCGGAGGTTCACGTCGGTTGAGAGCTTTTCCCTGGATTTGCTCGACACTGCGAGCAAGAGTGGCAGCCTTTTTCTTGGGCAAGCTCCATACGAACGGGGGTGAGGGCCTCCGCAGTTCGCGCAGTGAGTTGGGTCCTAGAGGTACAGTCCTTATGCGGGTGAGCCCCAGCGCAAATTTTACATCGCACTGGTCCTCTGCAGTTCTTGGCGATGTGACCATGCCGCTGGCATTTGAAACATTGAGTTGCTGATCCCATGTATTCCGTCACCGGAAAACTGCAGAGCCAGAAGCCGAGAAACACTCGTTCTGGCAGTGCTGAGCCAGATTTAAACTCTAGGATCACAGATCGTCGCGTGATTCACTTACAATGCTGTCGTCATTACGGGCATAGGAAACTTGCCTGCGGGCAGATATTACACCTTGGCTGCTTAGGTAGTTTCCAAGATCCTTGTCCGTTTACTCGAGGGCACACCTTGGATTCTCCCGTAAGTCGCCATTTAGGAATGAGGTACGCGAGTTTCGGTGGTTATACCAGCGAGGCTGGAGATCTGTAAAAGACGGTTCACAGCAGCAAGAGACGATACGGTGACCATAAGGCTGCCGTCTTTGTTCAAACGATGAGTCAAGACTTTTTCCTGGGCGGCTGTCACGACCTCCGCTGCAAATGTTAGGTTGACTCTCCAGAATGAGCATCCTGCGGCTGTCGGTTGAAACACAACGGGAATTCTGGCGTTTCATTTTTTCTTGTACGTGACAGGAGTGAACGCTACCTGGTTCATTTCAACTACGGCGTCAGGAGAATTGGCAGAGTTGTGTGGAGCTGGGTCAACTGCACGCTTTTTTGAGGCTGGCGGGTATTGAGGGTCAGCAGGGATGTTGCATGACATAGCAGATGAAGACTGGTGTGGCACGCTTCCGTCGACGTTTCCATCATGGCGGCATGGAGCAGAGATGATGGCGGTACCCCGTTGTGCCACAGAGTACGCTCACTGCTCCGGCGAGCCGCTTGACGCGGTGGGCCGCCTCCTGGGAATCGCTGTAACGTTGGGGAGGAGACAGCGTAGTAGAAGACGGCACTGAAAGCGTTAACATAAAGAAAAAGCGAAGAAGATTTCGCAGAGCGGTATGGCAAACACCTGCCCAACCGATCTTCGTCGTCTTCCCCGACAAAAATACAGTTTTCAACGACGTGCATGGGGTCGTCTCAGAAAGCTTTGCAACGACCGAGGCATCCAAGTGGCAGCTTCACGTCTGGCCACGAAGGTGGACTAATTAGCCAAGAGGTTTTTCGTGTCTGAGATACACAAACCAAGAGGCGGATGAGCTTCCTTTCCGAGATCGACATAAAAAGAAAAAAAAAAAAACAATTGAGGCTGAACGCCTTAGACAGCTCCCTTCCGCACTCAATTCGCTGAATTTTCGATTCTTTCTGACGCCTTTTCTAAGCCAGTCGCTCTTGTGCCCCCAAGTAGGCGCGAAGTCTTGAGAGGTTGACGCGTACATAGGAAAAGGAAAAAGAAGGCACCAAGAATGGGGCAAAGTGCTAACGAGAAAAGGAACTGCTGGGACTACACATACTCGTTGACTAGGGATTGAAACCGAAGCAAGTAAATGCGTAAGGTTACAGAATAGAAGACGCGGCTAAAAGAATTTAGAACTGAAATAATCACGACACGAGAGCATCCTATATACGGTGTACGTAAAGGCGCGGTGATGTAATGGCAGTGGATTGCTTTTTGGCAGGTTCAAAGCCATTACGGCTGTCGCATGCTCCACTGTGTTTTAATGAGAACGTAAGGTTTTTTGTCGATAGGGTTTTATCACAGGACTTATGGAAATCGCATATCTCGATGGTAAAATCTGCTGTGAACACACCAAAAAAAAATGGGGTGGGGGAAATGGCTAAACTGCATGCTATCACAAGTATGCAGTAACAGCGAGTAAAATGAGGCTCAAACCCCCTGCCCATAATCACGGCAACGAAGCACCGGACAGGTTGCTGCTCGGCCACCTGTTTTGAGACAAGGATATACTTACATATTCTCGTTAAAGAGGATACATATATAGAAAAAAACATCTATTATAACGGGAAAACTGTAGGTGATATGGGAGTAGGGGGTGCAGAAGTTAGCGAGCATTGGGGTCATGGATATCCTGCTTTTGGTGGGATCCTTGGAGGTGAGCCCGTGGCGCCGAGAAGGCGGGATCAGTTTTGTGCGCTCGGGGTGAGGTGAACGGAGCAGACCGAAGGCTTTAGACTGCTCTTGCGAAACCACTTTGAATTGAGTGGTAGACGTACACAGTCATATAAAGGGTAATATATTGGCACACTAGGGAAATCTACATGCCCCAAGCGAACCAAGAACCATATACCAAAATGTTAACGCGCACTTGCCTGTTTGGCGGAGTCAAGGAACATTCTATAACTTATAATAATTGTTGTGCCTTGAAGCAGGCATTTCACCCTTTATGCGCATCGTCCTACGGACAAAGCAGAGCACGCGAACGAGAGCGTAACGGGATTTATACTTAGTTCTCAGCCACCATTTCTCATACAACAAAGTATAAGCAGAAGCTGATGAGCGGGTTTTAAATGACAGCAGGTCAACATATCGATCGTCACCAGCTTGAATAGTAGTATGGAGAATAATTTTTGTTTACTAGATATATAGGGCCTGGCCGCTCTAAGAGCTAATTAGCGATGTGTAAGAGATACGAATTGAAAAGTTAAACAGAAAAGGCGCGTAGTTGCGCGCGTTATAGGTGTAAATGTTGTGCTCCATTTTTGCGGGACGAAATGTGGGACTGAAAACGTGGTGACCCAGGCCGGGTGTAAGATTCTTCAGGTTACATGTTGAACTTTTAAGAACGTTGGTCGAAGCTACGCACACCTAGGCTGCGTTTTAGGCTACGACAAATACAACAGACAGCGTCTTTCTTTATGTTTTTAAATTCATATACTAACCCGTGGTATGTCTGCATCTGTCTAATGCAGTGTAGCGTTGTGGACTACGCCCTGATATCTTACTTGTAGGTTTCGAGCTTAAGTTGCTAGTATGTATTAAAGGGACACTGAAGTGAATTTGTCAAGCTCCCGTTTTGCTTGCACTGCGTAGACTGGCTCAAATTAGCACATTTCATCGTTTATCCGGTTGACAAATCGGTAATTATTTTACAAAGCGCGAAAGAAGAAAAACTACCATGGGCGGTTTGCGGCGGCCGCACCAACTAAGCTGTGACGTTGGGAGGAGGGGCACCGTGATTGGACGATGTCCAAGGTTAGCAATTCACGTTTCGGTTTCGGTTCTGTAAAACAACATGTTTGACATCCGATGGCGTCGTTGCATGGGCATTCTCAATATCACAGTAATCGTAGTACCGCGCTTCTGCCATGTTGTCGGCTGTAAAATGGATAAGATAAGCCTCCCAGGACGGCTTGGAATCGTAGCATTCACTAGCTGAGGCCTACGCAGTGCATGAACGCCCTCCGCGTCCCCGCAGACGCTCAAATGCCATGCGCTTTTCCCCCATATTTGGAGCTTGCCTCACTCATGCCTGTATCGTAAAAAGCGTGTTCGCACCAGGCCAAGGGTTCTGGCCTGTGCCCACTGCCCGCAAGCAGTCGGTGCTTATGGCAACAGCACGCCAACGAGAACTCGCTAGCGCGCGCCACTGCCAGCCTGCGCGAGTTCTGTGGACTAGTTCGTGGAGCACTGAACGTGCGGCCCAAAAAAAAGGTGAACTCAGTATAGAAAAACATCGGCGAAAAACGAAAAAGTTAACTTATAAAAAAAAAAGCATGCACCCGCGGGTATTCGAACTGTGACTGGCAAAACACTTCCGATGACATACTAAGAGCTCCAGACCACTAGGCTACGGGCGGGCGATGCCGATGATGGAAATATAGGTATATAATGTATAACCAGTTTTTAATTTTATTTAGTTTTAGTATTTCAAGCAGCTTGGGTGACTATTTGTTGTATATTGCGCTCGTGCAGTAAGCGTCCCCCGAGTTACCACAATAGCTCACGTCTAGCAATTGCATTTCTTAGACGGAAAAGCGTTCGCAGATGCGTAGTCGTGCTGCTGACCGCTGTGCTTGTTCGCCCAGCGCAAAAAAGTGCTTCCCGCACCATAGGTTTACGCGCTGTACGGTAAAAATATCAGTTGTTTTATTTCCTTAGTACCTATATTGACTTCGCTGACTCTTCTCCCCCTTCAAGAGGCCTTATATTTTCTACTGGCGTAGCAGTCAGCGAAACGTCGCATGTGCGCTTGCAGCGCTTGTGTGAAGCGACCTTGACTTGGAGCTAGATACAGTGTACAAACTAACCAAGTAAAGAAAGGCACTTCTTCCATTCCCAAACGTGTTGTGTCTTAGTTTCAACTGATCGAGCGAATTGCGACGACCCGTCGGCGGCCGGCGGACTAAACGCTGAGCCGACTGACTCGGTCGCGGAAGGTCGGCGAGCCGTGCAGTAGCGCAGCCAATTGCCAGATCCTCTCCTGTGACGTCACCTGAAAACGCCACAGAAAATGGGCGAGAGTGCAGAGAGGAGGACAGCATTTTCGAATTGATTTTTTTACTAAATAAATTCGCGTAAACGCGCTCAGAGAGTGGTCGAAACGGGGCCTAGGGGCTCCGGACTACAATTTCGCTCGTCGTAATCCCGCATTGTTTACAAATCACTCAGTGTCCCTTTAAACACTAGTTGAAAGTCAACGCTCTTTGCGTCCCTTCTGCGCTTTGGTTGACCTTCTTCACTTCGTTTTTATTTTGAAATATGAATGCCATACAACTTGGCCAGCTTTAAAGGTTTTTTTTTTTGTGGTTTGAGTCCCAGAAGTAAATACCAAATAGTTATTCTTTCAAGGCCACCGTTCCACAGTTTCACGATGACAAGCTGTGTTGTTGTACAGCGGACCTGTTTCCGTATCGCATATAGCATGGGAGCGCAGCCTCCCAAGAAAACCGAAGTGCGGTCTCCGCCAGTGCAGTCGTCGCGCGCTGTTGTCATTGCTACACACGCACACGTACATACAGGCACCTTCACGTACACGTTCCCGCATACATGCACGCACACACACGGACACAAACGCACGCACGCTTGCACACACACAGCGCACGTACAAGCAAGTGCACGCAAATGCATATGCATGCACGCGCATAATTAAACGCAGATATGCATGTGCATGTGACTCCATGCCCACATATACAGAGAGAAGAGAGAGAAAGATAGAGAATAGAGAGACTAATTTACGTTATTAATGAAACGAAGCATGACTACGGCAACGGTGCTACTTGGGGGGGGTGGGGGTATCAACAATATAGGTGGTATTCGTTGAAAAGTTTAGCGGTCAATTTCTTCGCTTGGCAAACGCTGGTAACGGCCACAGACATGGCCGATGCGCCACAGACACGGCGCGGCTTGGGCCACTGCGGCCACACGCCGAATTAAAAAAAAAAAAAAAAACCGGCTTGCGTCATCTGCTCCGTTCCAATCCGATTCTAAACGGTGGCGTCAACAGAGATGTTATTAATCGCACTCACTATGAACTCGAGGCAATACTTTGCGTTCGCTGAGGTGGAGTTTGTAACGTGAAACAGTCATATGTTTCACAGTCGGGCTTAGCATGGACAAGTACCGCCATCCCGCGGAGCCCGACGTAACGAGTGACGCACTCACACGGTTGCATGGAGGAGGTGCCTGATCTGTGGGCCGTGCGCACCAACGTTTAAACTTTGGTGCGCACAACGCACAACGTCGCCCAGCAACAGACGCTTGGCCACAGATATGGCGGCGCGCAGATATGGCGGCGCGCACTTTGGTTGCCTGCATGCATTCCACGCCATTGAATGCCGGCTATACATTCGAGATTGTACAGCAGTTGATCGCAGGTCTCACGAGTAGGAGCAAAGTACGTGACCACCACGCTATATAGGCATGTTGCTACCGGTGGAAAAAGGGTTATCGCTAAATAAGTATGTCCATGCTTTCGCCTTCAAAGCATGTAGGCAGAAATAAGTGCCCTAGAAATTTTTTATCAGTTTCTACCACAATCTTCAATTCAGTAGAATGCGAAGGCATATACAGGTATGTACGCGGTGTGTACAAGACAAAAATAAAAATAAACGGGGCCGATCAAGCAAGAGCATGGAAGCCAGACTGTGGGAAGCAAGGCAATACATGTCTTATGTTCGCTTTCACAGCTTTGCTCTTAATTTGAGAAGAAGATAACGTCATCCCACGTTTTTTCTTTCACAGTGAGCAAGCTGCACCGTACAAACCTTATAGCTGTGACACGGCTATAACGTTGCATTCTCATTACGTGACCGTGCACCGCCTGAGGGTGCCCGCATTGTTTGGCGCAGAGCCAAATTTAGTGTGAGATGGTGACAGCTGCCAGTATAACCAAGCCATTTTTTGTGCGGAGCCGATTGCATTACGTATAACGTTACCTGATAGACGCCAGTAAAGATTCCATTTACGACAGGCCCCATGCCTCAACAGATGGTTGCACAAGTAGGACAGATAACACATATAAAAATAATAAGGACACGCAGTCTTTCTCTTACGATCTCACAATGCCTGAGAATCAGTTACCGCATAGTTAGGTCACTGAGTTATGTGTCGCTCAGTAATATTATTGTTGAGTGTATGATGTTGCAACACACGCAGAAACACAATTTTCTTTTTCAGATCGCTTCACTGCAATACCTATTGTGGGAATGCCAGCTTTGTAGAGACTAAACTTTATGCAGTTTATTCAAAGTCGGATTCACTGTTCAACACTAATGCACTACTGGGAAAACATTTTTCCGGAAGAGATATCAGCTGGCTATATGAAAATACGGAGGATATAGGACGTTTTTTTTTTTTTAAATCTCCCCAAGGACCTTCCACCACGAAGAATTTGGCGACATGTTTCACCCACTCTTTTTGCTGACAGCTGTTTGGTAACGCCGACTTGGCGACGGAAGACAGGGTGTAGCGTGTCAGGGGCATTTGCAGCGAGGCAAGATGATACATGGCCAATTGTTTACTCAGTGGGTACGAGCCAAACAAAAAGAAGTGAAAAGAAATAGATTGGCCAAGGAGCTGGAGGTAGAATCAAACTAGCAATAATTTTTGAATCTACCAGAAAACGGTCGGCGTAGCTGCGAATTCAGCGTGCGATATTTTTCGCAGTAGGGGCGTAAGAAAAGTAACGCGTCCGACAACAAAAGAGCAAAGTGACTCTGGTAATTTCACTCATGAAAAAGAAACCTGAAGACATACCCTGAGCGAGTGCGCGGCGCACGCCCTTCATTCTTCCCGCTTCCCTAAGGGGAAAAATGGGCGAGAAGAAATAAAAACTAGGTCAGGAAGAAGGAATAATAAAACAGACTCCGTCCGACCGCCCCTATCGTATTCTTGGCGCTTCATACAAGGGGGAAAAATAGGGAGGCAAAAGTAGCACCCCACAGAAAAAAAAAAAAAGACGAAATCACGCTGGCCTGACCACCCCTCCATCCTTTCCGATCTCTTTAGGGAAAAGAAGGCGAGGAAAAAGGATAGGTGCAGAGAAGGAAGAAACAACAAAATAGCTCTGGTCGGATCACCCCTTCGTCCTTCCTGCTGCAGGAAGGAGAAAATGTGGGAGGAGGTCGAAGGAATTGTCACAGAAGGGGCAACATCACTCGCGTTCGGACGCGCGAAAGGAAGGTCGGCAAGAGTTCCCCAGGGCGTGGCGCGCAACCCTTTTGTCCTTCCCTGCTGTCGCAAAGGGATGAAAGGAGGGCAGGGGAAAAAAGCAGGCCAGAAAAAAAAAATTACGCCGGTCTACACCCGACAAATAGGCAGTTTAACAAAAAGCAAGCTATCCCACGCACCGAGCACACCCTCACGCACCGAGCGCACCCCCACCCTCTGCGACCCTGAAAGGAAAAAGGGAAGAACAAAACAAAATAGCAAACGAGGAAAACGTCCCCCCTTCGTTTTTGTCCCCTTAAAAGTAAAATGTGAGGGCGAAAAAAAAATTCTAGGGCGGAAAAAAAGGAACAGAAATCACTCTGATCTGGAAGCTCTTCGTTTTTCCCTGTGCCTTACGGGCAAAATAGGAAAAATGTTAAGCCACAGTGACGAAAGAACGAAATCCTTCTGGTCTGATCACCCCTTCGTCGCTTTCGGTCCCTTGAAAACTAAAAGAGGGAAATTTTGGGCATAGAGGCAAAAGAACAACATCGCGCAGATCCGATCACCTCTCCACCCTTGCCGGTCCCTTAAGGGCAAAAATAAAATAAGGAGGGCCACAAAGAAAGCACAAAATCGCTCTGGTCTGATCACTACTTCGTCCTCCCACTTCCTTAAAAAGTAAAAACTTGGTACAAATAAACTGCACAAAGACTGTCAATACTGTTAAAGCATCGCCATGACGACGGACACAAGACGGGCGCTGTCCCGTGTTTTCTTTTTTTACTTGCATAGTTTTTGCGCTATTCGACCAGTTCACCCTATTCTGATGTCTTTTCCTGCAGTTTTGTGATGCGAGGAGCATCACATCTGCAGTTATTTCAAGGATTTCGGTGACATAAGGCATGAAAGCAGGCAAAGGAGTGGTACATTTAACTCTGGGCTCTCGTACATATGAAGGAATATGTATCAACAAAAGTGGCCGAATCTGCTTAATATACTGATAAAGAAGGCAATTGATATCTAAGGTACCATTCTCTCTGTTGTGAACGGACCTATTCGTTCTGCAACCCAACATTTATTGCATTCTACCTACACTTCTTTTAGATAGCCGAAACAAGTTCGTCTGGTTATATGTGGTTGTGTAGTTTCTCGCATGTTGTATTTTTATCGGAAAGAAGAGAATCGTCTTCACTCCCGGGAGTTATTTATTCTACATGTAGCAAGCGCTATTTCTCGTCACATACGAGAATAAATTAAATACAGGTCCACCCAGTGCGAAATCCGCTGAAACAGCGGAGCTGTGCTTCTCTTCTGTTGACTCGGACGTCAAGGGGCCCTCGCCATGAAATCGGCAGCACCGTCGCCGTGCAAACTCTACGATATGCGCAAAGGAATCGATAGCTAAACGTCGGCGGTTAAAAGCTACCTCCCCTTTCACTCCCCAACCGGTTGTGAGAGGAACCCGCTTCTGCGAGACCACTGCGCCCTATGCCGGTTGTTCTGCTAAACGGTTTCGGTGAGGCAGCCAGCGGTTCTGGGAACGTGCTCCTACCCCTGCGTGACGCCCGAAAATAGGAAGCTTTAGAATACGATGCCACACGCTCTGTGGTCCCCAAGCGCCTTGGGGCGTCGTACTGCGCATGCGCAGAACCCAAGCCGTCCTTGGGGCTTTGGGTTTGCGTTTAGCGCGTACGCTGTGGGCGCCCCAAGGCTGGCCCTAGAGCCTAGGGTGCCTGGGTAGCTCGCCGCCGGAGGGGCGGAGGAGCCTGCGGCCCCTACCTAGAGCCACTCAATAAGCTCCATCTAGTGGCTCTAGCTGGCCTCAAGAGGAGCTTGCGTTCCTTGCGTAGCTCTCGCAGCCAGCGAGACTGCGCGTGACCATGGCGGAAGCGAAACCTGCGGCTCGTTTCCGGATCCGCCCGATCAACTAGGACGATCTCTGAGCTGAATTTGTAGATTCCGCGCGTCGTTCGGCAAGAAATTGATACAGCAGGCAATCGTGAAGCGTTTTCTTCCTTCGGAAACGGTCCGCGCACACGCCGGCCGCGCCGGCGCGCTCGGCCCACTAAGTGGCCCCAACCGGTGCAGACCACTGATCTCCACTTTGTTGCTGGATGGCGCTTCGCCGCTGTCACGGCCGGGCGCGCGCACGGCCACCGGAAGTTCAACGGCTCGTCCCGGAAGTCGGGCGTTTGCTACGCTTTTCAACCGCTGATAAGCGTCCACATTGGCAAATTTTGCATTTTCTCTCACTTTATTGCATTTTGGCTATACACATCGCGTTCAGATCGCAACTTATGCTATACCGAAACATGCGACGTTAATATGAAGCAGAATTTAATTGCGAAGGAGAACGAAAATGTCACTTGGGTCTTGGTTTGAGAGCAGACGACGCAGCTAGAACGGGATTTATGCTAGAAATTTACGCTAGGGATTTATGCTAGAAAGAAAACAACGTGGGCACGGCGTCAGGCTGTAGCCGAGTTCATGCGCCCGTTCTGTCAAAACAGTTGTCAGTAAGTGGTCACTGCAGAGCCTGCTGCCTGGGGATGGAGCCTATTTGTCCCTTTCCTAATACCCTGTTTACACGGGCACAGTTAACCACGGTTAAGCGAACCGCGGTTAGACAATCGCAGTTTGCTGCGTTACACGACAGACGAAACTGCGGTTACGTCGCTAACCATGGTTAACGCAAACTGAGCTTGGCCACCTCAGTTCGGTCACGCTAACCGCAGTTTCCGCCACCGCAGTGTTCAAAATCGCACAAGTCAGTTCGGACGCAAGTGGCGGCGCATCAGCGGAGGCGAAAAAAAAAATCACCTGCGTTCGGAAGAGACGAAGGTTCTCAAATAGCGGGCGCCCCAAAGCTTTCCCCAAGACGCGCTTGCGTTCTTTGCTTCGCTCTCGCAATCAGCGCGACTGCCCGTCAGCAGCGGCTCGTTTCCCGATCCGCCCGATCAATTACGACAAAAGCCGTGCTAAGTTTGTAAATTCCGCGCGTCGTCAGCCAAAAATGGATATAGCAGGTAATCCTGAAGCGTTTTCAGCGCTCGGGAAACGATCGGCGCCGCGTCGGCCGTGCCTGCATACACGCCAGCGCTCCTGCCCGCACGGCACTGCTAAAACCAAAACAGCCAAAACCACAGTTTGCGATAACCGCGGTTCAAGTTTAATAACCACGGTTAAACTTCACTGCCATTACTTTCGCCGTGTAACTAGGGTATGAGTTTGCCACCCAACGCCGGTTTAAATCCGGCTTAGAGCGAGGGAATCTGCGTAACAAGAGCCACAGATTAACGATACTGATTTGACATTTGCGTTTCGCTGCGTATCACGCACGTCGTACAGAATATTGTAATACTTCTAAGTGGAACGTCTTCCCAGACGACTTCTCTGGTCTGCTTGTGCAGTTGACGGCGTAACAAGCAGGCATTTTTGGCGGAATGCGCGCGAAACAAGCCCATACGTAGCATGCGCTATGCTGGAACGGCGGTCATTTGCCCGACTTCCGGGACGAGCGCTCGAACTTCTGGCGGCCGCGCGGCGGAGAGCTCGAAGCGCCATCCAGCAACTCTATGGGAGATCAGTGGTGCAGACCATGGTAGTACCAGCTTGTAGTCACTTTTCCAATCAATCTGATCGCGAAAAAGTTCCACGTGCGAGAAAGTAGATGTTAGTGTAAGGAAACATTGTGCTGGGGTTTGTTATCAGCGCTGATCTTAAAAGCGGCGATCAATACTGCCGCGATGCTAAGCCTACGCAGACCGGCCCGGAGTTTCGACGGTCCGACCTAAGGTCCCTAAAATTACCAAGGTAGCGTCAACTGCTCCCTCATTCCCCGCTGCCCTCCTCTTTTTTCCTTTCCCTCACCCGCGGCGCCGCGGTCCCTTTAACTCCGCGGCGGGGCCGCCATTTTTTTGGCCGCTGAGAGCAGAGCAGACGCCCTCGCAACGCTTCGGGCCGCTCGCTGCAGTTTTTCGTGCAGTTTGCTGTTGTTCTGGCGCCGAAATCGCTCTTTGGTAGCGTTTATAGGATTTCTACAGCCACGTTTTACCAACACGCACTGACTGATAGTGTTTTGTTTTATATTTTTGTCTACGAGGGGATATTTGCGGGACGGATGCCGGTGGCGCAAACGCACAGCGCGGTTTTTGTTTACGTGTGAGGCATTCTGTAACATCTCAGGATAGCTCGTGAATGCGAAAGGATCGAGCGTGGACATTTGAAACTGCTCTGTTACGGTAGTTCCGTTCTTGCATTCGCGTGACTGTGGTCGTGCAATCACTGCACAGAGGTCTTGCGCACGGTTCGCGGCAGTATACAGAGGGCTTCATTCACAAATGCCGTCGTTCGAGCGCTGCGCTGGTGTCAGTTAAATTCCGCCTCTCCACCTTCTTGGCGAACTGATGGAGACGAAATAGGGATGTTCTTTTGATGCGCGAGCCGAGAGGACGATCTCGACTCGCTCCGATGACCGACGACCGATGCTTGGAGCGGGTGAGGGATGAGGACTGCCTTCCTTGCTAGATATTAGGTTTATTACATTATTTACAAAACTCCAACTTTACATCAGGTCAGAGTGACGGTTACATTGTCACTCTGACAGCAGCAGCCTGTTCGGCCGAGATCTATACTAAACTAGATCCCCTCTCGACCGACCCCGACAAAACCCATGCCTCCGGTTTTGATACGAAAAACCCCGCCTCCAAGAAGGGGCGTACAAGAAAGAGAGAAAAAACCTTTCAAACAATTATAGAAACCATTGATTGGCCACAGGAACCAGCCAATCACACACATGTCCCCCCTGCGGTCACGTGACCTAACACTCTCTCTTACACACTCATAGTGCGTTTCCTACGCACGCTGTTGCACCCGGCCAGAAAATACAGGACATCTGCGGCCTAAAGTGAACCATCCATTACGTCAGCGGGCGGCATCTGCACAAACAACAGCCAAGCCGAGGGCCCGGAGCGGTCCTCGCGCGGCTGACCTCCCTCCGCGCGGCGCCTCCCGCGACGCCCCAATGTCCCGCGACGCGCGGGCAATGAGGGTTGCTAATTCCCCCAGACGAAGGGCGCCGCCGCCTGCCGCCTGTCCCCCGGGAAGAGGCGCTTCAGGCCCAAGCGATTGTCTTCAAGGCGAACGACCCGTCAACGGAGCGCTCCCGGCGCCGGCTTCGCAGATTCTCAAAAACTTACACCGCGCGCCCGTTCGACACTAAGATACGCACCATCATTCAGGTTCCCGTCAGCTTGCCATGCCGAATGACTCTGCCACCTTCGACGCGACAGAGGCACTCAGGCTAATCGCCCCCGTCCTTTGACACACAAAAGGACGGGCACAACACAACGCTCTCCGCGGCTCCGAACTTGGCGTCCGTGCGGCTACATGAAAGGGACACAGGATCGTAGCTACCAGCGGAGGCGACGCCAATACATGGGCCACCGGCGGCCTCCATTAATTACATGCGGAGCCCGAACTTAACAGTGTCCTTGCACTTGCCTTTCTTGCGATGGTTGGGAATCCTCAGCGGCGTTCACTCTGCACCCGCTTTTACTAACGACCTACATCCTACCTTAATTCCGCGCAGTCTAGAGTGCTTTGCCGTTTTTGTAGAAATGTTTCCTTCACCTTCATGTCGTTATAGGCTGCTGTGAATAGAATAAGCTGCTGTGAATCTGCTGGGATATATTCTGGCATATTTGTACGTTGCACTAACACAGGAATACACCCGAAAGAAATTCGAAAGAGGACCAATGCCACTATGATTATCAAGAGAAAACAATAAATCACAAAAATTAATTGGTGCCACCAAATAGATATTTTATTGCAAAAAACGTCCGCAATGACATCGTGCTGCTGACGTGGCTTCCTGTGACAAAAAATGTTGGCAGTGGCATTTGGGTTTAGTTTTTTTAACGCCAAGCTTCTCCAATATCGGTTGCTCAAATTGATCCGTGAAATAATCCTATTGAGAAGGGAAAAAAATGTCGCCACTGAGTTTGAGATGCGCCACAAACACTCCGCAAATATAGGCAATAATGCATTGCAGAAGAGAGTTAGTGACCGTTCTACCGTAGCATGGTCAAATTCGTGTTCGCACATCTGCTCAGTGCCGTGTCCGCTCAACTCGCTACACTAAACCGTTTAGCAAGCGCTTTGCTGGACAAAAATAGGTCTGCTGAAAATAATATAGTCGCCCACTGTGTTTTGGTTCAAATCGCAATGACTGGATACGCTGCGCCGTTGACTACTAAGATGAAGTAAGCGCGCACACTGCAAATGTACGGCATCACGTGTAATGCAAACGTAAGTCGTAATTAACGTTCCTCTGTGCATACACGGAAGAAGGGCGTACAGCCGTTACGGTGCGAATATGCATTTGAAGTGCCTATTCAAACGTGCGCGAATTTAACAGAGCGATAACAGAAATTGCGAATCAAACGTATGAACGGCGTGGTCAGTATATTAGCTGGCCTTAAATTGTTTTACCTAGCCGCAATTTTTTTTTCTCGCAACAGCCTCAATTTGCGCCGCACCGACCAAGACCATATTACGCAGCAAATCACTCCAATGTCACAACAACGGGATTATAATACCACCCGGGTCGCTAACACACTAAACATGACTTCACGCCAAAAAGAGCGTACACGCAGTCGGAACGCATACGCTACATGGTCAGACGCAAGCTGCCGTCGGCCAAAACAAGCACGAATTCAGGTGAACGATTCTCTCGTAACGAAAACCTTACGACAACCGATTGAACATGCTACGCCGCTGATAATGATGCGGGAAGTTAAGCGCGCACATGACAAATACACGGCCTCTTATCCAAAGCAACGCTTACGACGGGACGAACTCGGCGCTGCGCGCAATGCCTACTCAGAACAAAGGGTGGACGACGGTCGCAGAGGGAATACGCATTTCTTCGTAAGTGACCACTCAAGCTCGCGCAGAATTTAACAGAGCATGCAAGAACAAACATTCAGAAACTTACCTCGCAAAAGAGTGATGGCAGCGTCGGCCTGAAGTATGCCCGTTCAAATCTATGCAACCAAACTTTTCTCCTTTCTGCGTCGCGTTTCCCGGACGGAATAACGAAGTCTTGTGCCCTCCCTGACTATATTCGCGCTGCCTAAGGCACAACACATCGGCACCGAGAAGCAACATAAAGCGACACCGGAGCGACATTTTTTCGGAACGAGCAGCTAATTCTTACTTTGCTATTAGCTGGCGCCTACGATAAAGTCGGTACTGAAGCTCCGTGGCTCGGAAGCCAGCAATGGCGTCGCAGCGCGGCGTTGCGCAATGTCCCAGCCGGCGAGGCATCGGCGAGGCGACCCGGCGGCGGAGCAAAAAAAAAAAAAAAAAACCACGTGACTTTGCTGTTAGTCAATGGCGCTCGGCGTTCGCCGGCGAAAAAGAAAATGACAAAAACGAAGGAGGAAAGGAGCGCGGGCGAGGGCGAAAGGCGGCGAGATCTAAAGATGGTGCTACCTTAGTAATTTTAGCTCCGACCCGGCACCGGGGCGCGCGATGCGGCGAGCGGCCGAACGATGGCGCCACCTGCGCGGTAGAATCAAAACAGGCCACGGCAGATGTCACCGATCGCTCAAACAGCAATTATCGCAAAAATAAAGTTCCACCTGCGAAAAAGAAGATGATAGTGTGGTGAAAAGTTGTGTTAGGGATGGTCATTCGCAGTTCTACAGACAGCGGCGATCAAATATTCGCCACGATGCTAAGCCTAATGTTCGCAACACCCGAGGCGATACGAGCAACGCAAGCCGTTTGCGGGCTGGTGGGGACGCCCCTCTTCTAAAACTTGCCGCCCGCGAGCGCGTTGCGTTTGGGTTCCCCCAACTTCTTGGGGCCCCCAACGCCGGCTTCCCCTATTCTAAAACTGCCTAATGAGGAGACGGACGGAAAGGATCGACCTCCAACAGCTTCGCTATTAAAGAAAGAGAACGAGAAGTTCTCGTTCAGCGTGACAATAATTATTCCGGCGACATCGCTGTCCGGCTTTCCTGACAGTTTTTCTTTTTTCCCGAGAGGGCCTGCGCGGCATTTGAAACCTCCTGGTGGCTCAAATTTCATTCAGCCCTGCGGAACAGTAAAACTATAAAAAGCCCCCCCAAAAAATAACTATTCTTATAGCGAAATTCGAAGCCGTAAATGTTGTGTGACTTCTCATTCAGTTGAATTTTTATGAACCCGGCGTATCAAGAATTTGGTTGCATAACTTGCTTTTGTCCTTTTCGGTTTTTTTGTCTGGAATACATCAAAAAGTGACCGTCAGTTTTATTTTGAACGATAACCCTAAGCCGACTTGATATTCTTGTTATTATCCGCCTCTGTATTTTTGTCTAATCAATGGCAGAAGAGTGTTATATCCTTGTGTTCAGCGTTTTTTTTCTCGACACTCGAAAGCATCAGACTCTTTTTTTGATGTCGCATCTTTTCCTTAGCTTGTTACAATTTGTACTCTTAGCAGTCGGAAGTTGCTATAAAAATGCGTTCCGTTTTTCTCTCTTTTACTGTCGCTCTTACATGTACCACTTTCATTGCTTTTGTGTTTTTTCTTATGCTCCACGTGGTTCGGTAGAATAAAACCAGTAACGACCTATTGAAGCGCCCCTGGCTTTAACTGCCGCTGCTCGCCCACACGGCACGCATACTGGCTGACAAAAAGAACGTTGCGTAGGAATATGAAGAATACAAGTGTGAATTCCCTTTCTGTTCTTCGCCTTTTGTCGTTAAAGTGTTGTTCCTGTAAATTTTTCGCCGGGAAGCGGACTGTACTTCGGCGAGAATTAGATACATTGGAAAACGCATAGAAACAAGAAGACCACGCCAGAATCATGAAACTTGCTGAGTACTGTATGAACAGAACCATTTCTTCGGAAAGTAATTTTCTCAACTCTTTTCTAGTTAGCATTGACTTCGACTCCAAACGATGAGAAATAAAAAAAAAGAAATTAGGACGAAAACAAGCTTTCGCGCGATATTCGCTTCTTATCTGCTAGCCTTTTTTCAAGCACATACGCATGCGCACACGTACGCACACGCACACTAAAGACAGAAAAACAGACAGACAGACAGACAGACAGACAGACAGACAGACAGACAGACAGACGGACAGGGCGGATGGACATACGGACAGATGTTGCCTACGGTACCGCCGTCAATAACAGTGTCACCGAGTACGTGAGTCCGCTCAATCGATTTTCATTCAGCGGCGAGACTTCAGCTGCTTGGTTTAAGGATGCCTGACGTAAGTTGACGTTGGTTGTAATACTATAGTACTAGTCGTATAAACCTAGCTGGAATTGTTTAATGAGACGCCTGCTCACTTAAGCGAGTACTTTTGCGTGATTGGGTACATTTATGCTTCGTATGCGGCATTGCCTGGAGCAGTTAATCCTCGGAGGAATTCCTTCTGAGCTCAGATTCCAAAAATTTTGAGGGTTATTTACACGCCGATCCTACACCTGGACTACGAGACAGGCTGCAGTAGAGGGCTCCGCATTAATTTCCCCCACCTTGGGATCTTTACGTGCGCCTAAATCTCGACACATGAATGTTCTCGTTTTTCGTCTCATTCATTAAAACTGCCGCTGAGGCTGGGATCGAAACCGCGTTGTTGGGTTCAGCAGCACAGCCTTAGCTATTAGGCCAACGCGGCGGGTGAACGCTTGTAATTTGTTTTGTGTTTTTGGTTCTTTACGCGCACCAAATGATTTATAATCAACTTGTTCATTTGCAGTCTACATTTTGTGCATCGCGCGTAAAATTTGTTGTCGCTTCCGTCCTAAATGTTCAACGCATTGTTTCTGGCATAGTAAAAGTAAAATGAAAATGGTCAAACAAAATAAACTGAGAAGTCAGCCTATCAAGTACTGTGCGCAAAGTGAGATGTAGTCTGTAACGCATATAGAAAAGTCGAGAGCAGAAGTTTATGTAGCGTTCTAAACTCTGAAATATTTATATTTATTTATTATTCATTTTTTATTTATGTATTTATTTATTTATTGGTACCTCAAGGGCCCTTTTGGGGTCTTACATGAGGGGTGGGCAGGAAAAAAGGCAGGCAAAATACAGTGGAATGATTTACGCAATAAGGGTTACAGGTCATGACACAAATCTTCTACCGCAGACCTAAAACGACTGCTATCGGTAATAACGGTGATGTCGTCAGGAAGATTGTTCCAGTCTTGCGCTGTATGAATAAAAAATGAACGCTGAAAGTTCAGTGTGAGCGCGTGTGGTGGGTAAACAGCGTTACGGTGGCTGTGGCGCGAGGTTTTAGGAGGGGGTAGGATGAACTGATTGTTTGGGGAAGGTATAAAAGAACCGGGGATAAAGAGGCAGGCGTGCTATCTGTCGACTGGAGGTGAGATGAGGGAGGTGAAGTTGCGATTTTAATGCCGAGATGCTTAGTGATACAAAA
>CM023450.1:80554859-80654859 GCA_013339765.2 Haemaphysalis longicornis
TATTAGGAAAGGGACAAATAGGCTCCATCCCCAGGCAGCAGGCTCTGCAGTGACCACTTTACTGACAACTGTTTTGACAGAACGGGCGCATGAACTCGGCTACAGCCTGACCTGCCCACGTTGTTTTCTTTCTAGCATAAATCCCTAGCGTAAATTTCTAGCATAAATCTTGTTCTAGCTGCGTCGTCTGCTCTCAAACCAAGACCCAAGTGACATTTTCGTTCTCCTTCGCAATTAAATTCTGCTTCATATTAACGTCGCATGTTTCGGTATAGCATAAGTTGCGATCTGAACGCGATGTGTATAGCCAAAATGCAATAAAGTGAGAAGAAAATGCCAAAATGCGCATCAGCGGTTGAAAAGCGTAGCAGACGCCCCCGACTTCCGGGACGAGCCGTTGAACTTCCGGTGGCCGTGCGCGCGCGCCCGGCCGCGACAGAGCGAAGCGCCATCCAGCAACAAGTGGAGACCATGGTCTGCACCGGTTGGGGCCGCTTAGTGGGCCGAGCGGCAGTCGCGGCCGGCGTGTGCGCGGACCGTTTCCGAAGGAAGAAAACGCTTCACGATTGCCTGCTGTATCAATTTCTTGCCGAAGACGCGCGGAATCTACAAATTCAGCTCAGTGATCGTCCTAGTTGATCGGTGGATCCGGAAACGAGCCGCAGGTTTCGCTTCGCCATGGTCACGCGCCAGTCTCGCTGGCTGCGAGAGCTACGCAAGAAACGCAAGCTCCTCGTGGGGCCGCCTTGGGGCGCCCGCTATTTCGGCAAAAAGCGTACGCGCTAAACGCAAAACCAAAGCCCCAAGGACGGCTTGGGTTCTGCGCATGCGCAGTACGGCACCCCAAGGCGCTTGGGGACCACAGAGCGTGTGGCATCCTATTCTAAAACTTCCTAATGCCGGGCGTCACGCAGGGGTAGGAGCACGTTCCCAGAACCGCTGGCTGCCTCACCGAAACCGTTTAGCAGAACAACCGGCATAGGGCCCAGTGGTCTCGCAGAAGCGGGTTGCTCTCCCAACTGGTTGGGGAGTGAAAGGGGAGGGAGCCTTTAACCGCCGACGTTTAGCTATCGATTCCTTTGCGTATATCGTAGAGTTTGCACGGCGACGGTGCTGCCGATTTCATGGCGAGGGCCCCTTGACGTCCGAGCCAACACAAGAGAAGCACAGCTCCGCTGTTTCAGCGGATTTCGCACTGGGTGGACCTGTATTTAATTTATTCTCGTATGTGACGAGAAATAGCGCTTGCTACATGTAGAATAAATAACTCCCAGGAGTGAAGACGATTCTCTTCTTTCCGATAAAAATACAACATGCGAGAAACTACACAACCACATATAACCAGACGAACTTGTTTCGGCTATCTAAAAGAAGTGTAGGTAGAATGCAATAAATGTTGGGTTGCAGAACGAATAGGTCCGTTCACAACAGAGAGAATGGTACCTGAGACATCAATTGCCTTCTTTATCAGTATATTAAGCAGATTCGGCCACTTTTGTTGATACATATTCCTTCATATGTACGAGAGCCCAGAGTTAAATGTACCACTCCTTTGCCTGCTTTCATGCCTGTGACCGAAATCCTTGAAAGAACTGCAGATGTGATGCTCCTCGCATCACAAAACTGCAGGAAAAGGCATGAATAGGGTGAACTGGTCGAATAGCGCCAAAACTATGCAAGTAAAAAAGAAAACACGGGACAGCGCCCGTCTTGTGTCCGTCGTCTTGGCGATGCTTGAACAGTATTGACAGTCTTCGTGCAGTTTATTTGTACCAGGTTTTTACTTTTTAAGGAAAGCGGGAGGACGAAGTGGTGATCAGACCAGAGCGATTTTGTGCTTTCTTTGTGGCCCTCCTTATTTTATTTTTGCCCTTAAGGGACCGGCAAGGGTGGAGAGGTGATCGGATCTGCGCGATGTTGTTCTTTTGCCTCTATGCCCAAAATTTCCCTCTTTTAGTTTTCAAGGGACCGAAAGCGACGAAGGGGTGATCAGACCAGAAGGATTTCGTTCTTTCGTCACTGTGGCTTAACATTTTTCCTATTTTGCCCGTAAGGGACCGGGAAAAACGAAGAGCTTCCAGATCAGAGTGATTTCTGTTTCTTTTTTCCGCCCTCAGATTGTACTTTTAAGGGGACAAAAACGAAGGGGGAACATTTTCCTCGTTTGCTATTTTGTTTTGTTCTCCCCTTTTTCCTTTCAGGATCGCTGAGGGTGGGGGTGCGCTCGGTGCGTGAGGGTGTGCTCGGTGCGTGGGATAGCTTGCTTTTTGTTAAACTGCCTATTTGTCGGGTTTAGACCGGCGTAATTTTTTTTCTGGCCTGCTTTTTTCCCCTGCCCTCCTTTCATCCCTTTGCGACAGCAGGGAAGGACAAAAGGGTTGCGCGCCACGCCCTGGGGAACTCTCTTTTGCCGACCTTCCTTTCGCGCGTCCGAACGCGAGTGATGTTGTCCCTTCTGTGACAATTCCTTCGACCTCCTCCCGCATTTTCTCCTTCCTGCAGCAGTAAGGACGAAGGGGTGATCCGACCAGAGCTATTTTGTTGTTTCTTCCTTCTCTGGACCTATCCTTTTTCCTCACCCTCTTTTCCCTAAAGAGATCGGAAAGGATGGAGGGGTGGTCAGGCAAGCGTGATTTCGTCTTTCTTTTTTTTTTCTGTGGGGTGCTACATTTTCCTCCCTATTTTTCCCCCTTGTATGAAGCGCCAAGAATACGATAGGGGCGGTCGGACGGAGTCTGTTTTATTATTCCTTCTTCCTGACCTAGTTTTTTATTTCTTCTCGCCCATTTTTCCCCTTAAGGAAGCGGGAAGAATGAAGGGCGTGCGTTGCGTACTCTCTCAGGGTATGTCCTCAGGCTTCTTTTTTGAGAGTGAAATTACAAGCATCGCTTTGCTCTTTTGTTGTCGGACGCGTTACTTTTCTTACGCCCCTACTGCGAAAAATATCGCACGCTGAATTCGCAGCTACGCCGACCGTTTTCTGGTAGATTCAAAAATTATTGCTAGTTTGATTCTACCTCCAGCTCCTTGGCCAATCTATTTCTTTTCACTTCTTTTTGTTTGGCTCGTACCCACTGAGTAAACAATTGGCCATGTATCATCTTGCCTCGCTGCAAATGCCCCTGACACGCTACACCCTGTCTTCCGTCACCAAGTCGGCGTTACCAAGCAGCTGTCAGCAAAAAGAGTGGGTGAAACATGTCGCCAAATTCTTCGTGGTGGAAGGTCCTTGGGGAGATTTTTAAAAAAACGTCCTATGTCCTCCGTATTTTCATATAGCCAGCTGAAATCTCTTCCGGAAAAATGTCTTCCCAGTAGTGCATTAGTGTTGAACAGTGAATCCGACTTTGAATAAACTGCATAAAGTTTAGTCTCTAGAAAGCTGGCATTCCCACAATAGGTATTGCAGTGAAGCGATCTGAAAAAGAAAATTGTGTTCCTGCGTGTGTTGCAACATCATGCACTCAACAATAATATTACTAAGCGACATATAACTCAGTGACATAACTATGCGGCAACTGATTCTCAGGCATTGTGAGATCGTAAGAGAAAGACTACGTGTCCTTATTATTTTTAGTTGTGTTATCTGTCCTACTTGTGCAACTATTTGTTGAGGCACGGGGCCTGTCGTCAATGGAAGCTTTATTGGCGTCTATCAGGTAACGTTATACGTAATGCAATCGGCTCCGAACAAACAAGGGCTTCGTTATACGGGCAGCTGCCACCACCTCGCAGTAAAGTTGGCTGTGCGCCAAACAATGCGGGCACCCTCAGACGGTGGTCACGTAATGAGAATGCAACGTTATAGCCGTGTCACAGCTATAAGGTTTGTACGGTGCAGCTTGCTCACTGTGAAAGAAAAAACGTGGGATGACGTTATCTTCTTCTCAAATTAAGAGCAAAGCTGTGAAAAGCGAACATAAGACTTCCCACAGTCTGGCTTCCATGCTCTTGCTTGATCGGCCCCGTTTATTTTTATTTTCGTCTTGTACACACCGCGTACATACCTGTATATGCCTTCGCATTCTACTGAATTGAAGATTGTGGTAGAAACTGATAAAAAATTTCTAGGGCACTTATTTCTGCCTACATGCTTTGAAGGCGAAAGCATGGACATACTTATTTAGCGATAACCCTTTTTCCACCGGTAGCAACATGCCTATATAGCGTGGTGGTCACGTACTTTGCTCCTACTCGTGAGACCTGCGATCAACTGCTGTACAATCTCGAATGTATAGCCGGCATTCAATGGCGTGGAATGCATGCAGGCAACCAAGTGCGCGCCGCCATATCTGTGGCCAAGCGTCTGTTGCTGGGCGACGTTGTGCGCACCAAAGTTTAAACGTTGGTGCGCACGGCCCACAGATCAGGCACCTCTTTTCTCCATGCAACCGTGCGAGTGCGCTGTCACTCGTTACGTCGGGCTCCGCGGGATGGCGGTACTTGTCCATGCTAAGCCCGACTGTGAAACATATGACTGTTTCACGTTACAAACTCCACCTCAGCGAACGCAAAGTATTGCCTCGAGTTCATAGTGAGTGCGATTAATAACATCTCTGTTGACACCACCGTTTAGAATCGGATTGGAACGGAGCAGATGACGCAAGCCGGTGTTTTTTTTTTTTTTAATTCGGCGTGCGGCCGCAGTGGCCCAAGCCGCGCCGTGTCTGTGGCGCATCGGCCATGTCTGTGGCCGTTACCAGCGTTGCCAAGCGAAGAAATTGACCGCTAAACTTTTCAACGAATACCACCTATATTGTTGATATCCCCCCCAAGTAGCACCATTGCCGTAGTCATGCTTCGTTTCATTAATAACGTAAATTAGTCTCTCTATCTCCCTTCCACAGGGCGGGTGCCCTAACAACTGCTGTTGTTTTAATAAATTTGTTTCATTCATTCATTCAGTCTCTCTATCTCTATCTTTCTCTCTCCTCTCTCTCTCTCTCTCTCTCTCTCTGCTCTCTGTAGGCATGTGGGCAGATTCAATGCATATCTGCGTTTATTATGCGCGTGCATGCAATGCATTTGCGTGCACTTGCTTGTACGTGCGCTGTGTGTGCGCATGCGTGCGTGCGTTTGTGTCCGTGTGTGTGGGTGCATGTATGCGGGAACGTGTACGTGAAGGTGCCTGTGTGTACGTGTGCGTGTGTAGCAATGACAACAGCGCGCGAGCGACTGCACTGGCGGAGACCGCACTTCAGTTTTCTTGGGAGGCTGCGCTCCCATGCTATATGCGATACGGAAACAGGTCCGCTGTACAACAACACAGCTTGTCATCGTGAAACTGTGGAACGGTGGCCTTGAAAGAATAACTAATTGGTATTTATTTCTGGGACTCAAACCACAAAAAACATTTAAGCTGGCCAAGTTTGTATGGCATTCATATTTCAAATAAAATTTAGAGCCCTTCCACCCGTGAAGAGGGATGGCCAGCAAAGCTGCGGTGCCGAGCCTCAACGTGAGGTTTAACTGGGTTGTAGTCCAAGGGGTGCATGAAGCAAAACACTTTTGTTTGTATTTGCGATTGAGCATTGTTCCTGGTTGTTAAATGAAAGTCCAGTCCTGTGCAGTCACTGCTCCTCGCGCCATGCTCAGCACGGCTCTCCGAGCCACGTGAAACGGCTATCAAGCGGCTCGGCGCAGCGTCAGACTTGGCTACTGCGAATTGAGGCGCACACCTGGGCACGCGCCGGCGCCAGTGCGACTGCAGCGGCTATGGCGCAACCCAATCCAACCCCTCCACTTTAATCCAATCCAATCCAATCCAACCAATTACACAAGCCAGCCAAGCCAATTCAATCGAATCGAATCCAATCCAATGCCGCTCGCGCTTGCGCAGAACGGCCTTCGCGCACACGCGAAACTGCTCAACCTCGGCCAGTGTACTACGCTACAAACACACAGGAATCGTGGTTGAAATTTATTATAGCGCGGGTATGGTAATCACGGCGCATGCTCTATGAAAGCCCTGGGACCTTTTTAATTTTGTTGATTTTTCCATGACCCAGGGGTGTGGCGCGCAGTTTCACATTCCGGGGATTTGAGTGGGCTCCGCACGTGGCGCTACGCTTGCTATGCGATTCCTGTCTACATCGCTCTGGGACCGGGGATTATCTGCTGGATCCTAGCCATTACATTTGCTGTAAAAACGAAGTGAAGAAGGTCAACCAAAGCGCAGAAGGGACGCAAAGAGCGTTGACTTTCAACTATAGTGTTTAATACATACTAGCAACTTAAGCTCGAAACCTACAAGTAAGATATCAGGGGGTAGTCCACAACGCTACACTGTATTAGACGGATGCAGACATACCGCGGGTTAGTATATGAATTTAAAAACATAAAGAAAGACGCTGTCTGTTGTATTTGTCGTAGCCTAAAACGCAGCCTAGGTGTGCGTAGCTTCGACCAACGTTCTTAAAAGTTCAACATGTAACCTGACGAATCTTACACCCGGCCTGGTCACCACGTTTTCAGTCCCACATTTCGTCCCGCAAAATGGAGCACAACATTTACACGTATAACGCGCGCAACTACGCGCCTTTTCTGTTTAACTTTCAATTCGTATCTCTTACACATCGCTAATTAGCTCTTAGAGCGGCCAGGCCTATATATCTAGTAAACAAAAATTATTCGCCATACTACTATTCAGCTGGTGACGGATCGATATGTTGACCTGCTGTCATTTAAAACCCGCTCATCAGCTTCTGCTTTATACTTTGTTGTATGAGAAATGGTGGCTGAGAACTAAGTATAAATCCCGTTACGCTCTCGTTTCGCGTGCTCTGCTTTGTCCGTAGGATGATGCGCATAAACGGGTGAAAATGCCTCCTGCAAGGCACAACAATTAGTTTATAAGTTATAGAATGTTTCCTTACTGACTACGCCCCAATCAGAGCAATGCGCGTTAACATTTTGGTATAGGTTCTTGGTTCGCTTGGGGCATGTAGATTTCACTAGTATGCCGAATATATGACCCTTTATATGACTGTGTATGTCTACCACTCAATTCAAAGTGGTTTCGCAAGAGCAGTCTAAAGCCTTGGTCTGCTCCGTTCACCTCACCCGAGCGCACAAAACTGATCCCGCCTTCTCGGCGCCACGGGCTCACCTCCAAGGATCCCACCAAAAGCAGGATATCCATGACCCCAATGCTCGCTAACTTCTGCACCCCCTACTCCCATATCACCTACAGTTTTCCTGTTATAATAGATGTTTTTTTCTATATATGTATCCTCTTTAACGAGAATATGTAAGTATATCCTTGTCTCAAAACAGGTGGCCGAGCAGCAACCTGTCCGGTGCTTCGTTGCCGTGATTATGGGCAGGGGGTTTGCGCCTCATTTTACTCGCTGTTCCTGCATACTTGTGATAGCATGCAGCTTAGCCATCTCCCCCACCCCTTTTTTTGTGTGTGTCCACAGCAGATTTACCATCGAGATATGCGATTTCCATAATTCCTGTGATAAAACCCTATCGACAAAAAACCTTACGTTCTCATTAAAACACAGCTGAGCCATCTGTCCAAATTGATCATGCTACGCCTCTCCCAAGTCCATATTAAAGCTTATGTTTTGCATGCGACAGCCGTAACGGCTTTGAACCTGCCAAAAAGCAATCCACTGCCATTACATCACCGACGCCTTTACGTACACCATATATAGGATGCTCTCGTGTCGTGATTATTTCAGTTCTAAATGCTTTTAGCCGCGTCTTCTATTCTGTAACCTTACGCATTTACTTGCTTCCGTTTCAATCCCTAGTCAACGAGTATGTGTAGTCCCAGCAGTTCCTTTTCTCGTTAGCACTTTGCCCCATTCTTGGTGCCTTCTTTTTACTTTTCCTATGTACGCGTCAACCTCTCAAGACTTCGCGCCTACTTGGGGGCACAAGAGCGACTGGCTTAGAAAAGGCGTAAGAAAGAACCGAAAATGGAGCGAATTGAGTGCGGAAGGGAGCTGTCTAAGGCGTTCAGCCTCAATTGTTTCTTTTTGGGTTTCTTTTTACGTCGATCTCGGAAAGGAAGCTCATCCGCCTCTTGGTTTGTGTATCTCAGACACGAAAAACCTCTTGGCTAATTAGTCCACCTTCGTGGCCAGACGTGAAGCTGCCACTTGGATGCCTCGGTCGTTGCAAAGCTTTCTGAGACGACCCCATGCACGTCGTTGAAAGCGGTATTTTTGTCTCTTTTTCTGAAACCATATCAGATCACTGTTGCACCCAAGTCATCTCGCGTCGCAAATGAGCCCAGGAGGCTCTTAAGGTTGCCAATCCGCCACTCCAGGTGGTGCGAAAAGAAAAATATAGCAAACCGTACCTGCCACTGAAATGCAGAATTTGCCAGCAATGGGTAAAGTGCTCGTCTTTCACGTTGACTTTTGTCTTCCCTAACAAAGAGTAAACGAAATGTAGTGCTAATACATTTTAATGAGATCATTTCGTTTGCTGAAACAGTGTAAAACTAAACGGCTGAAAAAAAGTTCACACCAGGACCTGTCATGCTGCGTTTGGAGAAGCAGCCAAAAATTAGTGTAATGCCTAGGGCTTTCTGAGACTGTGACGGTGTAAGTCCATGCCTCCTGTTGATATGCGCTTGAACTTTCTGATGAAATCTGCGGCCGCGCACGTCATTTGTGACCGCGCAACCCCCCCCCCCCCCCGGAGCTCACCCCGCTTCGCTCGCCATCCCAGGAGCGTCCTGTTCGCCCCCGTCGATAACGTCACATCCTCAAGGCGGTTTGAATTGGCACGTGCGGCCACGGCCTACCACCTCCTGCGCTGCTGTTTTCCCTTTCCCGACGCGCGATTCAATTTTGTTATGGCAAGTCTACGTAACTCAAAAAGATTTTCGTTGTGTCCACAGTTCCAGAAACCACACAAGGCTCCCGCCTTAAGCGAGCAGTCGGTGCACTTTGGAACTGGCAGTGTTCGCCCTCCGAAGTATGATGATTTCCTACGTTTCGCACTGTTTTGCCGTTTTTTAATGGCGAAACTGTTAAGCAAATCGTTTGTGTATGATGTCCGCATTTAAACATACTAAGAAAATTCCGAGAGTTGGTGCACGCGTCCCTCGAGCGCGCGTTCGTCAAGCTAAGCGTGCCCACTTAGGTAGATTGGCCAATATTGGCCGCAAAACCTCCAACGTTCGCCATATCGTGGCCCAAACTTGCTCGGAAACGAGAAAGACACGTCATAGCGTACTCGTGAATCAGCGTTCCTCGCGCTGAAAAAAAAAAGGGAGCGCACGTTCGCCAAGCCAAAGCATCCCCACTTACGGAGATTGGCAAACAATGCCCCAAAAATAGATGGTGTAGAGGTCGTTGCGGCAGAGAAGAAGCATATCGGCTGCAATCCGGGGCCTTTTTTTTTTTTTATTGCGAAAGCTTGCTCTGCAGCATCAAACGGTGGGGGCTAGGGAATTATGTACGGAAACCGGAAGTTTTCACTGGGGAAGTCTAAAAGGCTCCGGTGATGAGGCCGAAAGAGCCATCGTCTGTAGTCGGACCGGCCGGCCTGGGTATGAGTCCAACACTATTTAATACTTGCTGTCGGGAACTCTGGAGGCCACGGCAAGATGATGGACTACGGGGAATATGGACTACGGAGAAGATGGCGTATGTCTGCGGTCGATGCCGACGTGGAGCAAAATGGACATGTCCGACCAAACAGAGCCCGTCGACCCGGGGGCCAGGTGTGGGTGACAGCTGGTGTGAGAGCAGCTCCCGACGCGAATCCTTCGTAGCGCCACCTCCTCATGGCGGGTGACCAACCAGGGAGGTTTGATTCACACGGTGGAATAAGTGCGCGTGTGGGGCGCCGAAGGTCTTCTTTGTCAGTGACCAACTTTGAAATTGTGTCAACTGGAAATAAGGGCAGTAGATGCGTCGCAGGAGGAATACGAGTCACCGCATCTGCCTGATGGTGTCCAGGCGTTGCAGCGTCACAGCCTTCCCGTGGATCGTTTGGGATATGGGGACTTGATGAAGTCCCTTCCGGAGGTGTCGGACGGCTTACATTGAGTCAGTAAAATGAAGGAAGCTCACACTAACGCGTAAGACTTGAAGGAAGCGAAGCTGTACGCAATCTTCATAAGCATCACAACGGTTTAAGTTCACGACTGCAGCCGATTTGCTTCTTCGCTGCCGCAACAACCATTACTCAATCATTTTTGCTATAAGTGTGAGCTTCCCTCATTTTTTGGAAGTAATAATCATTGGATATCCCCTTGGAGGGACGTACGCTATGACGTCTTTCTCGTTCCGAGCAAGTGTTGCCACGATAACGGCGAAAGCTGGAGGTTTTTTGGCCAATCTTGGCCAATCTCTTAAGTGGGTATGCTTGGCTTGACAAACATGTGCGCAGGGGACGATGAGGCTGCGCGGTCACCCCGAGGTACGCACACACGAGCGCTAGGCATTTCCTTGGTTTTTTTTTAGTGCGGGGTGGTCGCCGTAATCTTGGCCAATCTCCCTAAGTGGGTATGCTTGGCTTGACAAACGTGCGCAGGGAACGCTGGGTGGTCATCGTTAGGCACGCACACACGAGCGCTAGGCATTTCCTTGGTTTTTTTAAGTGCGGGGCGGTCGCCGTAATCTTGGCCAATCTCCCTAAGTGGGTATGCTTGGCTTGACAAACGTGCGCAGGGGACGCTGGGTGGTCGTCGGTAGGCACGCACACACGAGCGCTAGGCATTTTCTTGGTTTTGTTAACTGCCAGGCTGTTACGTTCGCGCGCTCGGCAATTTCTTGGAGCTAATATTAACTGCGGACACGAAAAATTACTACGATTTGCTGAAGAGCTTCGCTCTTAAAGGAGCCATGAAGACAAAACAAAAGTTGGTAGTTATACGAAAGATTTCGTGTTTTATAGTGCCCCCAGCGCTTCTCCGAATGCAAACGACGCTTTATTCACTGAGAAATTAATTAATTTAGGTTAAAATTTTGATTTTGCTTCAAAATCGTGCGTTTTCGTGTCTGCAATGACATCACAGGGCCTTGTTTACCGTTAGTGAACCTAGATGGCGCCACCACACCGCGGCAAGCCGTTTTTTTTTTTGCCTTTGGTTTGTTTGTGAACGTATTTGTACCTGGCTTTTGTTCATGGAGACAATCGTTTCGTGAAACATGGTGCTCTCTCGACAAATACGTTCACGTAAGACGTAAGACAATCGGCCAGTGTCGTCTGAAACAACCCCAAAGCCCCGCATTCCTGTGCAGCTAAACCAAGCATAGTGCGCGCAGTACCAACAGCAGCATACGCATCGGTACTTCTAAGTTAACGTGTGCTTTCGTAACTTCCACTGTTTGTCCCACCACTCTTAGGGCTTTCAAAAGAATGTGCCCTAAATTTAAGCGCAAATAGCTCGTTCAGCAAGCTTATAAGCTCTGCCTCATTTGCGTTTGCTTTTGCCGTCCTCCGCCAATCGCAGAGCTGTCTGGTATGATATCATAGGTGCTGTTGCGGGAAATGAGCTAGTGGGTAGCATGGCCATTCCCTTTTTTCCTAATTCTGTAGCTTATATGAGCGAAGTTTAAGTTAAAAGGGGTGTCAGTATGATTCTAACGAGGCAATTTTTTGAATGACCCAAACTTGTGTTTTCTCTTCATGGCTCCTTTAAAAATTATGACAGGTTGTGATCGTTCTGGCCTAAGCAGATCTATAGTCGTCAAGGCGTGGGAAATCGCTTCGAGCTCGGTAAGTGTTGACGGGGGCCTCTGAGTGGCGTAGTAATGGCAGGCTTGACAAAATTGCATGGCTGGGTTTACGACGGCTGAGGTAATAAGGCTCCCTGAAGCACTGGCGTCGCCGTAAAGCGTACATTGACCAGCACTGGGTGCAAGATGCGGCGCAACACGGCTTGACCGACCCATAGGCTTGCAATCAGTAATTAATATTCGGTTCCAAGGAGGGGGTTCTGGAGAGGGGTCTCGTTGCGGGTTAGCTTGGAAGCCCATATACCACCTTAAAGCCGCCACAGATGAGTACACCTGCGCTTTAAGAGCTCGTGCCTGTTAAACAAAAAGCCCTCGCGTGAGCCTGCATACCTCGTAGCAGTGTCCTAAGTTCAACACTAACAAAAGGTTCTCAGTAGATGGCGCGAGCAGTGGAACGCGGTAAAACTGAATTCGGTTTAGGAAATCTCCGCAGTGTTTAATGTGCAAGGAGTGAGATGGGAGGAAAAGAGTGTGAGAGGTGGGCGGGAAAGACAAGTGGAACATTTACGTGGCAGGGGCGAGGAAGACAATTACAGTGAAAGCTCGCTAACTCGAACTCGAAGGGGAACATAAAATTGTTTGAATTAGACGGAGTTCGAATTAGCGGGCGGGCGCTAGGATAAATGGACATCGCGCCACACTGCGCGAGCAGAACACAACGAAGCCACCTCTGGACTCATCGCCAATTAGGTTCTACTACACGTTTGTTGCGCCCGCCACGTGATCGCAGGCCCAGACCAGCGACTGCGGCACTAAGAAAAATCTGCAACGGCATGCGCCGTTGCAGCGAAATAAGCTATCGCAGCAGCGTAGCGAGCGCGCTACTCTGTTGTTTTTCTGTTTCGTTGCGTTGTATCTCTAGAAAATTTGGTTTGTTTTGGAGTTGCAATACACTGTAACCACTCTGGGCCGACGTCTTCTGCGAAGAGCGATGGAAATCAAGGGATCCCAGTTCGAATTAACCGTTCTGGATACCGACGAGTTCGAATTATCGGGAGCTTTTTCCCAATTGAAATATACAGGGCTGTGCCGGGGCCACGACGTCAGTTCGAATTAACCGTAAGTTCGAATTAACCGTTCGAATTAACGAGATTCTACTGTATTGCCTATGAACGTCGTTTGCGGTGAAGTCAGCACATAGGCGGCCATTTCTTTTTGTTTTCCGCGGCGTCTGCAAATCGCCCGCGATGTAGTCTTACCATGTCACAAGTCAAATGTGAGAACCTAGCTGTTAGGTCACCACCGCCCTTACTTTTTTTTCGTTATTATACAGGTTGTTTACTATTTTACCTTATCTAAGTCCGCCCGAAAATTGGTATGACCGTTATTCCGACGAGGCAATCTTTCGGGTGAAACGAAGTTGAATGATGTTTTCATAGTGTGTGCGCTGTGGGGATTTTTACGTTTATATGGGTACTTTCTTTCAAACGCACATGAGTCCCGTTACTGTCGGAATTAGGGCGCCACGCTGACTTGATGCGTAAGCATTTATATGCGACTCCACCCAAAAATCTATCCGCCCATCCCTTATTCGCGACGCGATGCCCTGCATAGGTACACGTGGTCCGTAAGGGGTAGCAGGGGCACTAAGGCCTTTCAATAAATTAAAATAAATTTCAATTATTGTCATTTAAATAAAGGGCCAATAATAAAGCACCTTGTGCATGTGCGGAGATGAATGCCCAGAAAGAGTGCTGACTACCTGACAATATCCACTAGGGCGTTTCTACAAAACTTTCTTTTTACTTTCAGCTCATCATTGAGATCTCCAATTTAGTTATACAATACGAATACAAGGCTGTCTTTCACGCGGAAGTACAATGGTTTTTGACAGCGGAGCTGTCGTAAAAGCCGTACCTTCCTGGCTGCAGGAAAATTCCAAGAAATGGTGGAAGCAGCGCTTGTTGAGCAAATTCCTCGTCAAGTGATTGCCAAGTCCCGGCTCGCGCAAGTGGCCTCAGCACAACAACCACAAACAAACACAAAACGCCCAGCCGCTTGCCGTCCAAGCGCTACCAGCGCATTGGTAAGTTTTGGGCATGCGGAACACGACGATATCGAATACATATGACGATGACTACTGCTATCTACAGTTGCAAAAGCTAAACAACGCAAACATGGTAGATAAAAACAATTTCAAACTTGTACAAATGCGTGCTGATGGTCCTTTCAGTGCTCGCGTGGGAAAGTAATCATGCGGATTTAGCCGAGCAAGGTTTCAAAGCCTTACGCGACTTAGTGCCGCTTCCGCAGTTGAGGTGGCGGAAGTGTACAACACTGAGGATGACTTTGAAACCACCACACACCGCGAAGAAGAAGACGAACTCTCGATGCATATGACGACAATTAGTAGCACCGCAGCTATGCGTATAACAATGATACTGAAACTTAACTATGTGTCCCGGCAATGCTCACCTCCAACAGCTTGCCCTTCAAGTCTTGCGTGTGAGTGCAAGTCTTCGCGCGCTTCTTTCGAGTGCTTCGCATTCCTCTCGTTATTCATCGTTTTAATTTACTGGGGCTACTTATAAATTAGACCCGTTACTATTAATAAATTTCGTGGGCATTTTCGAGGCTTTCTTTTACTTTTACATTAAAATCGGCTTAGCACATAGCGTGACGTTGCGACAATTTCTGTAAGAAACAATTTTGTTAATGAACAAGTTCAAATCTCGAAAATATGTTGTTTTAGCGCTGTGAGAAATGTTATGCAAACCAGAAGAAGCACGCAATGGAAAATCATGAATGCTAGGTAACTTACCCTTTCCTTTCATAATACGCACGAAGAGTTCTCCTAACGTGAAGTTTACGTCTGTATTTTTGTAATTCTTCTATTTCTTCATCTGCTTTCAGACATTTTTTATGAAGCCATATAATAGATTACGACCATCTGTGTAAGATTGTATTCTCGTTTAGAGGTGTACCCTGCGCTCTACGAGTTCATTACCTTGGGCTTGAGGCTAGCACCACCTAACCCTCTGAGGATTCCTCGTCTCAGGCAGTGCGCTATCGGTTTACAGCGGAAACATTAAACGAGGCGCGCCGTGTACGCCTCGCTATCGTGCGAACACGATGGCACCTGTACACGCTAATGCGAGTAACCGAGACCATAGAGGCTCATCATATTGTCATTTGTATGAAAGGACATCAATCTTCTGTTATCATCGTTTCATTCATTCCAAGAACTATAATCAGTAGGTTCCGCGATAATTCACAGCTGTTTTCAAACCGAAATAGCCGCTCTACCGCAGGCCAATTCTTGGATGCCTCGTTTAAAACCGCAAGACACAATCTCGACAGACGATGTCCTTATTGTGTCGCTGTACTACAGATCTAGATATATCCAATGCCCCCGGAGGGCTTCTTTGGGTTTTGTAAATTCCCAAAGGCCTGTGCGCCTTGACGACTCCGCAGAACAAGTCGTTAACAAATAAAGCGAAGCATCACTGGCATGAAGTTAAGGCGAGAAATAATAGCACAGACAAACAGATTTTGGCTAATCAGCATGTCATTTTTTTCTCTGTCTCCGGGTAGTCTGCATCTTGCCGAGTTCAGTTACAAGCCAGGTGCGCTATAGCCGCAGTCGTGCAATAATGTAGGTTTTTCCTCCCTAGAAGCTGTGAAGTTGGCAGCTGGTTCCTTTCGTCCCATCTTCGCTCTTAAGATGAAATTATATTGCCTATTACTATTTATACATGCTATTCGCGGTGGCACTTGCTTTAGACGGGTGTTTTGCTTTGACGTGTTACCATTCGACCGATCATTTTAATGACGGGTGAGCGAATCCACTATGAGCGAAAAGCGCGCCCCGTCTGTCAAACGGTTTCAGCGATAGAATGCCGGAGGAAGACTGCCGAGCTAGCAAGATCAAGTCTTCATTGCTAAGCAACACTTGGCGACATTATGCTGAGCCTGCAAGAACAGCAGGACATGTCCTTGCCTGCTAGGTAACGTGCAGGCAGAGTGAAGGCGTACCACGTCACCCTGTTCACCTGCTTCAAATACAGATTCAAAACATCGTGCTGGTGCTTTAAAGCTTTTGTAGGCTGGAACTAGCTTCGCCGCAGCGCTGGTTGGTATTCCCAAAGATATCAGTACGTTAGGTCAGCACAACGCAGACAACCGCACAAAGTGCATGTGTGCGCTGGCTCACAACCCGGTGTTCCTTGGTGGCGATTCATGCGGACGGCCTCCGATATCCGAGACAACAAAACTTCAGTAAGGCAGAAGAGTGATCGGAATAAACTGCTTACTTTTATCTATAACCTGTACTTACATTTTACTGACAACTTGCAGTGCTTATTCTACACTTCTACGGAGTGCGGGGCGGACACGAAAAATTGGCTATTATACAGTAAACCCTCGTTATAAACAAACCTTCGGGACAGAAAACTGACTTCACAATAAGCGGCACTTCGCTAAATTCGGAGGTGATTTGTTGAACCTGAACTACTGTTGGAACCATAAAAACTTCGAATAAAGCGATGTCGTTATCAAGAGGGTTTAGTGCATGTCTCAATTCCTAAACTGCCAGGTGTCGCGCTTGGTGCCGTTTTTCCCCAAAGGGAAGAATACAAAGAGGTAGACCGGGACGAGTGGCTACCCAAGCGCAACCGCTTTGCTAAGCAGAAACCCTGTCCATTTTTGTGGTTATAATGGCGCTGGCGGTTTCGCGAATCCGCGGTCCCAACAAAGCCTTTGGCGTGTCTACGGCGGCATCATTAAGGATCCTGAGCGGCAGCGCAACGATAGTGGGTCCACATGCTTTGCGAAGGAAGAGTTTGTGCCATGGTTCCTTTCAGCCAGCGCAGTGGCAACAGCAGCCCCTGTGCACCAGCACCAGAGGACGCTGTTTTTGTGCTCGCCTCTGTGGAGGAGCTCATCTTTCTCGCCCTGGGCACAAAGCAGCTTGGGAGCGGCAGGTCCTGCTGCGGCTTCCATCGGCCACGCCATTGTAGCGCTCCTCTGCCGAGTGGGTTGTCGACAGCATGTGAGCCACCATTTGGGGCTGCTTTGCCTGGCAGTTTCTTTTATACACATGCCGGCTGGACGCATACGTTACTTGGCTTTTGTTGATCGGCAAACTCTTTACTACCACCGGAAATGTGGAGTTTTTCCCTCTCCTCTCCCAGTATTGTGTTTTGCCGCTTGGGCGATCAAAACAACCGATGACGCCTTGGAATAACTATTCCACTAAGTGAAGTCAATAATGCGTGTTTTAATAAAACGAGGCAGGATAGGTAGATCGAAGGATTACAAACACCCAGCGATTTTGCACGAAGAGTCGCCCGTTCTGGACGTAATCAAAAAGCCTCTTGAAGTTACGAAGTAGGAATAAGAAAAGACACACCACAGGCTAAGCAAAGCCTTTTCCGCAGTGTAAGATTTCCATTTCATCAATGGAATATTGCGAATACAGCCAGAATTTAGCGCGTATGCTGACAATTAAACAATGACTCGTAATCGTTTTCAAACTTCTGAGCTTTTTTTTTCATAAGTTTTGACCCCTAGAATTAAATGCATGGTGGCTCGGAATATGCTCCATCCTGAAAACATCCACTCTTAAGAGACGTATAAGACACAAAGCGAGTATTCGGTTCTAGTAACTGTGCGAGAATAGTACATTGCACAGCACTCAGAAACTCTGAGCAGTGCGGTGCGCCAAAAATCCACATTTAATTTACAGTCAGCTTCCGTACGACAGGCATCAGCAACATTCGAAGCAAAATATTGTTATTACTGCGAAAACCCGAATAAATGAAGAACTCTTTATATGCAGCTCAATACGCTGGTTCTTTTAGAACTGAGACACCTGTGCTCGGGTTAGAGCGTTGTAAAAGCAACTCAGCTCTTTCAGATCCACCCATCGTGCCTGCATGCGTTGCTGAAACGTGCATCAAACGCGCCGACATCAACGCCCTCAGTACCCGTAGAAAATGTAATTAAGGTAATAAAAGGTCTTCTTGAGTTCCCTTTGTCAGCATAGGTCGATATCTTAACCTCAAATGTGAACATAGTGCTCCAGTATCAACCAACTGCATCAAAGTTGCATGGTTTTCTTCGTACCTGCGCACGTCGATGTGCTTATTTTAGTGTTGGAACAGCGCACCGCCGTTACCACCAACGCACGTGGCCACACTTGCCACTGCTCCGTGTTCTCGCTTAGCGTAATAATGCGCGTGCTAAGATTCCTAATAGCGGCCTGCTGAGCGGTGCGGGATACAGTGTAAAAATGCTATAGGGCGTACGCGTGACTGGCATCGGAAGTACTGGAGATCCCCCCTTTGTTATTTTCTCCGCCGCCAGTGCAAGCCAGAAGGTAAGAGGAGTTGGTTCGTGGCTCAGAATACCTCTGACTTGCCTTAACGTCTTCTTATGTGCTTAAATAAGTTATTTTTCCATGTGTTTAACTAAGTTATTTTTCCGACTTCAATCAGCAGCCATCGGAATTGTCTGCTACAATATCGCCTTTTCCAGAAGGCGAACGAATACAATGTGTTGAATGAAATGCCCACTTCAAGTTTTTCTTTTCCTTTTCGCAGTGCCGTTGCTTCACACAAAAATAATCACTAGTACTTGGGTCACGCGTCTCACGCAGCAAAGAAATGAGGCTCGGGTTGAGGCATTCGATGTCCACACAATATATTTACAAAACCAAACCTCAAACAAACGGGATCATAGCAACTACACAAGCATATCACACTACACAAAAATACAAGCACAACCTCACCCTATCAAAAATCTGGTCAAAAGTCACCTATAATACATTAACTGAGTAAGCCAAACTGAAACTAGTCCTACCGCCTGTAGAACGACGAACCGGCCGCGATGCCGATGACGTGGCCCAATGGGTCTGTCGGCTTACGCGTTGCCGAACGTAGCAGCACGTCGCGATGGCCCGTGCTGGTCTTCAGTGACCTGGATGACCGTAGTGCGATGCCACGGGTACCCTGAGCAGCACAGCTCAGCAGGAGGCCAGCAGTGCGAAGCTGCTGGTAATAGGTGGTTCCGAGCTGCCCGCTGCCAAATGGTGCGATGCCGCTGGTGCGTTGTGGGGCACGGCTCGTCAGGTCGAGCTCTCCCGTAAGGGCGCTTTCAGGGCTCAGGGAACTCAATTCCGGTCCGCCAGCTCTCGTCCCGGTGGTGGCTCAACCACCTGGAAGCCCCGATGCTCGACCCGATCTTACCACCATTCCTCCCAAGACCTCGTTCCACACTCCCTACTCCAACCTCGTCGTCCTCCTCTTCAGCTCGCATTGTACCGTGTGAGGCTCCCATTTGTTGGTCCAGCTAACCTCCTCCTACTCTTAGATCATCAACCTGTGTATCTTCTTCATTGGTCACTTCAAAATCCTTCTAGCCATCCCGTAAGCTGATCCTTCTTTCCCTTCGTCTTTTCTTCAATCATCCTCTTCTCGGGCCAATCTCCCATCGGGGATGGGGTCGTCTTCCTTTTCTCACCCCATACCTTCTTACCACATTACAACTTGTAGCTACAGAAAACTCGCAAACATGCCAGTGCAAGGGCGGCAATGCTAAGTGGTGCATGTCTTTTTTTTTTAATGTGGTAAATTGTTCGTGATTTCACTTGCTTAAATTTCCTTCCCTCCCTCTACAAATCCGTAACGGCGTGGTTTAGACAAATTAAGCATGCGTGTAAAGGTGCACTTCTTACATCCCGTTAATGGCGACAGCTGGTCCCCACAACAAAACGTAATGCAAAGAATTTGCTTTTTCTAAATAACTACGCTAACTATCTAGATATAGTGAACTAGATAATCCGCTGTTGGAGGCACGGGCTTTTTATTTGCTGCCAACAAAAAAATAACGAAAAAGTAAAAAAAAATGAGCCAGAACTATGGAAGCTTGTGAGGGAAGAATGTGAGGGTATCCATCCAAATCTACATGAAGGGAATATTGGGCTTCGGAAGCCCCAGGATTTAAGGGTATCAGAGAGGAAGTTAACTTCAAGGCTGTCGAGGGGACGAAAAGAAGATTAGAATGCTGGTGGACGAAAAGCAGAGAGGGGAATATTGCCTAGGACAGTTACCACCTGTAACAGAAAAAAGAAAGCATTTCGGGCCTAATAAGCTTTAGTGCCTGCCCTAAGCAGCGCTAGTATTAAACCAAGAGTGTAAAACATGGTTATATTAGTCCTTTTTGATAAGATGACATGTCATCACCCCGCTTCAAAGGGGAAACCAATAGCAATCATCATCATTATCATCAGCTTACAGCTCTTATAGTTTTTATTTACTATTACACAGGTAAATTTTATTTTAGTGTGAAAGTTGGCACGGATACCGGGATACAGCCATCTCTGACTCATCCTGAAGGGAGACGTGCTATGAAATTTTCACGTCCGCTCACGACGGGTGGATACACCTGAAAAGTATCTGGGAACCCGTATTTCTTCAAACGTTCTTCCCGAACAGCACCCAACCGAAAGTGAAGAACCTAATGAAGACGGAAATAGATGGAGTGGCGGGCCGATTCCCCATTTTGTTCTCTCGAAGACCAGCTCAAGTCGGGTGCGTGCACCGCCTGCCGCAAACAAGCTGGCGGCGCCGTCAGCAAAGGCGCCTTCCTCGATCGCTTTCCCTAGGGACGATCGCTTTTCATTACCCAGAGTGCACCGTAACGAGAGGAACAGGCGGCGGAAGCGGAAGTGGAAAGCTCGGCATCAATCGACTGTGCGTACAACTTCCGCTGGCGGGCCCGCTGGAAGCCCGTCGAGCACCATTTTCATCGAGCGTGCCTCATAACTTTGCCGGCACTTGATTAATGCGCACATTACGCCGACTTTTTTTTTTCTTTGCTTCGCGGCACTGGGTGGCGTTGTACAAGCTTCAGCGCCCAGTAATTATGTGCGGGTGAGCCCCTCATACTTGAGCGAGTGCAGTTCGCCGAGGCACGCGGGCCCTGTCAACCATCCCGGCCCTTGCTGAAATGAAATGAGCTCGGACCATCCTGGAAGAGCGAGCGCAGATAATATTGTAAAAAAATGGAGTGCACGCCCGCTATAATGAACTACATCGCGCTTGCAAGGTTAACTAGTTTCGGCTTTAAACTATAGGCCTGTTGAACGCTGCGGTTGCTTTATTTTTGGACAAGTTAGTAGAAAGGCAACGCAAAATCATGGCCGCTCTGGTATGAAAATATTCTTCGGGACTAGGCTCACTGAAGGCCTCCTACGATATCCTATATTATCACTGTGTAGCCAAACAGTATTCTCACAGGTTGGCCATCTTTTCTGCTTATCGTGCGCTGGTCTTTAAACCTTTGGTTAATAAACCGCTGGTTAATCAACCTTCTTTAAACTTATTTGTCTTTTATTTAAAAAAAACAGCCTACGTTTTAAGAGGAGGGAAGCACGGAGCTTTTTTTCTATAAGTGTCTTGTATATAGTAAAAATTAGACTATCGTGAAATTTGCGAGGCTCAGAGAGGAAGAAGTAATGAAACTGTTCGGTGTTGGTTCAGACTCTTGTTACAGGGAATGGCTTGTGAATTAAGGGGAAAGCATTAGGCAAGACCACAGTTAACATCGTGGACTGGAGCGGCTATGGTCATTACATCTCTTTTTTAAGGCATAGTTTACAAGCGAACTCACCAAAGAAGAAATCCCGTGACGTCCATGCAGTACGTTCAATGCAAATTGCTCTTTAGTAGCGTCGCCTAACGTCGCCAGGCCGGGGAGTCGCTTGAATCTATTTTACTGGTAGGTTCCCGGCGCCACCAAGGCACACGAATGCCTTCCACAGCCACGGTGGACGCTCAACTCGCAACCGCCTGGGGCAGGACATGCCGCCATGTCTTAGATAGATCTAAACATTCCTTTATTCATAAAAAAGAATGATACAGTTAAATTTGGATGTAATGAACCTCTATGTAACGAATTCTTGGATTTAACGAAGTTTTTTAAATTCCCCATTGCCACCCCCATTGAAGCCCATGTGTTTGCGACATCTATGTAACGAAACGTCGGGGCAGTTAACCTTGATGTGACGAAGTCCTCGAGCAGATCAGTCCTTGTTTTTTGCACTTTCACTCAAAAATCGGCAGGGAAATGAACTAATTCAACGAATACTAGCGCTACCGTAAGGGGCCAGGAGCAATGAAAACGTATGGAATCGCCTAAACGCGAAATTCGTCATCATGATGGTGATAATGATGATGATGATGAACGAAAGGGCTAGCACACTCCCGTGGCTAACGTAACAGTCACTTCTCGTCCTACTTGTGTAGCGTGACACCACACCAGCAAGCAAGAGTAACTACCCCTGACGTTTTTTTTTTTTTTTGTTTTGTTTTTTTTCCCGCACCCCAAACTACCGTTGCATCTCCACATGTGAGTGTGGTTTCGATTGCAGAGGTACGTTTAGAGGTGCTAGGCCGTCCTGTCGGCGTGTAGTCGCGCGTCTCCACTTCTATCTGTGGCATCGGTTCGTCGGTGATGAGTGCTGCTGCTAGAAAACGAGGAGTTGTGTCTTTTCAAGATAAGCGCAGACAATTTTAAATTCCGTCTCCGCTGGCGGGAAAGAAGAATGTTGCCGCCTGGTATAGTATCCTGCAGCTAGCACCCTCTCAACAGTCCCGAGTGTTGTAAAGAGCATCAAGTTCGCAAATCAGGCACCCTTTCACCATTAGTGTGGTTCTTGTAACGCGTTATGGAGCCGGAAAGTGTAAGACGGCAAAAGCGATGCTTAAGTTACGTTTGTTAATATGGGGGTAAGTGACCTTGCTTTTTGGAGCGCCGTGTAGTGCCTAAGCTCGTACGAAAGCAGCGGGGGCAACTCCCGCTGGTTTATCTCTGTGAAATAAATCCATGAAGAGTGAGTTCACCTTCACTGATCTCGAGCATTCTGGCTTCGTTTCTGCGTCATTCCCGCGAGCCTCAACTCGAAACCTGTGCGTATAACGAAAATCTGGATGTAACGAAAAATTGCGAACTTTTGTCAACCTCGTTACATCCAGGTTTAACTGTACTCCAAATAACATGGCCAACGAAATGTCAACGGAATGCTCCAAATCAAATGGGCAGACATGATGGAATTGGTGTCCGCTAACTTTTGATAAACACTCTTTACTTCATTGTGTGCAAGCTAGTGTTGAGCTAAAACGACACAACGCACACTATAAAATATTAGAAACAATTTGCAATTAAGTTTCTGTTTCTAAAACCTCACATGTCTGTTTCTAAGGTGTCTGTTTTCTAAAAACCTCACTTATGTATACACGCGTACTTTTAAGGGCGTTTTTATACAGTTCAAAACTCATCCGCAGCTCGTGGTAGCCCACGCAGTTGCAAAACGGCCCGATGTAAATGAGCCCTTGTTGCGCAACGTCCTTTTAACGTGAGATTACTAGGAATCCGTGAGGTTACTTCAGTGAGCGCGGCGCATCTGTACTTTGAATATAGTAAAGCACTTGCAATTTGAAAACACCTACTCATTCTAGAGGATGCTCAATGGGACTTGTGCCCCTTTTTTTTTCGTTTTCTGCAAGAAATGCGCGCTGGACTTTTTTTTCTGTTATCATTGTTCTTGTGTTCGTTTGTTTGTTTGGGTCTATCTCCTTGCTTGCTAATTGACATTACAATGTTTTGGCAAGAGCAGAGTCCACTATTTTGTTTGTCTCCCTTACCTTCTAACGTCCATAAACCTTCTACAAGTAATTCATTACTCGTAATAGCTTACACGTTCGTAATTTCTAACGCTTCAATTTTATTTAAGGCAGTAAAGATAGGGGCAATGCACGCTTATCTTTCTGTGTATGTAATGACTTGAGATGAAGTCCTTTTATTTCTTTAAGGGCTGAAGCTATACATCAGGGGACCTGACCTTTCTGTATCACCGTTTAATAGTGTACACATGTTTATAATTTTCCTTCCTGTTTTGAGGAACTTATACATAACAGGGCGAGGACACCAAATCACTTCTTATGAGCCCCTGAGTGCTCCTTCGAGCAGCGCGCTGCGAGTAATGATTTCGAGGTCTCCTTCGGGGTGTCTGCGGTGTGCTTGCGTGAATGGCCACCTTTGTTCAACCGAGCCGACGATGCATGAGATCCTTTAGACTCCTCAGCGGTACGGTACGCACTGCCGCACAGAGTGGCCTGGACGCCTGGTGACTCTTGCGCCGCTGAGTGCGATAGGTAAGGGACACTCTGTGGATATTTAACACGGGGTAAGTAATGTGACCCGCACTAAACGGAAAATTGAGACGTGGGCGTCGTCGAATGCATCTTTACGAGCATGTGCTATCGACCTGCTCTGTCTCAACGTTAGCTAGCCCCAATGCTGAGCCTATAGCTACGTGCCAAGCATCGTAAAACCATACCTCTAGCTGCGGTCGTCTGTTAATGGCGTTAGATCCACAAGCGTAACGTTAGACCTAATGTCAAGACATTCTTGTGAAAGCACCAGTCAACCCTATGATGCGCGTATGTGTCATAGGCCGTGTTTTACGTACCGTTAGGTATAGCATTAACGTAAAGCCCAACGACGGACAGAGCGCCGTCAAAATCCGTACACGTCGAGCTGAGGGTACAAATTATCCTCCGTGCGGCGGGTATATGTTAACGCCGTTAGTTGTCACAAAGTAACATTAGGATTAATGACAGAAAAATCGCGTGGAAGCGTTGGCTAATACACCTCTACGAGAATGGGTTACATGTCGCAGCCAGTTGGAGGTTAAAGAGTCGTTCTGCTTCTGCAGACAACGGACGCCGCCGGACCTTCGACGTCGGCTTTTTCGCTCAATGGGCCTTTAACGCGTTCAGATTAAGCCATTTTAAATAACGTCGATAAGTGGGGTATTTCAGTGGCCAGTTGCTTTACTTCCAGGGATCGAATTTTCGCTTTCAATGGCCACATTTTGTGTTCCGGTCCATAAATGCATAGCTACCGCCGTAATCTCATTCAGGCTCTACTTGGAAGCCATGTGTGAGTGGAGGCGAAGCCTTTAAAAAAGGAGTCGCTGTATCAACCAGCCCCTTTGTCGCGACGGCAATAAGGACTTATACAGGGGATTTTGTATTGCCGGTCAGAACGCCTGAGAAAGAAAATGGCTCTGGTTGCAAGAACCAAAGCATAACAAAACAAACAAAATAAATACTCTCTCTATCTTTAATTTTGTAGCCTACAAGAAAGGAGGCGGCTGTTCGAAAGAGAGAAAATCGGTTTTGTTTATTGTGAGGCTGTCGGCTGCATCTTGCGTCACTTTTTGAACACCGCTGACACAGGTTAGCTTTTTCTCTTATTACGTACGTGCGCTTGCCACTTTGTTAAAAAAACTAAACAAATGCGCACTCAACTTATGCTGCAAGAAAAAAAAATGAACTCGTCCTTCTTACTTTTTTTTTTTTGTAGCAGCGTGCCTTTACATGTAACAGCCGCACCAATTACGACTTAGGAAGTGGTGCAATCATGATTCTCAGAAGATGTCGTACATTCTTTTTGCAATGTGTTAAGCCTGGATTGCGAGTACTGTTAACCCCGTTCTTCATTGTTTGCGTTCATTCTGTCCTTCCTCTATCTCTCCCTTTGTTTCTCTTTCCGCCACCTATCTTCCAATACTTCTGATGGAAGCGTTGTTAAACATAGAACGCCATCCGTTGACGTATTGATAACGCCAGAGTTACCCCGAATGGTGCTTTTCTTAGCCCTTCCGGCCCTGATTTCTTTTATATCGAGTGAAGAAACGTTTGTTGCGTGTTTTTTTTTTTTACTTCAAATTCGTGGGTCCCATGAGCTGACAAACCAAATATAGAGCTCGTAGTGCAGGGATTAGCGGACTTAATAATACGGTGAATAACTAGGACATTAAGGCAGCAAGGATTATATTTCGAGCACAAAACCTTTTTTCGCGTGTTTTCCTAGTTTGTAACCCCATCAGCCTACACAAAAAGAATGGTGCTTGTAAGTGCGCATAGTCATGAATTTACAAACAGACATAAATATTAGGACCTCAGCTGTTTTTAGCCGCCACGTCGTGAGGCTTGTCTTCACTGGATCATCTTCATCTTTGTAGCGTGAAGCTCAGCTAAAACGCATCAATAGTCCCACAATTTCCCATCCAAGGAATTAATCTGAGGCCGCCGCGGGCCACTGAAACAAAATGTGCAGAATTCGCGAGAATTTGAAGCGGCTTCCGGCCATTTCGCATGATCTACTTATACAACCCAAATAATTCTTTACAAAATTATGATTTGGACCGTTCCAAAGTACCCAAATAGTGAGCGAAAAACTGATGTTTCATGTTTTTTTAAGATTAAAAATGAAAAAGGCGTTATTTTATTGTAATGGCAAAAACTGAACTTTTCTCCCTGTTACAAAGAAGCTAACGCACTGCATCAAACCAGACTCCAAGTTGTGGGTACCTTGATAGGAAAGAAGAGAAAAATAAAAGATGGGAGGGCTTTGAGGGTTGAGGAATAAGTGCATTGGTAGCACCGCCATTGCTTTCTATTAGCCGCCGTTGTGTATTGTCAGTTCCATGTCAGTAAATAGTCACCAATGTACAGAATGCTTTGACAGCGGGGTACGGTGTTAGCCATGAAAGTGATAACGCTAACACAGTAATTTAGCGTTCCCGATGCGGCATCGTCAGTAAAAACTTGAGAAAAAAAATGATCTTGCAATATTGAAAGGTTTATGGCCTTCTATTAACCCCCATGTTCCATGTATACCTATGGAAATATTCCAGAAAATGGTATATAGGTTTATGTATGCCTATGTGGCACATCGTGTCCTGACTTACGGTATGACTGACGGATTTTTCGAGTCGCCAGCGGACGCTTACGCATTAAAATAAATGTGTATATGTAGACCGTGTAATGGTCCTAGGAGGACACTGGCAGTTCTGTCACTTAATGCACCTCCTGCTCCCTGATTCTTGCAAGGAGCGTGAGGGTCGTTATGTGGCCAGAGCAACAGACACACCATTGTCTATAGGCGTCATTAGCGGCAAAGCAAAATCAGAGGCGCAGTTAACTTTTCATGCACATAGTGTTTTACTGATTACCAAACCATCTTCACTTTTTTGTCCGTGCATGGAGAAGCTCCATGAACTGCATTCTGACCTTTGAAGCCGTGGCTGCTCCAGAGCGAGGCGTTCGAAGCCCTGTAGGGCGAAGGCGAACACACACAAAGTAATGCATGTCTGTTTGGAGTTTCTCCGCTTCATTTCATGTTCACACAGCCTGCTGTTGGCTCCTCTTCAGTCGCAGTCAAACTCAATCACTGTCTGGCTATTCAACAGGCTGAAGCTTGGATTCGGTATTCTCTGGTTAACTCCGGATTAATCGAACGTTTTCAGCTCCTATTCGCTCTCCAGCCTCCAGGAACTCTCACGGGTATGTCGACTGATCCTTACTGTCTTTCCGGCGGGGCCTGCCTCTTGCTGGCCGACCTGCTTGCAGCGCGCTGAGCCCGTAACTCGTCTATTTCTGCTCGCAGAGCGCTTGCTTCACTGCGGAGATCCTCCATTGCAGATGCGAGCACTTGCTGTCGGCAGTCAGTCATGAATTGCCAGCGCCCAAAAAACCAATCCATCCGTATATCTTCAAATTGGTACTCTTCGGGTTCCTGGTACAAGCTCGTCATATCAAAAGAAGGGACCCCGATTGGGCCGGGACCGGGAGAGCCAGGGCGGCTTAGCGGGTCAATACAGTCCTCCCAGCTATTGGGGTCAGGCTGCTCTACGGGATCGTGGGCACCACTGTGATTTGCCGGTGCCATCTCACATTTGGGATCTTGTTCGATGGTAGACCCTCCTGGCCGGCTTTCTTCGGCTTCCTGAAGGTCCCCCGGGTCGTCACTTTCTTTCTCGAGGGCGGAAAGTGAACGCTTGCGGCCACCGGCACGCAACTGGGCTCCGGAGCGTTGCACAATGGCGGCGCCGCTACTTTTCACCCGAGACTCGCCTGTTCGGTTCTTCCGGGGCCCATTGTGATGTGCGCGCCGTCGCATTGGTGCCACGGTATTCTGTGGTGTGCCCGTTGATCCAGAAGCGGTGGAGATGTCGCCCTCTTCATCGCGGCGAGGCCCACCGATGTCGGCGGTGGACCTGCTCTTTTCATCCTGAGACGGCTGCTCGGGGCGAACGGGTTCCGTCAAAGCTCGAGCATTGCCTTCTTCGCCCATGAGAGGAATAGGCTGCCCTCCATCGTTCCCATGGCCTCCTCCGCCGTGTGGCCGCCTCTTCGTAGGGGGCTCTTCTTGGTTCGTCCCGAGATCATCCTTGGGGACCGGTCGACGGCTCAGCGCCCGAAACATTGGTGCTCCTCTGTCTGTTTGAGATAAGGTGTCCATAGCGCCGTCGTCTTTGATGGCGACGTCTCGCCCTACTGGACAAGCCTTGGCTGCAGGGAAGCGGTGTGGGCCCGCCCGATCTGTTGACGGCGGGCTCGCGCACTGCGTGCTCCCGCAGCTTCGCGCCTTTTCTTCAGTCGGTTGAGGCCATTCTGAGTGCCTTAGGTTGATGATGATGTTCCTGGGTGAATCCTCTCGTGACATTTTCTTCTTCAGCGTTGGACTGTTCCACCACCATAGATCACGAAGGGGTCGGTATTTTTCCTTCACGTTTTGAACAGCGTGTTGCTTTTTTTATGTAAAGCCATGTTTCAAGTCGCATTTACGCGGATATCTTCAAAAGCCTCACCTTTTTGGTAGGCCAGCTTCCTGCTCACACTGCAAACTAACGCATTTCCGCGTTTCAAAATTGGTTGGGCTTACCTCCGATAGACTACATTTGTGGCTGAACAGCGCTTAGCTGAGAGCGCTCACTTTTGCTCCCTTGCTTAATCCAGTGGGCTTCCAAGTTTAGATTACTACGAATAAGTGGCTTGCAAGCCTCCGTGCAACGCTCGAAGTCCTCACAGTCGCCCGAAGTACCCCAATACAAATGAATACATATTACCAGCGAAATAGGAACGGACCAAAAAAGAAGCAGACAGGACAAGTCTAATTAACGATCATCCTGCCAGCTTCTTTCTTGGACCGTGTCTGTTTCGCTAGTAATATGTATTCAAGTCACCACCAACCAGCCTAACTTTCAGCCTTATACTCTGAATGCAAGTTCAACGGACAGATTCTGAAAGGGAACGTATTCTTATTGGGATTCCCAAACCGGTGGTATGTGACGTTCCCCTCAAACTCATCAGTCTAGGTACTGCTAACCAGAGTTTTAGTGATCAATATCGGGGAGTCAATGGGGTGAGTGAGCGGCAGTTTTGTCATCACCACAAGGAGGGCCAGGTGCAAGAGTGGCAAGATGTGGAGAGAGAGAGGGAAGGAGAGCTGTCAAAGATGTGATGTTCATTGGCAGATTTTGGAAAAGGAGAGTCAGTTCCTGGGGGCGTAGATAGGGGTGGTTGAGCGCGGCTACTGCGAGCACGCTTGCGAGACCATTATCGGGATCAAAGCGCCCTAAAGCGTCGAGAAAGTCGAGTCGATAGTCATATGTCCCTGGATACCTCTATCGGATAAGGTTCCAAAGGAGCGGGATGCTTCGTAAGCAGAGTAGTACCGGATAAATTGTGAAAGAGTTGCTGGTACCATAACAGTGTTATAATAAGAGCAGTATGGCGGAAGATCACCAGTCGGATGATTCCATTTGCGTCTGAGGGAGGGAGGAGGAAGGGGGTGAACTGAACGGTGGAGTGAACTTTGTCAATGAAATATGAAACTTACGATGGGGAGAGTTGATAAGGGGGCATTATTTATTTCTTTATTTATTTTGTACATGGTATCAGTCATGTACAGGACCAGGATAGCAGCGGAAAACAATTGAGTTCGGTAACAAATCTGCTAACAACATCGGGCCAGTCTTACGCACCAGTTGGCTTTGGTGAACCTGGCCCGGGACATTCTTGACGCTTAATGTTACGTTTTCATAACGCCAACGTGCAGTGCTTTACCCGGGAAACGATCCCAATTACAAAACAAACGTTTGTACGTCTCCGAAAAATCTATTTACGACAAAACGTGTACAGACCAATACAACCATTTAGCAGCCCTAATTTATGCTGTTGCGACCTAAACTCGGGAGATAAGAGATAAATCTTTCTGTTTAGCTGATTTACATAACAACCAGACAGAATTGGTTCCAATCACTCTTAGTTTGCAAGAGTGGGAGTATTTAAGGCAACCTTTCCTAAAGCGCATTTCCGCTACGTGTCTGGAGTGCTTATTTTTATTTTATTATCGGTGTGTACTGCTCTAGCGATGCTTCTAGGGCAGTGCGTGGTTATTGATGACAGTGTAAAAAAGACTAAGCCTCATTATGTTTTCTACAGGTTTGTAGGAGCTTTAGATTACTTTGGTACGTCATGAAAATGTGAAATCAACGCTTATCCCCGGCATCGAGAGTAAATAAAGCAGAAAGCACGCCGGTGAACACTTTCCAATTTTGATACGAATTTTAAAAGACGACAGTCTTTGTCAAATTCCCTAAACAGAAAAATTTGGGACGGTTCATTTATACCTTTTTAACCACTTAAAGCGGCCAGAAGCACAACATCAGTGCACGTATATTCTTGCATTAGGATCTCGCAACTGTAGCCTTGTTATAAACAGGACCAAAGCTATAGGCATGAAAAAAGATGAGCTTAATTATGTCATCTAAGCTGTCGAAAAAAACCACCTGAGTGGTAGAAGTCCTAAAGGTTCTTTATGGCTAGTGTTGTTATGGTGATTAAGCCCTTAATTTTAGTAACCAACAGAGACCACCCCCAAGGCATACAAAGCGGATAGGCGATTCCCGGTTCCTCAAATGCAGCGTTTTTAACTTGGGTTTTCACCTGTTCTGTATATTTCTTGCCGCCTTCTTCATCATATCCGTCCCAGCAAGCACCGCAAGTTCGGATGCTTCCCGCACAGGCGTGCTGAGCATGGGAATACGCGACGCTAAGCCACGGGACGTCGGGTTAAAGCTAGAATATGTCGCCCTTGGGATCAGCCTGATTTTATCGACACCTTCCTGTCCAGTCCGTGATGTAAGAAGCTCGCTCTCACTCTCTACTCTCTAACCGCAATCACACAAACTCCCAACCCAACTACACGCATGCAGACGAACACTCGAGCAAACGACCAAGCCGGCAGGACGGACATTCATTTTGCCTTGCTTCACTGTTCGCCGTTGGGGAATACTAATGAAGGCAGCATTAATGCGCGATCTGTGCCGCCAGGCCGCGAGTTGAGAAACGATCGCTTTGTGCCGCTCAATGAATAATAATTAGGCGGATTTGTAATAAGTGCAACGCCCCGTCACCGGCCGCTTTCCAAAGCAAGAAGAAAAGTTCCGGGAAAGGGATTTGCTCGCCTGCCTTCCTGCACCCTTTCTGCGGCGCTCTATTCAGACACAAAAGAAAAACGGAGAGATTAACCATCGCTCCTTCCACTCTTAGGTCGATAACAGAGACGGAAGAAAAATCTGGGAGGCAAAGGATGTAAAGTGTTCTCCGAGGACAAGAGGAAGACGTCATACAAGAGAAAAAAATATTAGTTTAGAAGTGCATGGGAGTAACTACATCAGAAAGCAAGATTATTTGGGGGAGAAAAGTACGGGCAAATACCACCGAGACCCTGTGAACTTGACGGGCCCGGTGAAAACATTGCGTAAGCATAGGGATTCGCCACCTGAAACAGCACAAAATGCAAAAATAGAAATTTCAATTTTCTACTCGTGAAGTAACTGATAATCATTCATAATTATTCAAAGGGCTTCTTATAGCGAATAAAAGGAAGCTGTTCGTCGAAATGTTTCGTAAGTCCGCCATCGTCGTGAAAACGAGGCGGCACACACCGCTGCCCGTGGTCATTCATGTAGACATAAAAAAAAAGCAACTTTGGTTTTTAATCCGCTTCTTTGCCAATCAGCTGTTGAAATTGTGAGATCGAATAGTGGTCAGCTAGGCTGCACTGCCATTTTCTCACGTATTATTTGGCATCAGTTTTATTGTTTCCTACATGAACTCTTAAGTGGGTATTTCAAGGTAGGGGTTCTTTGGGGGACTTGTCTTTCAGTTGCGATGTTCTCTAAGGTCAAATAACCAACAACCCTTTGGTTCGCAGGCAACTTTACAGTTTGTTACTCAGGAAGGAAATTGCGTAAAAAAAAAAATGTTGGAATTTCGAAACTGCGCCCTGCGGTCGGAAGGCAAAGGGAGTCTATGCCACGACGGTGCAGTGGCTGCAGGTGGCTAAGGTGGACTTATAGTAATGCGTTGCGGTCTTCAACTTTCTACCTTCGACGACGGGTACACGAAGCTGGACGCACAATGAGTCTCACGTTGCTTGACATCGTGTTAGGCTCAATATGAACGCAACCGCACGTTGCGGCTGATTATAAGCATAACAACTCAGTTGGTCTGGCCGGAGGCGATGACAGCTGCCGTCAGAAGCTCACGACGGTTTCGCCAATTCACATTTGGCTGCCGCACCAACACACCAACTCAAATTCGTCACATACCCTTGTCAAAGAGACTTGGGCAGCTGTCGACAGAAGCTCACGACCGATGCACGTGCACAAGACCCCGGTGGAGTGCCGCCCAACCACTAGAAAAACAAACAGACGTTTTCCCAGTTCCAGCCCCAGTCCCATTACAATTTGAATGCGACGGCAGCATAACCAACCACAATTCTCACATATCCACTCAATGGGATTGACAAGTGACACTGACGGCTGTCGCCGGAGGATCACGGTTAGATTTTGCAATTCCCATTGGCTGCAACGTTAACATACTTACTCCGAGGAGCCCTCCCTGGCGTTCGACTGGGCATTAATGCTTTCGCATTCACAATTCATACCAAGTGCTTAGTGTTCCCGGAAGTCGTCTTTATCCACCTCAGCCTTTACCCAACCTCGGCGCGCCCCTTATGTTGCGCCCATGCCAACCCGGCGCACATGATTTGAGCATGACCCCAAAACCCTCTCCCCGAAATTTATTCTGAGAGCTGGGGACCTCGCTTCGCAGCCCCGACCCGGACCTACAGGTCCGCCAGGTTAACAGTGAGGAAAGGTCGCAGCAAGGGCATCCGACCAACGGCCACCACGGGACCGCCAACTAACTCAAGGTGAACAAGTTCAGGGGGGGGGGGGGCTTAAGCTTATTTCCCGCCACCACCATCCGGACCTCGGTTCTCCTTGAGCCACTTCATCATCCTCTAAAGTCTCTCTCTCTCTCTCTCTCTCTCTCTCTCCTCTCTCTCCTCTCTCTCTCTCTCTCTCTCTCTCTCTCTCTCTCTCTCTCTCTCTCTCTCTCTCTCTCTCTCTCTCTCTCTCTATCTCTCTCTCTCTATCTATCTCTCTATCTATCTATCTATCTATCTATCTATCTATCTATCTATCGCTTTAATGATGGTGTTAACGGGCTATTTCTTTGAAGTTTACCGAGTTTTTCTTTTACAGTGCCAGGAAGGTTTTTTGCTTGTGTAACTTTTTCAAAAATTTCTGTATTCGGTGTCTATTTTTACGATCCTTTTTTTTATTTATTGCGCTTAACAAATTATTAAAGCCTTTGTATTTTTGTATTGCTTTTTTTCTCTCTCGAAGGAATTCCGCAAGACACTTCTTAAATCTATTTTTATTGGCTCTCGTTACCCTTTTACAGAGGGGCTTCATAACCCCATTTCTGACCCCATGTGACCCCATTTTCAATCCTAAATCCAGCACGTCTCCAGCCTCCTACACCCGTTGCCTCAAAGCAGGAAAAGAGCGAACTTACATTAATAAACAAAATCATGTTTTGGGCCTTCTACTCCCAGAAGCTACAACTGGGCTACGCGGCGCTCTGTAGTGGAAGGCCACGATTCACTCAGACCACCATGGCATCATTACCGTGCGCTGAAATATCAAGACGCCGTCGCTTTCGTTTTTCGCCTCCATCAGAAAAACAGCCGGCATGGTCTGATGAAACCCACGTCCGCGTGCTCAGCAAAAGAACCCAGTCTCCCCTGAGCCACCATGACGGGTAAATGACATGAACCCCAGGCATATACCTTGGCGTGCACGTCAGTTCCAGAGTAGCAGCATGGGTGATAGGTGCTGCTTTGTCAATGTCCACATGATTGCACAGCGCAAACGACTGAAATAATGACACAAGACAGGCTCTGCCTTGTGTCATTTCGCATGCCCTCATCCTTTGAGATGTGCGATAATGTTCACGTCACTTCTTGGGGGATTACGCGATGGCCCTTTCCGTTTTGCCTGCTTTCAAGCCAGCGTCGCGTTCTTCGTTGCCTCATTTTCCCCCTCGAAGGTCAATGACAGCATACGGGCCGAAATTTGACAAGAATCCAACTGCCGCCGCTTGTATCTGCCTACGGGGGCCTGTATAGCTGAAAAAGAAGCGTCAGATTAGAAGGGAGTCAAAGTGCATACTGTAACAGCCGCAGACGAAATAAAGGAAACGAATAAAGAGCTTCAGGCCTTTTGAGTAATTTTTCCGCCCAAAGCTATCGTTTAAGAAGGCGTGCGGTCGACTGAAGTTCTGTCTTTTTTTTTCTGTGGGCGTTTTTTTTTTTTTTTCTTCAAGATTTGACGACCTCGAGGCCTACCATAACAACTTTTGGCATAGACGACAACGCCTTAGAAAGTATTGGACGTGAACCTGACACATATTGAAATTGTGAATTAAAATTACTTTTATTGCGTGAACGGCACCGGTAAAACATGTAGTCTGAAACGCTCGTAATTTAAAAGCGGTACGCGTCGCAGGGACATCATAACGTTCATGGAATTCTGGTTTGTTTCTTCTTCTTATCTCATCCTATTTGTTTCAGACTTATGAAGATACAGTTTTTTATGCTGTTTTCCAGTCGGTTGCTTGCATGGCTCTTCAGTTTTTTTATGCATGTCCCGGTTTCGACTTGTACGGGCAGTTCACTCAAGTGTGGCATCGCACGAATAAAAAAAGAAAAGACGTTATTTTTACCCAACATTTATTACGACTCAATCCGTTTCTCATATATTTAGCAGAATTTTTTATCAAAGGTTTGAAACTTTGAAATTACGAATTATACTGAAGAAGAGTGCCCTCCGAGTATTCTCAAAAGTGGCCTCGGGTGGTAACAAGTTAACAAGGTAGTGGCTGACGCTTAAGAGGAGAACCGTGAAGATGAAGAGAAAAAAACGTACTGACGATTACTATACTCCCTTCCCTGGCTAAGGCGTTGCGCTGCTGAGCACGAGGTCGCGGGTTCGATTCCTGGCCGCGGCGGCCGCTTTTCTGATGGAGGCGAAAAGCAAAAACGCCCGTGTGTACGAGATTTCGGCGCACGTTAAAGATCCCCAGATGGTCAAAATTAATCCGGAGCCCTCCACTACGGCGCGCCTCATCGCCTGCGTTGCGTCGGCGCGTTAAACCCCTCAATCAATCAATCAATCAATCAATCAATCAATTACTATACTCCCTAATGCGAAATCTGTGCGCAGCGCGAACTGCAGTCCTCTCGGTCACGCCGCATCCCTGTTGCGTCTCAGGAAGTTATCGCGTGATCAGCGAATGCGCGGCGGCGCGCGCTACTGCGCTGTTATCTCGCAGCGCGTCGCCATCGGCGACCATCTGGTTGCAAATCTGGTTTGAACCTCCCGCGCAAATATCACGTGGTTCGGATGAGCCACGCACGGAGTTGTAGTGCCAAAAGTGTGAGCGGGAGGAGGCAATGAGAGAGAGAGATGGCGCCATAGCAGCGCGTGCCGCCCTCCCCCTGACAACATACTGCCGTCCCCCTCATCCTTTCGCCGTATTTTCCTCCCGCCTTCGCTCACTTGGTTACGACGCCATCGCAATAGCCGTCGCCACCGCCAAACCCCGGTAACGGCCGCCAGAGTGTTCGCGCACTAAAACCTCAGGCGGGACGAGAGGGGCAGGCAGGTGCACCTGTTATTTTTTTAATTTTTACTCATTTTTAAGCTGACGCGATTTTCGCTAGCAATTTTGCAATTTTAATCAGAGATTCATTCAACTGTGCGGTTTAATTTCAGGGCACTGCACGACATGGCGTTTTTGCACGCTAAGGTAAGCGTTTCACGATAAAGGTGCTACGGTTTTTGGGATCTTGCTATCAGTGAAAGCGCCGAGACAAAATATTCGACCACACTTCGTCTTTAACATTTTTAATGCTAGCGCATAAAATGGCCCATTCACCAAAAAGGACGGAGTCAGTGTTGGCTGTGTCTGCAGAAGTGAAGTGACATCTGTAGCAGCAAAAGGACACCGAAGCTCCCGTTGGCTGCGACACATCATGTGTGGCTCCTAATCTCGTGCCTCACGTTGGCTATGCAGCGGAAGATTGCACACCTTAAGGTTTTGTATCAACCTTATAACAAAAAGCTGAACTTTAATCTGGTTTGTATTTGCAAATTTCATCGCGTACTAATGACGCTAGGCCTTATGAGCCGCCAGTTTAGTCTCCCTAAGATTTCAACGCCGCAATTTAGAGTACACCTTCAGGACAACGTATTCACAAAATATTACGCCTCTTGAGTGAAGCAGGGGCCGCACAAACATGCAAAAAGACTGCAAAAAACCTGAAAATGTCAAAATTCTTTTTGCGTCACGGTGTTTTGCTTTTTTTTTTTGCTGCGTAAAGGCTTTGAGCAGTTTCGCGTGTTTCGAGGAGCCTGCTGGTAACCCGAGGAGCATTGGCCCATTGAATGGATTGGATTGGCCCTAAATAGTCTACCGAAGGTCGCCATTTCAACGCCGCAATTGCTAGAGTACACCTTCAGGACAACGTATTCCAAAATATTACGCCTCTGAGTGAAGCAGGGGCCGCACAAACATGGATTGGAAACCGGTCTTTGTCGCCATTCTCCGCAATCGACAATTGAGCAGTAAATGCTGTGCATTGGATTGGATTGAATTTGGATTGGATTGGATTGGATTAAATTGGATTGAATTGGATTGGATTGGAAATCCAATCCAATTGGAGTACGGGTGTGTACAGAATTGGGTATGCACATTCGCCGATTTGCGCATTCCAGAGGAGTGACGTCATAGCCGCTGCAGACGCACTCGCGCCGGTGCGTGCCCAGCTGTACGCCTCCGTTGCGCAGTAGCCAAGTCTGACGCTGCGCCGGAGCCGCTTGATAGCCGTTTCGCGTGGCTCCTGGAGAGCCGTGCTGCGCATGCGCGAGGAGCCGTGACTGGACTGGACTGGACTGGACTGGACTGGACTGGACTGGACTGGATCGGATGGATTGCTGAACCTGAGCTCCGCTACGTATATCCTGGCATAGCCGACATAAGCCACTGCTAATTTTTTACTCTGATGCAGCCTCTACGACGCACGAAAAACTGAACAGTACGGCGCCTCTATTGGTGGGCCCCTCTAAATTCTGTAGCCAACCAGCGTTCCGGCTTTGGGAGAAACACTGGTGCACGTTTCGGTGGTTCCGGCGAGCGACAATGCGGCACAGGCGGCCTGGCGTATCTTAGCAAGGACGAATGTCGATCGTCGCCATCCGTCACACGAGCTTAGTTAGCTGTGTTTGTAGATATAACGCCCTGTTTACAAGGCATGAACAACGCCGAAAAATACGAAGCGTCTCTGCAGGCGGAAGCGCCGCTATATGCGCGACCGCGGCAAGCATCTGCCTGCACGGTCGACAAGGAGCTGAAGTTTTAGCTGCTGTGATGTCGTCGACAAGTCGACGACACAGCAGAAGCTAAAACGTTGCTGCCAGCCAGAGTGGGGCTATTGCTGAAAATTGTGTATAAGTGTGCGAAAAAGGGAGTGACAGCGCGATGAAAGATTGCGCTGGTTATCGCCGTCAGCGTGGCTTCGTAAAGCGGTGACTGAATAGCTGCGGCGATGCTAAGCTTTTCCGGCGCGACCTGGTCTCAGAGGGACCTGTTCGCATCGACAGCGCCTCATTCGGGAACACTCGCGGGCCGCTAGTCGTCGGTGGAAATCTTCACTTACTGCCGTGACCGGACATGTTGTGTTTAAAACTCCCCTATCTAGCCTTCAAATGATCGTTTCTCCTATTCTAAAACTGACGTGGTGACGCAAGCACGGCCGACGCGAGGAGCCGAACGCCCGGCAGTGCGAGCGCACAGACCGCCGACCGGCCCCACTCGGCCGTAGGCGGAGGAGGAGGGAGGAGGTAAACGCGCTCTGTTACGGGGACGTGGTGGCGGCTTTAGCCTGGCGGCGAAATGGCAGCCCGATTCGTCAGGGAGGCTTGAACCTCCGGATCAGAGCTGCCCAGCGCCCTCTCCCAGTGCTCGTCGCAGGTGATGGAGGGAAAAGGATCATTGGGACAAGCCCACATGGTGTGGGATAAGGCGGGAATGCCGCATGCAGTTCGGGGAGGGAAATAAGGACGGATGAATGCGATGGAGCAGCGCGCGACAAGGCTGCCTTGCAGAAGGCGGAGCGCGCGCGTCCTGTTTCTCTAGGCCACAAGGGCCTGTCCTGTTTTCTAGGTGGTTTTGCAAAGGGTTGATGACGTCATAGCTTCCACATTGCTCTGTTGGCGAGAGGAGAGTGGGGAAGCTCCGGGCCTTATTGCTGGCACTTTTTAAGGAACGATAACTCGGCTAGTACTCAACGCCTTTAAACAATTTTTCAGCAGGACGTTCCTTGGATAGTCACGGGCTTTTTTCAAGAATTAAATTGCCGACAAACCTACTGCTTCCCCATCGCAGTGCAGTGTTGCTCTTCTTCACTTTCATCATCAGTTCGAACATTCACTCGAACTGAAATGGCGCCCCCTTGCGTATCAAACTAACGAGCTTTGACAGTATAGCTCTAATAATTTGTTTATTGTCTGTGATCATACTGCAGCGATGTCAATGTGTTAACTCCACACAAAACAACATGACAGCTCAAGAAACAGATAAGAGAGAATCGAGTATGCGTTTTTCTTCTTTGTTGGATGGCGTATTGTTATCGGCTGAAACGTTTTCGTTCCCCACCTATTTCAACTTAACATTCCACTTTATGTTTTGAAGTACTGACACTGAACTTAATTTAGCGGTCATTAGGCTCATGGTCGTTAGGTTGCGAGAACAAAATGCTATCAATCCACGAGACTTCAGAACATTGTGTTTCGTATTTCGATCTTCTGGGTAATGCGTGACTAGTCACAGTATTTTGAAATCTGTGTTAAATGTTTAACAAATATTCCCTCAGAACACACCGTAATTCCTCCCCGGGTGGAACAGGACGTTGGTTACCACTCTTTCTTCTTATTATTCATCAGCGTTCCTTTCTTGGCAACGACCTAATCAGACAGAATTTTTCGAGGCAGTGATGTGTATAAATGGCAGGTTTTCAAGCTAATTTCTAGATGTCAGAGTGTGCGCGTTAGTGTCAACTTTCGCAGTGCTGAAAAAAGAGAGCAATAGAAGGTTGAAGTTTAACGCCTGCGACGCAATCCGCGTTAGCGGCAATCCTGATACAAAGTCTGGTTTTGCAATTTGATAATGATGACAAATTGCTGCGAGAACTACACACTAGCTGCCGCGGCGGGAAATCTCATTTTTCGCAGTGTGCCTAGAAGCGGCTTTTACCCGCCCAAAGGATACATCCAAACTCGTAACGAAGCAAGAGCAGTTACATTGTGACCCACCATCAGGACATGCAGCGTGTTGCAAGGAAGAGCATTAAGGGTTTGCGCTGTTGCGACCGGGCGGGGGCACCCGATCCGATCTCCGTGGCCTCCGACATACGAGTGGTAGCGTGTATGATGCGAGCGGCCAGCCGCTGTTGCAGCCGTGAAGAAGTCCAGAAGCCGTAGGCTAACGTAACTGTTTACTTCATAGGCGAGAGGTGAGCCGAAGCCAAAGAACAATGCCCCGACGGGCGAGGTTACAATACAGGACTCGAGCAGAGCGACAACATCGATTCGCTGCTCTAACAGGAATGAGTTACAACGCTTGGGCAGCTCTATTTATACCCAAAAGCGATAACGGTCAAACGCAACAAGCGGCAATACGCCACGAACGTCACAGACACACACAACGCTCTTTCCAGAGTTCGTAAGCCGTTCATAGCCTCGGCGCGCGTTGAGTCCGGGAGAGGGGAGAGAGGAGGACTTCGCTGAGTTCGCGGGGGCCTCTGTGTCCTTGAAGAGCGGGAGACGAGCCTCGCCGGTAGCCGCCGAAGTTTTGAAATGCGCCCAAAGCGAAGCGTCTGACGCGGCTTGTCGCAACTGGTCACCGACATGTTGGCGCGTGGTTTTCAAAGGCGCATAGTGGCTTCGCCGCACAGCCGAGGAGTGATGCGGGAAGTACTGCCGGCCGCTGGCCGATTCGTAAAACACCCGTTGCATGCAGCCGCACTCAGAAAAGCACGCTGCCACCGAATTTATGCGTGCCGCAGTGTTGCACCCAGCTGAAAGGGCTCTCATGGGCTTGATCAGTAGCACTCGGGGAGCGTGTGGTTCAAAACGGGCTTGGCACGTGATGGGGGAAGCAAGCTTTGAAGTCTTTATTTTAGCATTTCAATATTTCTACACTGTTTTTATTAGTGTGACCCTACCGCCCTGAATTTCGTGTGAAACAATTATTACGCTAAGAAATCACGCCTTAGCATCACGGCCCTTATTAACACGTGATATCGTTCAACAGCAACGGAGACAAATCATTGCAATCCGACAGAGGGATGAAGAAAGAAAGAAAAAAACGAAACAAAAAATGCAGGGAGGGAGGGCGGAACCCTCCTAAAACGTTCTGTATACTATACGTAATTATGGGATTACGAAATTTTAAGTGCGAATGCTCTTCTTAAGCGAGCCTGAATCGTCCGCCGCCGTCGTCCGCATAGCAACAGCTGCGGGTGCGCGCGCTCCTCGTCTTCCTCCTCGTCTTCCCTAGCAACGGGGGGAGATGGGCGCGCGCTACTCTCCTCCTCCTCTCTCCGCTCAGTGACTGCGGGTGTTGGGCGCCTCCTCTCCACTCCAAGATCACGATATCCACCGTAATCGCGCAATCAACAACCGTGCATTCGCACTGACACACTCTCCCCCTCGGGGAAGTGCGAGGGAATTTTTTTTTACCTTTGCTGACACACCGGTGTCCCCAACACATGATAATGGAGTACGCCATTACGTTAGAAAATTTTGACACCGTTTTTTTCTCGTTACGACCGGCAGAAACACGAATTTGTAGTCCGTATGAATTCCGTATATACGGAGGATACGGAAAATATCAGGTGCCGTATCTCGCACTTTAATTAAGACAGAAAGACGAAAACTATGTAAGGTGTTTATATTCCGACAACCATGTTACTCTTTTGATTTTGGAAAGGTTATCTCTAATAGTTAGGCCTGGGGCCGTAATAGCTCCTATGAATTCCGTAGTCCCATATATTCTCTATATACGAAACGTTTCACTGGGAAAGAAAGAAAGAAAGAAAGAAAGAAAGAAAGAAAGAAAGAAAGAAAGAAAGAAAGAAAAGAAAGAAAAGAAGAAATAAAGGAAAGAGGGAGGGAGGGAGGGAGGGAGGGAGGGAGGGAGGGAGGGAAGGAGAAAGGAAGGAAGGAAGGAAAAAGTATAAAACGGACAGACGAAGATAACAGCAAGAAACGAACTGGGAGTACAACGGTAATTCCGGGAAAAAAAAAACACGATTACAATGAAAAAGATCAACAACGATAAAGGAGCCAGGAAAGAAATGTGCCTAAGAGAATGGCGGGTCACCGTGATGGTCCCGCCGACGCTTTCCTCGGCTTTTTTGGAAGCGTACGACGCAAGAGAGCACACACTGCTCGTTAGCACGTACTTAACTAAAACAAAGGATGGGAGGACGATCAGCTGACGTCGCCGTTGCCGGTAAATTGAGGACAAAAGCGAGAACCCAACTGAGAGCGCTCTCTCGCTGGCGAGAAGCTTCGTGTTTTTAAAAAGACGGGCACTTCCTAAGTGCCACTCCTGCCCGTTCTGAAAAGGCGTCGACGGCCGTTCTCAATATGGAAACAATACGTGCTGCGATGCAAATGAGCCGGAAAGCAAAGGGAGCGCGCGGGGTGACGGGGAAAAAAAGCGGCGCAATGGTATGGCATCAAACAGAAGCCCCGGGGGAGTCCTAAGGCAAGTACAGCAAAAAACTGTTCTAATATTTCAGCCTTATCTCCGCAGGATTATGTGCCCGTAGTCCCACTTTTGTTTAGAAAGTCTCATTGCACACAACGCATTCTTGTCCTTGTTAAGGTGCTAGATTTTCTGCGATGGTGCTGTTTGCCAGCGCAAAGTGCGCCTGTGGTGAGTTTTTGAAGTGGAACAGTGCGTGGGGTTATCACCGGTACTACAAAAAAAGAACGTTGCGCCGGGTTACGGAGACACAGACAAACGCTTCAGTTCTAAACGCAGGTTCTGTCATCCTGACAAAAAAAAAGTGCTAGTGCACGACATGGTGTCTGATGGCACGGTAATTACATTTTACCACGACACAACCTCTTCTGCTCCTTCACAAGGAGTGAAGGAACAGATTTACGTTAACGTTTGCTTAGGTTTACGTTTTGTTATTTCAGAAATAGCGGTCTTGTAAGGCTGCTGACTCCTTTGTCTCACCGGCATGGGAGAGTTCAGAGGCGAAAGACGCGCGTAACAGTGTATAGCTCAGAGAGCAATGCTCTGCAACGCACGTTGTAAGGAACTTTTGTACATTATTCTAAATACAGTTCTCTGAACTCTTCGCCTCAGAAGTTATAAAGGTAATTGATATTCACGGTTCACTCACAGGCGTTACGGGGTGCTTTTAAAGACGAAAGCTTTAGATAGCTTGTTTCAAACACACATGTTCGTACAGCAAATCGGTGGTGCAGAAAAGCTAAAGTTGTCGGTCGGAGCGAACGCAAGCCGGGATCGCGCACCGGAGTGGGGAAACACCAGTGCCGGAGGAAGGTCGGAGGAGGCTTCAGAGAAAGAGCGAAGCAGCGCGCGTCGGGAAAGGGAACAGAAGCACCGGAAGAGTGTGGGCCGCTGTCGCATGTACAATGCGAGCCTCCATGCGAAATGACTGCACCGAGGAGGGCGAATACGAAGCTCTTGGCGATGAGAACGAGCAGAACGAGCTTCGGAGGGTGCTGCCCATGATGGTCACGTGGTGTCCGCCGCGGCCCAACTATGCTTTCGTCTTCATGTTGTTAGAAAGCTCTACCCCCGTTATTCGTTCTTCTGAGTCTTTTCAGCTCTCGGTGAAGCAACTCATTTAATTTACTGTTACTCCATAACCTCTATACGCGGACGTGTGGAGTGGAACAAAGAAGAAAAAGGCGCGATCCGGCTCCTCGAGAGGGAGGCTGGCCGACTATTGGACCTTAGAAAGGAGGGATCACACTCTACCGTTTTACTAGAAACCTTGCTAAGCCGAAGAAACACGGGGAAGGCACAGGACAAGGCGCTGAGGCCACGTGACACAGGCGCAGGACAGCGCCATGTCCTGTGCCTTGTTTGTCGGTTTAGCAAGGTTTCTAGCAAGATGAGTTCATACCAACTTGTCCAGTTTCCTGTTCTTTCGCAATTTAACTCCATTGTCCCTTTTGGAATGGATGCGGGATCACGTCCTCGTAAGGGAGAGGGACGGTGCTGTCAGCAGAATGATGAGAGGGTGATGTCTTGATGTCTCTTCGCCATAGAAGGAGGAAGTCTGTTCTGACCTTCCTTTGGCGACGGGCAGGGAGCTGGCGCATATCTTGGGTCCCGTCCAGCTCACTCTGTCGGCTCCGTAGCCCTGGATATATTGGCGTGAACCCCACAATCTCTTCCGCCCCTTGGTTGAAGGCTTTGTGCGTGTTCACGTGAACGCGAATCCCGTGAGGAGCTTGTTGAGGGGTCTTTCCGTGTTGGCATGGGCATGATTAGAACTAACACCTGTTTCCACTTTTCATTGTCTCGCAGATTTCTCTGATTAAAGAATTTAACTTTGTTTTATACGTATCATAAGTTTCTTGTAGCTATTTTTTCTAAAGGATTTATTCCTTAATTCCGAGTCATTCTCCTATAATTTTTTTTTTATTGTTATATTTTAGCGTGAGATCCTACGCATTGGGCTTTCAGAGCGTACGCGAACTTCTGTTGCGCAAGTTCGTGGTTCTGCAGTATGTATTGGGTGAAACCTTTGCCAGTGATTCTACGCTCAATTCTCGTTTCAATTATTGCGTATTATTTCTAGCCTCTCAGGGGACTTAGCATCTGCTTCTGGACAATACGCTGGGAGCTCTGGCTATCTCCGCGAGCGCTAATGTTCTATAGCGTCGCTATCACGATGGGTGTTTATACAGTAAATTCGTTCCTACTTGCTTTTTTTCTGATTTACACCTTGCGGAGGTCGTGGTATTCTTACACGCCACTGTTTTCTTTACTTAGAATTTTTCACAGGTTAGGAGCCATTTCTTGGTTTTCGCCGGTTGCAGGGGGGTTTGCTGACTGTGCATTCGTCGTGCATATTTTCGGACTCAAGGTTTTATACCTTGTGCACTTTGTGGCTGCCTTGGCATTCTGAGCCCTTCGTGTCACTTTATCGGGCATTTTGTTTTGCTTCCTTTATACGTTTGATAGGTGCAGCCTCACTGAAAGGCGACCTGCCCCACTTACTTTCTTTCCATTAAAAATGCAACCCCAAGAACTCAGCAGAAGAGAAACTTGCTACTTAATTTCGATTTCCCATATTTAGGAATACTGATCTGGAGTGCACGTTTAGAATGCGCAGTTTACGTACATTTTGGAAAATAAGAGCGCGTTAGCGACCCCCCGAACTGGTGCAAAAATAGAAACGCCTGGAGAGAATTCCTTCATAGCTACGGTTTCTTATTCACCGTCCGTTTGGCTTCGAGCCCATTTCGTTCAAGTTCTGCCGTTCCATTTTTTAGAAACGTACCCACCGGTTATTTCTTGATTCAACGCAGGTTTGCACTTTTCAATTTTTCTCTGACCTCGCTCTGCTATTCCAGTCTTCAAAGAAAGAGGGCGGCTTTCCGTGGCTTACTCTTTGACGAATCGGTAGTTGAAAACTGCACACGCTGAGAACGCAAATAAATGCATAGATCTGACAGATAAACAGCAAATGTAACCGGGGGCTGTGTGCGTTGGCCTCAATGATGAAGATAGCGCAAGGGCAGTCGAAAGTCTAGCTTAATGTGCAAGATAAGAGCAGCAAACAAACGTTGTGTACTGCCTATGGCGTCTTTGTTCTAAAAAAATATCGCTTTCCATAAGCAACTGCTACGTTTTATTGATTTTCTGTTTTTGTGCTACCGGCCTTTTCTTTTCCTTCTTATTTTTAAAGGGGTGCCGTTGCCGCGGTGTTTTTTTCGTTTTTTTTAGCCTCTCAACCCGGCGGCACCATGTCTATCCCTTTTTCCCTTAGTTCTACCTTTCTACTTTCTTCCGAGAACCTCCATGCCATTTTGTAGACTGCGCCAATCTTTTTTCTGACCGCGCTCAACAAAGCGACGAGCCGTTGGGAACTGCGGTCTCATGAGGGCCCTTGTTTCTACCAGTGAGAATTCCTGTACAGTAGATTTCCATGAGGGCATCATTATGTCGTGTATCACCAATGTGCTGCCGTTTTAGTGCGCAGCCCTTATGCCTCCGCTACCGTGGTTTGGCGGCGTCGCCGGCTTTGCAACCGAGCGAACGAAGGGAACACTGAAGACTGAACGAAAAACGGAGGAAAGTGTGGCGAAAGTGTGAGGAGGGGAAGGGCGGTATGCCCAGACGGTGGGAGACGCTGCCCGGCGGCGACACGCTACGAGATAACCGAGAGAACGAAGAGTCCAGTGATGATGGAGGGGGAGCAGGAAGGCGGAAGGTGAAAGAATGGCGAAAGTGCGAGGAGGATGGCAGTAAGCCGAAGCCGTGCCACATAAGCTTAGCACGCTCTGCGGGCGCGCGTACATCGGTCCTTCCGCGTCCTCCTCGTTTCTCAGCTCATGCGAACCACGTGGCATTTGCGCGGGAGGTTCAAACACGATTTACATCAACATGTTCGGCTGCAGCGACGTTCTCCGCTGCGAAATAATGGCTAAGTTGCCCCGGCCCACGTGCGTTCGCAGATCACGCGATAACTTCCTGAGACGCAGCAGCTATGCACCGTGACCGAGAAGACTGCAGTTCGCGCTGGGCACGAATTTCGCATTAGCGATTATCGCAATTGTCAGATTTTTTTCATCCTCGATTGAAAGTATGAAAAATCAATTTTTATGTCGAGCAGCTGTGTTCCATTCAAGAAGTTTTGCTGAAAGGTTTGGAAAAGGGCATGATGTCTGCTTTTACGGGCTCTTATGACAATTGCACACTCGCGGCTCGTTAATGAAGCTCATATGCAGTTTACCGAAAGAAATAATCCCGGAAAAAATTTCAGGCGGTCCTCAAAGGTGTCTCGATTTCAACGCGACTGTCGGTGATTTTGAGCCGCGGGGAAATAGTCTACAGAACGTCGCTGAGCATATGCAAAACACCCACACTCTAGAGACGCCGCACCAAAGGACACCTAGGCGGCAACGCTTCACCTTATCAGCACCGCTTTTTACTACCGCCGGGTACGCGTTCTGGCGAAATTTTTTATGATCCCGCAGTTTGCACTCCGTAATCGCGTGGTTAGTGACACTCAAAGTAGCGGGAGCACATTCTATACTCCACGTGGATTGTCTATCCTTTTCTCCTCCTCTCTTGCTCGTTGGAACAAGGCGGTATTGGGAACACCAAACGAAGGAGCCATGCAGTAAAACCCGACAACTCGTGGTTAGAATCGGAGGCAATATTGCCGGTAGGCCAAAGGATAAAAAAATGGGGGAAAAAGTGCCCTGTTACACCCAATTTCCCAGAGTGGCTCCTATAAAAAATAAAGCAATTGAGCTTCACTTTTCGTCGCCGACGCTGATGTCAAAAGAGAGGCTACCTGGCGTTCCCTAATAGCAAGGCTAAACTTCATAGAACTTCCAAAAGCCAACAGATCGATTTGCACGAGCTAAGACCGGCTGAGCGGTTATCCATTTGTTTGCGCATGGCTTCGGTATCCCTTGAACGGCCTTCTCGATTCCGATGACGACGCCATGCCCGTTACCGCGCCCACTTACGCTGGCGCTCCCAACGGACGGCGTCTTCGTTCGGAGGGCGCGCGAGTTGGCCCTATTTTCCGATCATTCGAGAAACGACCGCCTATAGTGTACTAGAACCGCCAAGGCGCAATCGTGTTATACATGTGCGCACTCCCAACCGTCTCTTGTACGCGCGCTCTCCAATTGGTCGACTCCTCTCCTCCTCTCCTTGACTTTGGCCACCTGCGCTCGGCGCGTGCTCTCACCCTCGCCTTGGCTCCACACACCTGCGCTTGGCGGCCGCTCCCCCTCTGCCCACTACGCTGCACCTGGACTTGGCGCTTGCTCTCGTCCTCGCTGGCCATTCCATCTCCACATGACTGCGCCCGCGTTACTACTCTCATTCCATAAAAACCTCGAGCAAACGCAGCTCCGAGCTGTTAAAACTGACAGGTCCCTGAAGTAATGCGTAAGGGTAGCGCGACGAAAGCATGCGATACTGCTGGCCACCAGCATTGACGCAGACGACGACGTCAAGAACGACAGTCTTTTGGTCCTTGCGGACTGAGTGGGAGAGTTACACCGTGGTTTCTGGACAACCTGGGGTAAACAGCTGGGCGATAAAACAAACCGAACACAGTGTGAAAACTCGAAGCGCAGATAATAAATGTTAAGACGCTTCTCTGAAACTATAGGTAGGAACAAATAAAAAGCTGCCAGAGAAATTTATGGCATGCGAACTATAGGCTTCGCGGTCATTTATTTAGGTGTTTGCTATCCTATGCGTAATAGAAACTTCAAAAAGTCGTTGGCGAAAAAAAGACAAATAAAACCAGCCGAAAAGTGGTTTTCGAGGAAAAGTGGCGAGAGTTTGAATTGGAAAACAAAGCGCGACAAGAAAAACGAATATGAAAGCAGCCAAAGTCTCCAAGCCCTTTATTCGAAAACCCGACGCCGCAAGCCAATGCAAACAAAACTCTACGAGCCGGTTTCGTAATACCGAATGCATAAACTCAGCCCAATTCACGCCTATATTCCCCACATACGCCTTTCCCAGGGCAGAAAACTTCGTAGAACCGCGGTTTCCAGACTCCTGGCACGGATGGTGGACGGTGCAGCGTGTTTTCCAGAAACCAAAGGGAAATCGATTCCCTCCCGGCAGCTCTTTTCGTAAGATCATCATCATCATCATCATCATCATCATCATCATCATCATCATCATCCTACTTAGGCCCACTGCAGGACGAAGGCCTCTCTCCCATTGACCTCCAATCACTCCTGTCTTGCGCTGCTTGAGTCCACAGTTTACCCCGACTTGCTTTATTTCATCCCTCCATCGGATAGTGGCGTTCCCTTCTTCTAGACCTCTAGATCCCTCCATCTAATTAATGGCCTTCCCCTTCTAGCTGCTGTGTCTCAAGAACCACACGCTTGGCGGCGCCATGTGGTTCCCGAGACGCAGCAGCCTCGCAGCTATGCGCCGTGACCGAGAATACTGCAGTTCGCGCTGCGCAAAAATTTCGCATTAGGGAGTATAGCAATCGTCAGCCACTTTTTCTTTGTGTTTTTAATATTTAAAAACATTTTCAGGGTATACAAGTTCAGGCCCTGCGAACCTGTCTTGGCCTACCACGGTGTACGTCCACAGCAGCGACCATTGCCTTGGCTCGTAATCACCGTTTCGCAACCTTTGTGGAAGTTGGAATACTCAGGACACATATCAGGCACCTCACCCGCCTACCTTATTATCACCTCGCGGGTACACCAACGACCCATCCCCGGGCGTCGTTCGCAAGGGTAGTTGCTGCCCACAACCCCAGCATTCCACCGAACTATACGCCGGCAATGCGACCGCTCTTTCCGCTGTGTTGTGTGATGCAGCCCGAGTGTGCCGAGATATTCCAAGAGTAAAGAAAAAACGTGATCTTCCAATACCGGCCCTGCAGCAGCTAACTTTGACGTACTTGCACGAGACATACAGTGACCGAACTTATGCACCGATGGCTCGTTAACATCGTCGGGTTCCGCCGGCGCTGTTACTAAACCACGAATGTCACTGTCCAGCAAATTCAAGATAGACAATCCTAGAACCTCCACGGCTACAAAACTTACGGCCATCCGATCCGTAGCGCTCTTCGCACCATCGAGCAAAGTTCATGCCGGATATGGGCTATCTTCTGTTATTCGAAGCATGCACTTAAATTACTCCAGTCAGCCCTGTGCCGGGGACCTCATGAACAGCTACTGACAGAAATAAGAATAATGTACCACCGTGCTGCGTAGGCGGGTCATGATGTCACCCTGCAGTGGCTTCCCAGTCACTGCGGCATTGTCCGCAACGAAAGTGCGGACGCTGCCGCCCGGTTGGCACATCAAACAGCGACGACTGTACTCATTCCTTGTCTATAGGACGGACGCAGCTTGGGCCCTCGGCATACTCGCCCGGGAAACAACAACCTCTCAATGGTCCACAGAAGAATTTTCATGTGCACGTATTGGTGCTCTTGACCCGCACCTACAACGTCTCCTTCTACTATAGGCCTGCCACGGCCTGACGCAGCTCTTCTTTGCCGTCCCTGGCTTGGAGTGGCAGTCACAAATGCTCACCCATACTTCATAGGAATGGCAGCAAGTGAGGAGTGCGAAACGTGCGGCACGCCGGAGACGATACGCCACGTTATATGCGAGTGGCCACGCTATTCGCCTGAAAGAAAGAAGTTGCCGTCAGCACTGAGGAACCTGGACTCTCGGCTTTATACAGGCGACGAACTTAAACACCAGACTATAGACTGAAAGCCTTCAGTGCAAATCACTGAACTTCAACGATTAGTGCTTCAGCTCTTGGCATATCTGTCTGCTTCCAATTTTCCTCATTCACTGCTTTTTCTTTTTTGCCCACTTTCGCTTTCCCCCGTAAAGGATAGAAAACTAGGCTCTAGCCAGGTTAACTTTCCTTCCTTCCTTCTACATCTTTCCTTCCTGCCTTCCTTAATATTTATTTATTTTTACTTTTAGAGCAGGGGAAGGCGGCCACAGAATAGTGTAAACAGAAATGTAGTATATTGTGAGGTTGAATGGTGCGGCGGTTGTACATTACGTACCATGGAGGAAATCCTTATATTAGCATGCTAGTTTGACCTGCGACAAACACGAGGTCAAACACACCTGCACACGGGTGCTACGTCAGACTATTTCAGGCTATTTACTAGGGCACCCAAAGTGCCCCAAATATAAACACACCGTCGTGTCAGCCAGCGTGAAAAAGTCACCAAGGAACAAATATAACACTTCTTCCCCGATAAAAGATGCACCATTGCCTACTAATGCCTAAGCATTCCTACGCGATTTCCTTCATTATGAGCTTTTTAATAGTCGTATTTGGCTATGACTACAAAAATAGGGCTAGGTTCGCGCTATATTGAGATATTATTGGCGAATCGTTTTACTTGGTTGCTGTTATTTTTTCTCTTTCTCTTGTTTTTTTCTACCTGATTTAGGTTCCTAACTCTCACTGCTACCGTGCTCATTACTGCTCACTCAAACGCAAGCTCAGAGCCAGCGCTAGGCTTAGCCCCAGACAAGGGCTCGCAATTCACCATAGACTCACGGCACACGCCGACACGTTTGGGCTCTGAACTCAACGTTGGACCACGACTAATGCAGGCTCATTTTTGCGGGTGCAGAAATCGTATGGACTTGTTTTTGCGTCAGCAATAGATGGATAATGTCGGCAAAACTTTTTACCGTCTATCTGTCCCTAGAGCGACAGAGCAGAGAACGAAAGAGAGCGTGGCTGCCGAGGTGGTGCCGACGCTCGCCTGGGGATGTTGGTAGGGAGTCGTCAGGTCAAAGTGCGGCGCGCCGCCTCTTTCTGCCGATATAACCGGCGCCCGCCGTCTCGACGGGTCGCCCTAATTACTCCAGTAGCCCTTTCTGCTGATAGTATAAAGAAGTGTGCAGCGAGTGCACGGCAGAAGAGAAAGGAATGGGATTGACGGGGACGAAATGACGATGCTGGTAGACTACGAAACAGGCGGTCAGTGCCGCTGATAAAGCGAACAAGGGTGGCCACTGAGGCGTTTATAGAGCGCTCAGTACGGTTGGCACCGCGTATGCGAGGGGCGTTCTAGAAACGCCGCGTTGCGGACTTCTAAAACCGAAGCTGGGCTTGCGCATTGGGCCGAGCCTCAAGTTTTGGAGGGAGAGCGACAAGATGCTCACGCATTCTTAATGACCCACCAATGAATCTTCCATTAATTTTTTTTCTGCGGAGTAGAAAGAGTGAGTGGAGAGGCGCAGATCATTCATCTGGGCTCAGGACTTCTGGGACTCTGAACTCGTCCATGCTCAGAACTCGTTCTGAGGACTCAAAACTCACACAGACTCAGAAATCTTGAGGTCTCATTCATGTGAGTCCAGAGCTCATATGGACACAAAACTGGCATAGTTTCATGACTCACGCAGTCTCGCAACTGTTATAGGCTGAGAACTCTTTCTCTCAGTAGTGACGGGGTCTCAAGACTCAGGCGCGATCAGAAACGATTTTGGCTCCAGATTTATGACAGCCATGCTTTCTTACGTCTTGATTACTACCACCATCCAGAAGCAAATGCAAAAATCTAGTGGATACAAAGCGTTGATATGAGTACGTGCTTTGGTAGTGGATTGCGGAGTTTCCGCTCCTTTAGTCCCATTCTATCTTTAACCCATACGGGCTCATTGCACCCGCATTGACGCAGACACAAACGCCGCCGTAGATGCAGAGTAAATATCGCTACCGCAAATCATGCCCCCTACCCCTGCTATTTCCGGTTTTTAATCAAGGAGACATAAAGAAGAAAAACTCACCTATCTCTCCTCGTGTATTTACACTGTTAACATCGCATGAACGCCTGCATCCTCCCCCGAATACAGGTCGCACTCGCAGTTCCGTGTCCCCGCCCTCCTCCCAAAAAAAGGCATTAATTTTGTCTTCCGGCAGAAACGACGGAAGCCAAACCTTTCAGCCCGTGCGGACAAAAGAGAGCAGGGGCCAGAATAAATGAGGCGGTAGGCTCATACTCCCTCGCCGCCAACATTTGCTTGTACCCGCTTTGAGTTTCACGTGACAGCGAATCAAACAAAGCAGTAAGCACGAACTGCGGACCACGCGAACGAAGGAATGTGCTTTCCTGTCTCTCTTTACTCCCTTTCTTCGACACCGCTGCTTTTTCTTCTTCCTCCAGGCTCCGCTCAGTTATCTTCCGTAACTCGACGAGCGCGTTGGCACGTTCGAAGCGGAAGGAACACAAAGCACCTCGTTTGTTTCGCATCCCGGCACACAGGATGAATGGCGGCAGGCGACTGTTTATGGTAAAGCCTCTTTTTATTTTTTGTTTTACCTTTACTCTCCGGGCTACCGAGCTGCCTCTGATCGTCTCAGAGCTTCGTGGACCACGTCTTCGCCCATCCCCACCCACCTTTTCTTTCCCCTTTTTTTTCCAGCTTGATATTTTAGGGTGACTTCCTCATACGAAGGTGGTTTACGCCGTTGGGGAAGCAGCGCTTTTGCATGTCTTGTTGTTCGGCATGGCGTGGAAGGAAAAGGAAGAAACGGGGAGGCCGTAGACTCCATATATCCCGCCGAAGCCCATTCGTTCTCACGGTGGATGGCGGCCGCCCCCACGCTCAACTCCGTCAACATGCGCCGGTAGGGAGCGCGAGGCGGGTAGACGGGGAAGCCGCGCTTTTATCTCGGATAAGGATAATTACTGTACAGACTTGCGCCTAAAAGCAAATCTGCGAATAAACCGATGGCAAACGGGGATGTATTAACGCTTCTTTTTGTTTCCTTTATTCCATTCTTATTTCCGTCGTCGAGACAGGACATCACGGGGTTTCTTTCGAGCGTGTTTGCTCTTTGCAACCACTGTTATAATCACTGTTATTGCGCTTTTAGGACTTTTCTTTATTCTCTGTTGTTTAAGGCGATATGTGATATGTTTATATGGCTAAGGTTTCACGTATTTCTCATGTCTGCGAACAGTCACGTGACTTTGAAGCGCTGTGCGTTCTATAACGCGAGGCGTTTGAAAAGGAATGCCCCGGTTTGTGTGCTATTAGCTCGCAGTCTCTGTCAAATTTTCATGCCCTTCAAAACCTCAAGACAATACGTGTCCTACCTTCGATACACATTATGAATTACAGTCGAGCCCACATATAACGTCCCCACTTAAAACGAACTTTCGCTTATAACGAACAAAACGTGCGTGACCGTCAAAATATACGTTATTTCAATGGCATAAAATCCCACGTACAACGAACGTCTTTGAGCTCTGCCGATCGGTTACAGCGAACGGCCGGCGCCGCGATGTGGGTTGAAATGACGGCCTCTGCCCAGTTCTGCCGGCGCAGGTCGCTTTCCCGAACCTCCTCGCAGGCAAAACGGGCAAAACGAGATTTTCCCGACTTCTGCCCAGGCAATGGCTGGCCACATCGCTTCAAGGTGCGGCACGGCATTGTTTTTAAGTTGATTGTCGGCGAGGCGGCGTCTGCAAGTGACCAATAGTTGCAGCGTGGCTTGAAAAAAAAGGAGAAGTTATTTCAAGCTATGGGGAGCGCGGCGTCTACAACGCAGATGAAACTGCGTTATATTACCAGATGTTGCCGGATAAAACGCACGCTATGAAAGACGACACATGCACTGGCGGGAAGCATAGCAAAGTGCGCGTCACAGCTCTCGTGTGCACTAACATGGATGGCAGCGACCGCCGCGTGCCCTTCGCCATCAGAAAGTCGAAAAGGCCGCGTTGGTTTAGGAGCTATGTGCGTGCGCTACAGGCACAACGCTAAGGCGTGGATGACGCGCGATTTATTCGCGGATTGGCTGAGCGAGTTCGACCGTAACATGCAGAGGCAAGGCAGGCGCGTGCTGCTCGGGATGGATAACTGCTCTGCGCACCACGTGCAAACTTAAATGACGGCAGTGATACCACTTCGAAAGTGCAGCCCCTTGATTTGGGAATAATACGTGCATTTAAGGCATCGTATAGGCCCCGCCTTGTGGAGCGCTTGGTCATATAGCTGTTGACCGCCCGGCAGCCAACTTGCCGCTTCGAGGTTCGCTGTATTCAGCTGTAGAGATAATGAAGGCTGCAATGGTATGAGGTGACAGCCACTTGCGTGCGGAATTGTTTCCGCAAGGCCGGCTTCATCGACACACAACCTAAAGCCGAGCCTGATGCTTCCGATGGTCAGTCCGGCGGCGCTTTGTGGCAGCGAGTCATCGACTCCGACATGGTGGCCATGACCTCGACTGGGACGATTTCGTTTGTACAAATGAAGATGCTGACACTGCGGAACCGCGCACGGACGAGGGTATCGTTAATGAAGTGCGGAGTAATCGTTAATGTTAATCGTTAATGAAGCAATGCGGAGGAATCGGACGCGAACGACGACGAAACTTCTGAGCCTCCGTCTATATCGCGCCTGTTTCAGTAGGTTACATAGAGGACCTTAAACAAGTTGTTTACGCCAAGGGCCTCGGCGTAGATCACGCGGCTGCTCTAAATAAACTGGAGACCGCCATAATCAAGTATGCACTGCAGAAACAAACAGCCATCACGGACTTGTTTGGCGAAAAAATAAATTGTGTTTTGACATTTTTGTTACTATGGCCCATTTACTACGAACTTCGGGATATAACGAACGGAGGCCACGTGACGCTTAGGTTCGTTATAAGCGGGCTCGACTTAATGAGTTAATGATAGACACCATTTTCAAGATAAAAAGCTGATTGATACCCCAAGCTTACACGTCACGTCACATGGATATGCATTTTGATAGATTTGTTATCAGTTGACACCATTTTCAGCATCACTGAAGCCTAAGATAAAAAATACAGGTCTTTCTAAAGGGGTCCTAAGTAAGGTGTCAGATAGTTGAGATTTTACGTGCGCAATCGCTGGAGTACTATCCAAGGAAGGTCCTGCCGCAGAAATAGTTTAGAAACGTTGAGTATTAGCCGAGTTGTCGTTCATTAAAAACGGCCAGCAATAAGGCCTGGATCTGTCACCCTGTTATCTGCCTCGAAAGTGCAGTGGGAGCTGTGATGTCACCGACCAGGCGCAAGACCACCTAGAGAAACAGGACAAGGCCCTTGCGGCTTCGAGATGCGCGCAGCCATTGACTCCGTTCGGCGCTACGCCACGCTTTTTTTTAGCAGTAGGCGGGCATGCTGCGCCTAATGCTGCCGCTACTGCTGAGTGGTGCCGGTTGGCGGTCGGCCCGCGTCGAACTGCCCGTGGCCGTGCTCCTCACGTCGGCCGTGCTCACGTCGGCACGTCAGTTTTAGAATAGGGGAAACCAGCGTTTGAAGGACAGATAGGGGGGTCCTAAACGCAACATGCTCGCTCACGACAGTACCTGACGATTTCCAGCGACGACTAGCGGCCCGCAAGCGTTACCGCATGCGGCGCTGTCCCGACGAGCAGGTAGGTCCCTTCGAAGTCCGGTCGCTCAGAAAAGGCTTAGCATCTGCGCAGAATTATTCAGTCACCGCTTTACGAAGCCGCGCCGACGACGATCACCAGCGCAATCTTTCACTGCGCTATCCCCCCTCCCATGCATTTATAAACTGATGTTCAGCAATAGTACCCATTCTGGAGGGATGGTGACAAGTTCTAGCTGATTTGATTGATTATGAGCTTTAACGCGCCAACGCTACTCAGGCGATGAGGCTCGCCGTAGTGGAGGGCTCCGGGTTAATTTTGACTACGTGGGATCCTTCACGTGCGGCGAAATCTCGGACACACGGGCGTTTTTTCTTTTAGCCTCTATCAGAAAAGCGACAAGTTTTAGCTGCTGCGGTGTATGCCGTATCGTGCATATATACACCGCACAGTGGGCCCCTTGTCGACCTTGCAGGCAGATGCTTGCCGCGGTCGCGCGTGTGGCGGTGTTGCCGCCATGCTGAGACGCTCGGTGGTTTCAGCGCTATTCATACCTTGTAAACAACGCGTTATAACTACAAACTCAGCTAAGCTCGTGTGATGGATGGCGACGATCGACATTCATCCCTGTACGATACGCCGTGCCGCCGGTGCCGGAGTGCCGCTCGCCGGATCCGCTGAAATGTGCATCGGCGGTTCAGGTTCAAGCACGTAGCACTAGTGCGTGAAGACGGTAGCAGAAAATGGTGTATAAAATGGAACGATTTCTCGTCAAATGAATGGCTTCCGTCAAAACAGATCATCGATAGATAACATCATCGCTATAGTGTCTTCTATCGAAGAGTCACTCAGTTCTGGCTGCACACCAACTGCCATTTTCCTGGACACCAAACCTGCCTTCGACTCGGTCCTCCATGCAGCAATCCTTGCCGCTGTTGAAGACCATAGTCTGGGGGGCAGGATATACGCTTGAATAGCGGACTACCTTGATGCACGGCAGCTTTTTATGTCTACTCCAAGCGGCCGCACCCCTTACTACGCCGTTGAAAAGGGTGGAAAAGGGTGGAAAGGGTAGAAAAAACATGGATTGTTGTCCACCGATTCTAGGCGGTCGCGCACTCTCATATGCACGAGTTGCAAAGATTTCTTGGAATTTTAATAGAACGCACCTGGTCCTGGTCACCAGAGGTTAACCGGTTGCGGCCCGCATTTCTTCGGCCACTCAAGTTTTGAAATGTTTTGCTGGTTTACTGGGGCAGTGATTGCAATTCAATGGTTATGCTGCACAACAGCTACGTGGATGACTGAGCTACAGCCTCCCTATCCTACATCGAATATCAGACACAAGCAAGAAGGGTCATGAGGCAGCAACGAACAATTTATGCACCTGTCTTGGGGTTCCGAAGGGATCTTTGAGCGTCGGAACCGTTGCACGGGCACGTTGTGATTGCAATTCATTGGTTATGCTTTGTGATTGCAATTCAATGGTTATGCTGCACAACAGCTACGTGGATGATGTGCTGAGATACAGTCTCCCTATCCTACATCGAATATCAGACACAAGCAAGAAGAGTCTTGAGGCAGCAACGAACAATTTATGCATCTGTCTTGGGGTTCCGAAGGGATATTCGAGCGTCGGAACCGTTGCAGTGGCACGTTGTTTGCTTTTTGACGTGATTAGGAAACAGGAAACTCTCCGTGTGCACCTGAGGCATCGGCTTCACTCAAAAACCACTTTTTAAGTCGGGTAACCTCAAGCTACTCGAGCTCTAGATTCGCCCAAGCAATTGGCAGTATACCACTGTTAATTCCAAGCCACTTGAACAAATAATGCCTCTACATTACCCTCCTTGGAACATTACTCCCTTACAAATTCAGTGTCGCATCCCTAGAACTGGGCCCAAGAAGACAATGCCCCAGACAGAAATACTACATATCGTGCTAGAATACATGTATAAAATGCATTCGGCTAGAACTCGCATATTTACGGATGGATCGCCGTCCCCGCAAAGCATCGTCTGGAATGTAATATCGTGATAAATTGAAATGCGAACATCGGAGCGCGTGGCTTTCAGTACATGCCGCGCATCCTAGCGACGGACCGCGCATGCGCAGTGCGAGCAAGTTACGAGAATTTGTGCTCAACGTTGATTTGGAAACACCGTCGTTAGGCGTGTCAGCGTTTTGGTTTGTCTTCTCACCGCGTTCGGCGCCCCCTCACGCAAGCGTTATCTAACTTTGTTGCCGCGATGAGTGAAAACGGCGCTCGCAGCTATATTCCTTTCTTTTTTTATTTCGTGCCGGGCGCCCAACGTACGACGGACAGAGGATGGTCTTTGCATACCGAGGTTTTTGCATACCGAGGTCTTTGCATACCTCTCTTCTCGTCACTTAATTGTGTCAGGTGTGGTGTTCGATAGTCACTTGACCTTTGTCGCCCACACGAATCATTTGCGGAACCGCATTGAGAAGATGTCCGCCACCCTCATCGGTTTTGCGCGTCTTCATTCCTTTCAGGACCGCAGTCACCTTCGCCTTCTTTACCACAGAGCAATACTGCCGACTGTAACTTATGCTGCAGCGGCATGGTGGGGCGATCATCAGCACCATTTGTTAAAAGCTAAAATTCACTCCTTGATGCGTTCGTCACTGTTTGTGGTCACCGGAGCTTACACCACAACTAGAACCGCGGCGCTGGAAGTATTGGCAAACTCCCTTCCGCTGTCGATCGTCTTGGACATCGAGACAGGTCTTTTCGACTTGTTTCACCTGCTGGCAGTCCACTGAGCTGCATGGAACACGCATTTTCCCGGGCGAGGTGGAACATCCTCTTCTTTGGACCTGCTGTCATCCCGCTCTGCAGCGCGCTTGACCGATCCACACCGCAGGACTAGACTGCCCGTACAGCTGCGAAGAATAAAGTTGAGCCCTGGTTTACATGCGTACTCCGACGGTTCTTTTACCACGACATCTGCCGGTGCAGAAGTTCGTTGTGCTCAGATCGTCTGATGAGGTTTTGGTGACGCAGGTGGCTTCAATATTTTGCCACCGACCAGCTCTTATGGCGAAGAAAAGCTATGCCTTACAACGTGTGTTCCTCTACCTCAACACCAACAAGCCCTCCTGATCCCATTTTCATTTATTCTGACTGTCTGTCCTTGCTTTGGCTTTAGTAGATCCTTTCAACCCCTCAGAAAACTGTTCATATAAATTACGAGTAAACTATCAATCACTGGCTTCTTCCGTTCCAGTCTCCCTCTTCCCACGTTCCCAGCCACTCCGGTGTGTAGGGCAACGAGCTCGCCGATCTCGTCGCTTCAAGTGCGGCACCTAGGGGTGCAGAAGTGAGGGGCGTACTTCGAAGTTAATTGTAAGAGCACGGCTCTTGAAGGACAGGTCGGCTGGAGTGGCAACGTAGGTGGAGCTCCGACAACACAGACACTGAGTTGTTTCGATGGTACCAAGTGTTCTGGCCATACCTCCATTCTTTCCTCCGCCCCGAAGACTCGCCCAAACTTTGTAAAAGAACCGGCCATGGACGGTTTCCCCATTATTTCCACGGGTTGATCTGCTGCATAATAACACGTGCTTCTGCGTACTCAGTGCTCCTTCGGTCAGCCACTATCTCCTGGATTGTGCAAAAACAGTTCCCTTTGTGTCCAGATTAAGACGCCTCGTTCGCCTCCCACTGGAACCTTCTTATTTGCGTCAGGCACTGGACAACGTTGAAGCGGTGAAAATTTTAATAGGACTGGTGGAGTTTGTCGGTAACAGCATGCCGGACATTTCGCGACAATGAATCTGGCCTCTAGTAGCCGATACCTGTTTGCTCTGCACATGACATCTGCCTTCCCCTACGACCTTTTGGGCGAAGCCTGAAGGCAAAGCCTGTGAAGAAGAGGGAACTCAAGTTCTACAGCTTCTGGGACGTTCGTGGAGTCAACTGTGTCTGTACAGTCATCCGCTGCGTAATCTTCCGGACGCTGCTCTTTTGTGCTGTGCTCCTGCTGCCATGGGGTCAAACAGTGTGTGCCGTTCGCGATTTGACAGTGGTGTTCCCGTGCATTCGGATGGGCACGGCAGGATTGGTGACCCGCTCGTGTCCTAGTGGCATGTTTTAAGATGTTTTAGTGTGGTGTAAGCTCACGTTTCGTACGCGTGTGAACGGGCCGGTGGACATGCGTGGCCGTGCGGGTACGAACTTGCCGAACTGCTATGAACTGGCCGAAAGTGTACCAATATGTTGGTGTATTTATTTTGCATTCTACAAATTGGCTTTTACTACAAAAAGTGTGTTTGGGTTATAACCCCTGTTGATTTATTTTTGATTGGCTGCAAACCTGCCATAACGTTGCTGGAGCGGGTGTTGTTCCCCAGGTTATTCTTTTTATTTTTGGGAGGGGGGGAACATGGAAAAAGAATTGGAAGAATTGGCATCACGGCGCAGTGGCCGAGCACCGACCTCAAGACCAAAGTTGTTTCGGCACTTCGGAAACTAAGGTGATCAACACCAGGCGTATTCGATTGAGAAGCGGAAGTTATAACAACTGCGTCACGCACCTCGCTGGATAACAGGTTGAAAAGCGGGTTTTCTATTGAAGTTATGCGGCCCTACAAAGGGCAAGGATAATCTAGATTTCGCCGAAGCTGTAACACCTGCAGTGCATGCTGATACTACGCCAGATTCTACGCCAAAGAAAAAAGAATAAGATATAGAGGGAAAAGAAAAGGGAAAATGAAAGCGAGCAAGTGAGAACAAAATCGGGACGAAAGTTGCAGCGCAGCTACATAAAACAATAAAATTACCCGCACCGAGCATCTTGGGCCCTTTGTAAATGCAGCTTCTGCACTGTTGCTCCGCTTTCAGAGTTTTTATGGGCCTCGCTTTTCGTACGGCTTCAGTTCGGACATTACTTACACAGAGATTTCCTTTACCTGCACAAAAGAAACTACGCTAAGCATTACAAGTTGCGTAGTTCCCTTTCATTAAGCCCGCAGTGACCAGAAAAAACAAAACTGGTGAGACAAAAAACAGGTGAAAAGCCCCTCCATCTGACTCACTTCCTTGTTCTTTTGTCGCCCTGCTCCGATACCTTAGAGCCCGATTATTGCCCTTCCTATAGGGGCTTTACAAGATTGAACAGGCCATGTGTCCGCTAGTGGACAGTGCATTCCTGAATCGACGACAAGCGACAGCGTGCGTGCTACCCTTTATCTTTTAGCCAGTAAGCAGAGACAGAATAGCGTCTGTTAGTGTGACAGCATCCATAAAAACAACAAGAAACAAGGACAAAGAACGAGACGGCTGTTGGAAGAACAAGTCGCGGCGCCGTCGTCACCTGCCAGGCGAGCGTTATCAAAACAAGCTTCCCCCGCGTAACTATTTGTGTTCTTAATACAAGTTTTGTGCACTCCGCAGTGCGGGCGCTCGTTTGCGTTGGAACGACAGCCCCTTGTTTTTGCTCCGTCTTACTCGCGGACCGGTTTTTTTAGTCTATTTATGTTTTTGGTAACGCCAAGCGGCTCTCTGTGGCGCCTGCGTTCTCACTTGGCGTTCAGGTTCGGTCGTTAGGGGGAACTGGTGCCCCAAACAACAAGAACTCCACGCGATGCTCATGTTACTGACGTGTCATTAGCTGAGCACCGGCGACGGCTCGATTCTGTACCGCATGTTATGGGAGGGGACGTGATCACATTTTAACTACTGCCTCGAAGTGGCGAGAAGTTTAGCGGAATTTTTTAAATAACGGCTTACCACGGCTTAGGCGTGCCACTATTTCGCCATCACCCGAAGTGCGTGTTCTGGAGAGCCTCGCGAAAGTGCGGTTATGTCCATAAGTGTTATTTTTAGCCTAGTTCCGCCAGACACTATTTGCTTGCAGTTTTTATGTAAGGAAGCAATAATTGAAAGTGGCCTAAATTGCTGCAACACTAACGACATTTTTCACATTAATTGTGTAATAATGCCAGGAAGCACGGTTTGTCGTTTTCAGCTGCCCACAAAAACAAAACCTTTATACCTAGTGAAACAGAAGAGAGTTTTAAGGAAACGATCACACCATACAAGGTCTTTCGGTAAGAAGATTGCCTTGTCAGAAATAATAATATACTTTCCCGATTGCCCAAACAACTTTGGTCCAGTTGTTAGCGCATCTAATGGATTTCTTGAACAGCACCGGTATAGCGTCTCGACTTTAACAGTTCTGTACCATTTCTTTCTCGTTTTTTTGTTGCATCATTTTTCCACACGGCATCAAAAGAATGCATGTCAGAACGAATGCGAACGGTGGTATGTAGAAACCCGAAACAAAGGGGCAAAGAAGTACCGTTATACAGGCTGCTTCAAGAACTGCAGAATACTGTATAGGTCAGTTTCAGAAAGAGAGTCCAAAATTTCGTTGGGAAGAAGACCGGGACGATGTCGTGGACGATGTCCTGTAGCCCATATGTGACAAACTTGGGTTGGTTGGAAACGTGGACATGTCTCTAGAAAGTGGTCCTATTTCGCTACCGCAGCAGGGCTGTCCGGATGGTACGATGGGTTGCTTGGCTGGTACCGTCGACGAGTTAGGAGACACAAACTACGCGTCTCTGAACGCATCAACACCAGCCAACTTTGTACACTTGAGTATGAGTGTCTACCAGTTGGATGCGGTGCGTTGAAATCTCCACTCACCAGCACTGTGAACACCGGGCGCGCGCGGAAGAGATGCTCAATCAGAGTCGCAATAGGGATAACTCCCGCTGCGCGGGAGCACGTAGCACTGTCACTAGTATTCTACAAGTTTGAGAAGGCGCACCAACACGTCCATTGCCTCATGCCACTCACTGCACTCCTGCTTTAGTCAGGGAGCTGGTGACAGACTGGAGCCTTGCTGGGTGCCTTAGGTACAGTGCTACACTGGCGATCCAATAATAATGGGTGAAGGGTAGGCGTTGAATCCTGCCAGACCAGGAAGTTGGCTGGTCTCTTGTGGGAGCAAGGCCCAGGCGATAATCCTTCAGATAAGTTAGCTACAGCGAAACTCGACGGCTTCGTTTGCGAGTCCCCTGCAGTTCTACTGAAGCGCAAACTTGTAGTTCCTCGGGATCACTGAATAGTTGGAAAGTACGCCAGCAAAACAAACAAAAGCTGTCGCAGTTGTTGCGTCACAAAAAATGGATGAGTTTATCCGGAGACAGCTTGCCAGACGACAATGTCGCAAGTGTGACAAGCGTAACGGGAACAGAATACCGACTACCAATGGACACCGAGCGTTCAGAAGAGCGGCTGAGCCAAGTTCTTCCCCGACACAGACGTGGGGCCTCCTCGTGAAGCGTGCTCGGCCGTTTTTATTATCTACTAGACTACCGAAAACTTGTAATGAATATTTTTGCGCGCATCGTTCGTGACGATTTCGGCGTGCATTTTCGGCCTGCTGCACGCTTGGAACGGTTCTATATGTCGGCAATGGGCCTCTCTAAAGTATCGAAAGTACTCGAACAGGCTGGCAAGAGCGACGCAACAGCTGTCGCCATAATTTATTTCGGCAACACGTCGCTGCAATTATGTACAATTATTTGTGGTGAACACTCTTACTTGTAAAACGTGAAAGACAAAACAATTCAGATCGTCTTTCGACGCCTGTTCGTTTGCTTCAGGCGGCTATCTTTTTCACGCTGTCCATCTCCCAATACGTTTGCCACACACTGTTGCCAGACTTTGTGCCAGGTTAAACGCGCTCGCATTATATAAGCTCGTTTCACCTGCGTATGACCTTACGAAGTACTAACACGAATGCACAACACCCTGAATGCACACCCTCGCACTTAAGAACTCGTGCCCCGTGTCAGAAATTTTGCTTCCAAGTCTAGTTTCTAGCTAAAGCAGTCACTGAAGTGTCATTTACCTGCGTATACATCATTGATGGGGTGTTATTATTTTCTTAGTTGCTTATACCATAAGAGGTGTACCCTGTGAAAATTATTTGTTATACGTTCAACGCTACATTAATTGAAGATAAAACTCCCATTTATATTTTGCGTATACTTCTCCAAGAAACTCAAAGCGGGCTTTAACTGGCTTTCTCTGTTTTAGTATGTGTCTATATATACAGAAAGCAATATAACCCAATTACAGGGGTCATGTCCAGTAAAAAAAATTGACAGGAGGGCGTGCTGGTGTGTCTCAATTTGAAAAAAATTCAATCACTCTCTCACGAATTCAACGTGCGTGCCCCACCTTTACTGGCCGGATGCCCGATGTAGTTTTACACCTCTAGCTTATTACCATTAATATTAATAACGTTGAGAAGTGTGGCATCGTCGATCGTCTCTCTCTCACCGACCAAACTCGATCAATGGTTCCGCTAATACCTTACGTAGCATGTCACGTCATGCGATAACGTGAACATGTGTGACTTTTTTTCGAATGTCATGTTACCGCTCAAGGCTAGACTTCACCATAACAGCACACCGTCGGCATCGACCGCAGCTTGCTCAGTCAGCAGACCCTGATAGAAAGCAGCGCTGTGGAAGAAGGCTAAACACTTCCTGGATAGGAAATCCTGCTCAGGGGTGTGTTCATACCACCAACGATAAGCAGTCTAGCAGGATTGATTTTTTTTACGTTATCAAAACACATTGTTAGTCTGCGCTGAAGGTCACCGACCAAGAGCCGCAGAAAACTGGGACGGAAAGGAATATGGGAGACTTTCTAATCGGGAAGGTGTTTTCAGAATAAAACACACAAAGTGGGAGACTGAAGGAAGAAAGAAACCGCTTTCAGGGACAAACCTTCAAAGTAGCATAACGTGCTGGTGCAAGGCGAAACAAAAGGCAACAAAAAAGAAAGACAATGTAAAGAGAGAAACCGGGACAAAACAAAGGCAAAGTTTATGCGCGTATAGGCCGATCACATCGCGGTAACGACAAGAATTACGGGAGGGCCGTATTTTAATTACCGTGCCGATAAAGGCAGTAAACGTGATTAATCGCTCCCAATCGCTAATTAAACCACATGGCTCGGATCAGAGTCTTGGCACACCTTTCGTCCGAAACAAAAGGCGTGAAAATACGCGAATGGAAGCGCGTTACAGACTTTGGTAATATTAGGTATGCACATCACGCGAGCAAAGAAAATTAAATCAGAGGCTTTCCGAGCAGAAAGAAAACAGGGCTCGAAAAGCAAAAGTGCTCAAAGCCAAGCAGGAAGTGATCAGCGGGCAGGTCATTAAGGGGTGGAGCAGGGAGGCGACATATTTATAAGTGTGTATTGGAGAAGTAGGGAACGGCGAATGTAAGCGGAACGCACCGGTAGGCTGTTGCAAGGAGCGAAAAAAAAATTGTCTTGTCTATTCGCCGCTGTCAGTTTACAACCTATTTCTGATAGCCTAGCTACTTCAGGTCTCTTAGTATCTTAAGTTCTGTCCTCCTTCCTACAGCAAACGATGCTGTATTTAGGATGATAAAGCGGCGGACCATTACTATACTCCCTAAAGCGAAATTTATGCGCAGTGCGAACTGCGGTCTTCTCGGGCACGGCGCAGTAGCTGCTGCGTCTCAGGAAGTGATCGCGTGATCAGCGAACGCACGGCGGCGCGCGCTACCTCTGCCGTTAGCTTGCAGCGCGTCGCCGCCGCCGAGCATGTTGTAAATCGTGTTTGTGCCTCCAGCGCGAATGTCATGTGGTTCGGATGAGCCACACAACGCGGAGGAGAGAAAGAGTCTCTTTATTGAAAGAGAAAGGAGGACCGATGTACAGTCGGAATCAATTTGAAGGTGATCGCTCGGGTGGCAAAGAAACAAGCGCCATGTTACGCCATGTTACGGGTTGTAGCAGGGTTGCATCAGGCAAAAGACGAGAGTAAAAGGGCACTGCTGCCTTTATCTCCAAAGTTTTGAAAACGTGCGTGGTGTAGGTTGAAAGGTCCGCTTTTCGATACTCCTGCGATCACCTCCAAATCGATGCCGACTGTACGTGCATCACGCCGCGCGTGCTGGGCTTCTGTGGCGCCGCCTCGTCATACCGCCCTCCCCCTCACACCTTCTTGATCCGTTTTCCTTCTGTCTTCGGCATTTCCTTTGTTCGCCTGGTTACGAGGCTGACAAAGCCGCGAAACCACAGTAACGTACGCTCAAGTGCTCCGCCCTAAAATCACAAGGCTTAAGCAAGCTCAACAGCACTGAAATGCCCAGGACCGATGTACAGTCGGAATCAATTTGAAGGTGATCTCTCGGGTAGCAAAGAAATAAGCAGCGGCGCCATGTTACGGGTTGTAGCAGGGTTGCATCAGGCAAAAGACAACGAGAGTAAAAAGGCACTGCTGCCTTTATCTCCAAAGTTTTGAAAACGGGCGCGGTGTAGGTTGAAAGGCCCGCTGATCGATACTCCTGCGATCACCTCCAAATCGATCCCGACTGTACGTGCATCACGCAGCGCGTGCTGAGCTTCTGTGGCGCCACCTCGGCATACCGCCCTCCCCCTCACACCTTCTTGATCCGTTTTCCTTCTGTCTTCGGTGTTTCCTTTGTTCGCCGGGTTACGAGGCCGACAAATCCGCGAAACCACAGTAGCGTACGCCTAAGTGTTAAGCCAGCTCAACAGCACTGAAATGGACTTCATGGCGCTGAATTTTTTTCATGAGATCACGATGCAGTCTGTGGACGCTCAACAGAATGGGATCCATCCTGTCTCTCCACAGTTTAATTGTAACCTGACGAAACACGTTCCCCCGCTGTAGAGGGCGTTGCCTTCATTGTCAAGTTTTCAATCTTCTAAATTATCTAGACATTCCGCCAGTCATAGCGCAAATGCTCCCAATCTTTAGCTCCGGTGCTGGCAAGTATTCTGTTATGCGTTAGGAAACATGGTTGCTGGTGCCTCGGTATGTCGTAACAAACGTGGAGCGTGATGACATGGTGCGGATGTATTCGTGTTCGTAGCAAACATCCTCCTTAATGCTCTTCTTACCAGCATGAGGACCGTATGTCACAGCTTGCCCGTTTGAGATTTGGAGGGTTCATGGTTGTTGTCCTCATTGTGGTGGTCATCATCACACATCCCTGCACTTCACCAAAAGAGTTATATGACGCCGGTCTGCAAGATGGCGACAGCGAAAGTGCCAGACAAAAAAAAGCTTGCAGACACATTTAGAGGCGTGGCAGACGATGACCGAACGCGTTGGCGAAAATGTGGAAGTGTTCGCTGCCCCTACCCACCCGCCATTACTGTGTGCGCGGGTATTCTGAAGAAATAACTAAATACGCCTCTAACTAAGGTTCTAAACAGAAGCAACAACAAAATGAGGAAACTGACCAAGTATTCTCATGGAAGCCGTTTGTCCAGTGGGCGGTTCCAGGGTCGCCTTCCCTTGTGGCCATTACTGTGCCACCGAAGATGTTTCTGCCGCACAATATATCGGCTACCCTCCCTCAGAGTGACTTCCAGGAAGAAAAACTTTGCCGCAGAGTGCCCAGTAGCTTCTACAGCACCTGCAATTGTTGCGGCACGCGGTGCCGCTTAAGGGGTGGCACAAACGGAAACGCCCTTTGTAGAGCAGCTCATCTCTCTCCGCCAGGGGCACAAAGGGAACAGCTTTCCGGTGGAGGCGTTACCGTGGCAGCAGCAGCAGCAGCAGCCGTGGACGGAGCCTTTGAGGCGCTCTCCTCTTGCCCCAGCCTCCCAGCAACAGTCAATGGACCACCATTTGGACACGGCGTCACCAAGCGGTCTTTATACGCTTGCTTAGTGGCCTTTGTTGCCTGTCCAGCCCTGATGGGCACCCTATAGCGGATGGCGCTTTTCCACCCCCTTCACCCCTTTTTTCCTCAGTCCGATGTGTTTGGCTTCAAGAGCAACAAATACCAGAAGGAACGAAATCCTGTAAAAAAAAGAAAGGTCTGTTCAGACAGCTATTGTATGTGCGTATTTTTTCTGTAATGTCCTCATTGTGGTTTTGCTATCGAGAAATAGATGGGCGTAACGGGGCGCCTCTCGCAGAATGTCCTCAGCGACTTCGGCCTTACAACTAAGTTTACAATCGTCGTGAAGAAAGTAAACAAAACAAAACGGGCGCCAATATATTAGAAATAGTTTAATGACAGCGCTTACGGCAGCAAATTTCGTCGTCGCGACAATCGACTGTCTGGCGCAGTTTTATCAATGTTTGCTTGCTTCGTTCCCTTAATGCCTCATGACGTTCCCGTTGTATAGCTTGTCTCGGCATTATTTTCCTTTCTTTGACCTTCACATACAATGTGAGACGCCGCGGAACACTGGTATTACACGAAGGCTATTGCGAAAAGCGAAATCATAGTCCAGTGCCAAGCATGACGTCTACTGCAAACGACCGGTGCCGTTCGTTCTGCCCTCCTGTTGCCTGGAACCTTTTCAGAGCAGGGTTCAATCAGAGCAGGGTGTTCCGTTCAGTCACACTTTATGGACGAGTGCGCACCACTTGATCGGTTGCTTGTCGATCGATTCGCGTAGTAATACCGATAATTGGGCCAATTCAGTTGGGCGATTATAAGCTCCCAGTTTGGCCGCCATAGGTTTGATATCCCAATTACAGAAACCACGAAGACAAAATAAAAGCATGGTTTATCTGAAAGAACCTTGTCAGGATAACACTGATACGCTCTCAGCCCGAACTTCACTCAAATAAGCTATATAATAAGGAAAACATGGAGTAAAGATGCAACTCACCAACTACTTTCCCGCTCGCGCGATTGGCTGAGGCCGAGGAAATCAAACGCAAATTAAACAGAGACCTTAAGTTTGCAATAGGAGTTATGTGCACTTGAAATTTAGTGCGTATTATATTTATAGCAGTAACACTCTTAAAAAAAGGTCGTGGCACTTACTAACAGAACACTAACCAGTTACTTGTCCCAGTATGAACTACGTACTTAGTGGATTGTACTAACTGGCCATGCATAACCCAGTGAAAAACTACGCGCGACATAGACGCCTTCAACACGCACATGTCACACTTAGACAATCAAAAATTAATTGAGCAAGAAAACCAAACGAATGCGCGGGGAGAGCGAGTACAACTTAGTTACGTCAGATTACATCTGCTCTTCTTGCTTTTATAGCCAGCAGCGGAAATTCATTTGATAGAGTTAGTGGGATTGTCGTAAAAATAAAATATTTAGCGATAATTTTAGAATTATGCATTTTAATGTGAGCATATACAAGTCAGCGTGCGGATTTGCAAAAACATTTTAATCGTGATTTGGAGTGGGAAAAAGTGCTGTAGTTATTACATTCAATAATTCATAGAATTTTGTTACTGCCAGTGAATGTTAGTATCAGACAAGCAGCAGTTACTAAGTGCACGGTCTAGACTAGTAACGGTTCCACACATAGTGGCAGGACCTACGTACCGTTCTGGAGGGTGGTAAAATTCGTAAGGAGTTAGCAAATGCAGCCGTTACTACCCTTTCACGAGCTTTTTTGTTAAGACAAAAGGATGGTGGGGCAAAGAATAGAGGTTTCCAACGATCCCGTAAACACGTCACCGCATGCGGAAAAGCCGCCTGCTAACAGCTGCGAAACCACAGACGATGTTCTGACACAACACCGGCTGACTGGCATAAGCGACACTGCCACTTACTGACCCTGTTTGTCGAGTCGTACCGAATGTTTCAAGACACGGTTACTACTAACCGTAAAAAATAGGCGCGTACAGGTCCGATCAAATGTGCGCTGAGCATCGAAACGCCCGCACAGCGGCAACGCTGCATGCGCCGTCTAGGAAGGCCGACGGTAACGCAGCGCCGGTCACCTCCAGTCCCGATTCTTGCTGGATATCTGCATGGAATCACAATACGAACACTTAGTTTTGGATACCTGCCTCTAATATACATTTCTGCTGCCGTCACAATACTTCTCATCGACCGAATTGAAATTTTCGTTTTAGTTGAATCTCAGTGAATTAATATCTCAGTGAATATCTCAGTGAGTAAAGCATCGAATAAATATCTCAGTGAATAGAGCATCGTTTGCTGCCGGACATGCTCTGAAGATATCATAGAATCCCAATTCTTTTGAACAAAATAAATTTTTAATTTTCATGGCCCTTATCGTCCACACAACGTAAGAGCGTCGCGCTTACAAGTAGCATGCTTGCTAGCCCGTGAGGCGGCCCGCCAATACTAAACCGCAATTTGTGATGGAACCAAGATAAATGTTATGCCTGGAGCTCAAACCTTATTATTCAGTGAGGGGAAGAACAGCAAATTAATACAAGACGAAGGATTATCGGTAAATTAGTGTTGAAACTTCATACAGGCAAGCACGAACCGAGATTGGAAAGGACGTGGGAAATAGAAAGCACAATGCAAGAATGCCTGCAAATCGTAAATCATGGAAACGGTAAATAGGTGTGCTATCACGTTCTTCCTCGCATCAAAGAAGGGGAGGGGGGGAGCGTTGGCTGCCCCAACGGCACCGCCTACGTCCTTTCGATGCTTTAGAGTTTTTGTGTGGTTGACGATTAATGCGTCCCACGCCTGCTTCATGGTGCAAAAAGTTCGATTTCTCCGTTACTGAAATTCCGCCCCTTTTTAACCAAACAGCAATGAGCCTGTGAGCTGCAGCAGTGCGAGGGCAAGTAAAGCCACCCGTGAGGAAATACGGTAACTACGCGAAGCAGTCCAAGTTGCGCCCCGGCAAGAAGCAACCAGGCAGAAATAATTAGCGCGGCGTGCTGCAAAAGCACACCCATACCCACACACACGCACACAAAAGCAATCTCGACAGGGTAAGTGTGGAGTATCGACTACGCTGTTGCCGCGGGCCAACATCATGGTCACGTAAACACTCCGCGGCGAAAACTGCAGTGTGTAAAATGGGTGCCCTTAAAGCTCGGCTTAACTATTGGCCGCCACATTTTATTTTTAGGTAATTTGTAGCTTCTGTACTTGTTTCGAAATGAAGGAGCGCTGCAGATTATGTTTCGTGTCTCCAGGATAAAAATGTCCCACTAGCCTGGGCTTTAGCTAACGACGCAGTGCTTAACAGCGGGAACGCACGCACCGCTACGACACAACGGTGAGCAGGAACGGTTGTAAGCAGACTGGGAAATATAGGCGTCAGCTTCGTGCGCATGCGCCGTATACGCTTTGCGATGGGTACATGGCATTTTCTGGTTCCTCTAACCCTTTCTTTAAAACCGCGTTTGTATAGTTACTGCTAAGGTAACTATACAAACGCTTGCAGTCGCAACATATATATATAATGTGCGCTTAAAGACGTGTAGTTACAACTTGAATAGTAACACTGCTATTGACGCGCCAGCCAAATCAGGTTTTCAACGAAGCCGATGCACAGCTGGTTGTTTAATCACAGCATCATACGGGGTCAAGAAAGCTGGAAACGTGAAAATGTTTGACCAGCGAAAAACAATAGTCCTGCTGCCTTTTAATGTCTTAGCATTTTAGTAGTTTCTAACCCGAGCGGATGAGGCCACGGCACTCTTGAACGTGAGAGCTCGGCTGCCCACTGACTTCGTATTGACAGCACTTGAGATCAGTCGATGGTGGTCTCAAATAAGGATAACAAGGAACGCCCACAAAACTACGTCGCAAAGAGACTAAGAGCTTAACGTTAGTTTTTAGCACACACTCGGAGTAGCGCATGAATTATTTATGCGGGAGTAAGCACCGGTGCTGCTGCGCATTTATGCTTGAGTTGACAACCGTTTATTTGTTTTCGCGCACAGGCGGGAATTCACCGCTTGGGAAATCGGCGAGACTATGTCTCAAGCCGCCGAGCTGAGGGAAGGAAGGGCGGAGGAGACGGGTGTCTAGAGGTGGAGAAGATAAGTACTTGGTAGTGTGGGGGAAGAGGAAAGAGGCGCTACACGGGCCGTTCAAGGTCGAAGCGTACGCACCTCTGAAATAGAATACAGAAGGAATTACAGAAACTAGAGAAATCCACGTGCCCAGTACATGCCCGTTGCCGGTTGCGGACACACCGCAGCAAACATCAGTCCCCAGATGAACAAGACCTGTAAAAGGCGTGGGCTAGGCGCGCCCGGGAGGCTTGCGCATAACGCGCGGTAATGAAGATAAACGTCACTGTAACTTCTACTCCGGCTGCCAGCTTTTAGCAACTCTTTTTATCCGTAGATACGGCCCACCGTGCCTTCTATGACAACCTCACGAAAACCTTGACTCATGAAGCGCGGCTGGATTACGAGATCTGGACGGAGATTTGCTGAAATTCCGGGAGAGAATTGTCGCCGACGAAACGCTAACCGTGCGAACGATTTTCCCGAGCAGCGTAGCCTGGCCAACGCTCGCCTCTAATGTAAACACTACAAAAATATGGCTGAAATTAAGGGGCAATTTAATAATACAATACGTTAGTGGCGTAACTACACGAAGATAGCTGGGCCCTGTGGTCTGCAGCATGCACTACGTGCACGGCCAGTGTCAGACCGACTATCAAACATCTGCAGTGAGACTGCTGCAGCCGGCAGAATTAAGGAATGGAGTGCCTAGATTTGGTACCCAAATTCTACAAAACCTGGCCAACTTTTAAAGCCGACAAGCGCGCGAAAGAGACGCTTCACTCATTATAAGAGTTCGCGCGCTCAGCCTGCGTTGAACGCTTTTCCCAAAGCCACATCCACTTTGTGAGACGCGCCACCCTTGTATTAATAAACCGAACTGTCATAAACTCTGAAATATTACCCACTGTTAATTTATCTGCACAAAACTACGCCAACCTGCACATAAACAATGGCGTAGTTCTCCACATGAAAATATATGCTCGTGCTTCAAGAGCCGCTTCCAGTAGTAAATAAAAGACGCCTGTGTTTGCTGAAGTAGCTTTTAAAATTGAAACCCGTAATATTCTGCACAAGAAGATAGTTTCAGCATCATGCAGCCCCTATTTCATTGCGACGCTGGCGACGAAAGCTGGACATCGAAAGACCAGCGCGTTGCTATAGTGGTCGTAGACCAAGCATAAACTTTCCTGCGATACACCGCGCTTTGGGGTGACCAGTGACGTTTGCCTGCGATTTGTTTACAACTTATACGCGTAGATTCCCTGCATCTCTTCAGCCGCTAGCGGCATTGATCCGTAAACGTAGCAGTAAATACACGGGCATCATAGCATATCAGAAAAAAACAATAAGGCAGCATGGTTCGCTCGCTTTCCCGCTTAGAGTATTTGCCTGGATAACGTTTCAGGGCAAGGGAAAGACAATGATAGCGTTAAGTAAACATGGCGTGAGTATCAAGAAACCATACAGCGGGCTTGGAAGCGCGGAGTACGTCACTTGTCCGCGCTTATATTGCGAAGCCCTGCATGCGGACTAGGCATGACGGAGGCTGCTTTCAACTGGCGCGAGGAGCCGGAAACCAAAACTGGTACGAATTCGTGCTCTGCTCTCTGCTCGTTTCTTTCGCTTGGCATACGCGCTCTTCGCCATGGCTACTGGATTGTCTCTCGTCGACAGTCCTTCGGTCCGTGTGGTTGTGTCCTTTTTAGGAATAGGATTTCTAGAGCAGGTTTGGCAGCATGTACAGGGTGAATTAAAAGAAATACGGACAACGAAGTGCAGAGCCTCCGAAGCATGCTGCACCGTCCGGCTGAAAATTCGGTAAACTGCCCGCATGCGCAGAGTTCTTCTAGTCTTCTAGAGTGTTTCAGAGTGTTTACTATCGGGGGATATGCTTGATCAAGAAGCGACGCCGATCATTTATTTTGACCCTTCTTTTTAGGCTCTGTTGCCATTGATCAGCGTGGGGGTTGAAGGGCATTGCGCAGGCTGAAATCAGCTTGCTGTGCGCTCGGCTCCCGAATATAGCAGATAACAGGCCACTGGCAAGGGGCTGGCTTGCTGATGCATGTGCGCTCACAAGTAAAAGAATGCGTACGTGGTAACAATTCTGCATTTATTCATTTGATAACAGATTGATAACAATAACAGATAAACAACACAATCACAGCACGTAGCAGCCGTGCAACTGGTCTGAACAAGTGAAAAGCTGCTCGAACAACCAATCCAACACACCTTACTTCTACTTGGCAAAAACGGCAAGTTGCGGCTCGACTTCCGACAAGAGATCGCGCCTTTGTTCGAAATCCTGTGTCAACAGATCTTCGTTGGTCAGCCTCTTTACCAGACTGGGATGGCTCATAATTTAACACGAAAGTGTTTTATGCCGGTTTACAACACAAACCTCGCCGACGTCATATCCGTCACGGAAATGACATCACCAGAAAAACTTCCATTGGCACGGTAGCGCTAGGATTCGAGCCCACGATCACTCTGGCCGCCACGGGAGGAGTTACACGCTGTGCCAACTGAGCCATTAAGTCATGCCCGGATGTCTGTACGACCGCGCCTTATGTCCTTCCCTCTAACTTCTCCATTCAGATGGTGCTGCCATCTAGGAGACGTGAAGCGAAGTAGTGCGTCATGACGCGAATGAGCGCCGATAGTTGGCGCCTCGATAGGGCAGCGTATAGCAGCGGAAGATGCTGTGGTTATCCGTCCGCCGCCTATGTGGAACGCCGCTCAGCTTGTGGAAAGCCGACACCGCGTTCCACAAGCTGAGCTCGTCGCCGCGCAAGCGTATGGCGTACACGCCACGGAGCAGGACCAATGTGGTCGCACATTTGCCGAAGCGACCCGCCAGCAGGACGTCGCTCGCCAAGCACACCCACACGACTGATGACCGACCCACAAATTATGCTCCTTTCGCTGTAGCGGACCGTGGCTTCACCAAACAATTCGCTGACAACTCGTTCGGTATCGTTCTCACGGTTTGCGAGCGCCTGGGGTTTCAATCGGATTTACGCAATTCTCCTAAACGTGCAATACAATGTCTAACGGTGATGCGTCTAACGGGGCCATACCGACGAAATATAAATAGCGATGTGCAAGTTCATATCGATGCACAATAAGCATTCAAATGCTCCTGTGAAGGCGCATCTCGCTTTCGTGTTTTAACGATTCGTATGAAGGATCAGCCTCATTTTTTACCTATTGAAATTTCGCTGGCCCTTCCATACGCCCAAGAACTAACACTATGAATCCCGAAGTTCATGTAACAGCAGCCCCTTCCCATATCGCTCAATGTAACGCGATCACCACAAAGGGCGCAGTCAGGATACGCCTCTGGTCGGGTACGAGAAAGAAGAAATGTATTGTCTTCCCAAAAACTATTTCCGAGAACACGACAATAAGGTCAAATAGACAACTCGTCACACTTCTGTTTAGTGAGGGTAGCGCTGGCAGCAAGCACTCCGCGCACGTGTTAGTCTAGCCTGCACCACCATACCTGCACTGCTGATGGAAGAAAAACTTCATAGCTAAAGCCACTCAGAGGACCAGATGGATTCCCGTATTCAAGTTTTCCTTCCTTCTTCCCTTCCTCGGTTAAACGCTTCAGTTTTAAATGGGCGCGCGTAAGCAAGCGGGCCCCGTGACTGCGTGCCTGTTATCTGCTTACTACATTCGGGAGACAAGCGTACAGCAGGCTGAATGCAGCTAGCATGATGCCCTTCAACCATCACCCTGCTCAGTCAGTAGAGATGCAAATTTTCATGAAATTTGGAGGGGCGTGAAAAATCCTAGCGTTATTCATGTTTACTTCCAAAAACTCTCAAAAATTGAAAGACAATTCCCCGAACAGATATATCTATATATAATTCGACCGTACTTCTTAATGGCAGAAACCATGAGATGTCGCATTATGAAACCTGAAAAGTGACCGTAGATGCTGGCGACTACACAAATGAAACCAAGTTACGGGGCTGTAAAAAGAACATAAGTGTATGGAATATACATGAAAACTTCTTTAGGTTCGAATGGAACTTTAGCCCGTGTCGCGAGGAGCCGCTGCGGCAGCACTGTACCGTGCACCGTGCCGGGATTGAGCATAAATTATCCGGATGCGTGCTAGAGGTGAACCTGACCGCACCGCAAACCCGATGCAGCAGTGAAGAAGCCTTCGCGATAATCGCTCGCTTTCGCCTCCAAATCACTTTAAAACTTCTGAATTTTCTGTTAACACTGAAAAGAATATATAATTGTTTCATGCTGCATCACAAAAGTCCCAGCAGAGCTTCCGCTCTCACAATCAGCGCACGATTTCACGTCAAATCGGTGATTTTAATAAAGCGTTTTCCTCGCCGCAGATTGGTCGCTTCCAAAAAATGTTCCCCGGAGAAGCTCTGTTTGTTTTCTTTGAACATTACCCTGACTTCAAAAAAAAAAATAAAAACACGAGAAAGACCTTATTTTTTTTCTAATGCTTTTTTTTGTTTTTTTTTTTTTCCACTGCTCACATCTCTAGCTCAGTGGCGACGCAGCGTGAAAAGGCGCCTAAAAAAGATGACCGGCGTCGCTTTCTTGATCAAGCATTTCGTATAAATGTAGGCCGCACTCTCAAACGCTCTCTAATAATCACGCATGCACGCAGTTTACTGACTTTGTGGCCAGGTGGCGCAGCATGCGCCGGAGGCTGTGCGCTCCGTTGTTCCTATTTCTTTTAATCCCCCTGTACGTAAGTCCCAAAGTCACCCCGCCAAATATTTATTCAGCTCGTTTGCTCGGTATACGGTCCGTACAAGGCACGCAGCCAAGAGAAAAGAGGTATTGCATAAAGAGTGTTGAGCAGTTAAGCTTCTAAACACAAGTTACTCGTGCATGTCGGTTAGACTCCGAGCGTGAATGAACAGGGGCAAAAAGGAAAGAAGAAGAGGGCGCGATGAGGAGAAGGCCGTGAAGGCAGAATCGATTGGCCGGAACGGTGTTCTTCGCATCACAATCATCAACGTTGTACACCCAGAGGGACACCTGAACATCCTTGCACACCAGCCAAAACGCTTCAAGCCAAGGGAGGTCACGCATTTACGTTATGTAATCCACTCAGTCCTGGCATTTTAAATACATTTTTCCCTCTTGTATCGACCGCTTTCCCTTCTTCGATGATTGGTAAGTGACACTGCTCATTAATCATTTTCTTTTTGGTGTTGTTTCAGAGAAAGGAAAAATAGCCCAAATTAGAACGAGACATGAAATGAAGCATACACGAAATGCGCTAACTTGCAACGCGTATTATTCCGACTTGTTTTTACGCATGCTCGAAACCAGGCTGCAGAAGCCGAAATAAAACATTTTTCTCTCTCTTCACGTGAGGTAACTAAAAAAGATGTACGAAAATTGCATTTATCGGCGCGCAAAGCGGCCGACACGCACTTTTGCATGCACTTCTGTTTTTCTTGGTTAAGGATTTAAGGTTCCCGTCTGACAGTGGTCCTAGATTCTCCTAGAGTCCTAATCTCATTAGACAGTGCATTACATTTTTAGGGCAGCGGTTCGTCGGAAAATAAGCGTTAAGTTCATTTTTGATTGACAGCTCATGCTCTTTGACTCTCGCACTAATGCATCGCAACGCGTACGCTCCACGTAGACCATGCCACGGGCAAGAGGAATCGCGTAGAAAGAAGACACTGAGAATTTCACATGCGGATCCCTCTTGATCATGCGACGAGTGGGTTTTATAATGTTTTCCTTCGATGTGCGAGTTCCCAAAGTAGACAACAAACCCTCTGCAACCCATGCGTGCATAAAGAGAAAAAAAATTCGCTGCAACGTTTTTCTGTATCTGTGTCAATTCGTCCCATTCTTAAAAAGGGCCCCGAATATTAGCATAAAATAACAAAAGGGATATACAAAACAAGGAACAGGAAAAAAGAGCTAGACCGGCGCTCCCTCCCTTCATCAGTTGTCAGTGAGGGCCTGTCTCGTCTGTTTCTCTCGTGCTTTGTTTTTAGGCTTTCTATTACTTCATATCACCAACCGACTCGACCAATAGGGTGTTTTTACTAAAGCGCTAAGTTGGGCTAGTTGGTAACTGACTAAAGAATTAATCGTACTAGCGAACATTAAGACAGGGTGTGGTTCGTCTTCTCTTTAGCTTCGTCCCTGTCTTAATGTTCGCTAGTACGATGAATTCTTTGGGGTGTTATTATTTTAAGCGTAAGTTGGACATTAGCGACTTCGGCAAGTGTGTCTCTTATTATATATCGTCGCAGTTTTCGTTGTGTTTCTTCCCCTTCAACCATCACCAAGTTCTTCTGAACCACGGGCTCATACAGCCTTTCACCTCTCCAATCATCTCCTCTGCTTTCTTCTGCGGCATAACCGAGCATCCAGTCCTCTTCGCTCACGGTGAAATACCCACTGCTTTTACTAGCTCATACTGTATGGGCCGCTGTGCACCTTCAGTGTCCAATTTTGAATGTTCTTCTATCCGAGCTGTCGCCCACATCTTACGCGCCGTTTGTCTCGCACATAAGAGTCAGTGCTCTCGAAAGGCTTTGTTTCGAAAACGACCACAACAGTCATAGTCTCCGTAATTCTTTGTAGCGTTAACCTAAGGACGTCCAGGCCGTCTCGAACCTCCCCGAGCGCCTGTTTCATCTTCATTCTCTGAGAAGGCCATGGGATTTTAGGTGCTGTTGTTGTTGTTATTCAGCACATTTTTTCTGTCTTTGTTTTATTCTGCCTGATTTTTTTTTTGTGCTCCAACTTAAGATTGTGGCTTTCTCAAGTTGCTCCAGAACAGCAGTGAATGTCTTGTTTGTCCTAGAGTTCGTTCACCCTGTTCCTCGCCGTTTCCGCTCAAGCTGCACCGATTCCCTTGTTTTCCTGCTGCTGACAGTGTTATGCGACTTTTAGAGACTTAACTGGAATCTCCTGCATCTGCTCAATCTGGGATACGCTGGTTTATTTGGCACTCTTTTCCCCATGGGCGACCACCCTTATATGTTACTTCAAGTAAATTCAAGTCAGGTCTAGATGTTCTATTCCCACAACCATTGCGGCTGTCTTAATTTTCGCAAGAAGGCCACAGAAATTTCTAACCGAGCTTCAATCCCCTACCCTATCCCAGACAGAACACATAGCATGACAGGAGCCCATGCATACAAATATTACAAAATTATAGATGGTATAAGATACATAGCTGATTGACTAGTTCACCAGTGGTAGCGCAAATTCTCACAGTTTCTGATATGCTTGGCTGCATAAGTCACGGGCGAAAACGTAACTAAGATTACTTCACAGTTGCTATGAAATTGGCATCTCTAAAACCACTTCAAAGATCATGTTTATTAATCATGCGTGGTAAGCAGAACTACATCCGGTTTCTATAAGAGCGGTCAAAGTTTTGTGGGTCAGTTTGCTTCAATCTTTATTGATTTTCTTCGCCAAGCCTCTAAACCTTGTGAACGAGCGACCCTTTGACAGCTGCCGCTAGCAAACGAGACACAGAACACAAACATCGATATCCAGCGGACGCCCGCCTTCTGCGCAACAGACCGGAAAGAAACGACAGGGCCGTTCTCAACTGCACCCGTGGGGTATAGTGTTGTTCTATGGCGAGGAACAATCTATTTTCATTACTAGGTGAGCGCGTCGCCCGTACTGGAAAAGCAGCGTCTACTCCGGCCACGCAGGTTTTGGGTCAGGCGGCCACGCACACGGTATCTTCCACACAGCAGACCATCCTGGGGAGGGGAAGGGGGGGGGGGTAATTGTATTGTGGCCGTACGACAGTAACAGCTAATAATACATGCAAAATTAAAATCACAAAATTTAGGCAGCCCTTCTCACCTCCAGAAATTTCTGTGGAGTTCCAACATTCAAAAACGTTTTGGATCGAATCTTCACGAGTGTAACACATTTAGGAGCCGCCGAAAAGCATTAAAGAGTCGCCTTCCTCGGCTCTCTCTCGACCGCCGAAGTGTATATTACAGCGAATATACCCCGTCTTGTCGGGCACTGCCTTTACTCTTTCAATACCGGACTTTTCAGCGCCCGCTCTCAAGTACAATGTCCCTATCGACCAACATACTTTAGACGCGCACAAGCTGAGACTCATCGCCACTTTTTCGTTTAAGAGCGGTCTATCATGGTTGGTACACCGTAGGTCAACTCTTGCGCCAGCTCTGGCTATCAACATCGCCTCCTTCAACTCCTAGGTCAGTTTTCCAAATCTTTTCATCACCGCGCTCCATGGCGACCATTGAATGCAACGTCCTGCACCCTTCACCCCCCTCCCCCCTCTTCCCACCTGGGACGTAGTCGTTCTCGTACCAACGACAACGTCCCAGGCCAGCCACGTGGTCTTGAAAGGCGAAAACCATCGGAAGCGTTGGGATGACAAACAGGCTAAGATAGCTCAGACAAAGAAGAGATGCCATACTGGAATGCAGCGCAAATGGCTGCTACGCCACCACCGGACACAACTCGCCAGACATAACTAACACTAACTCGTTGTGCTGTCGAATCAAACGCTCATTGCGAAGCTCCCTCGGAAAGTGTTCGGTCAACGATGAATGGTCGTTTCCAAAAAAGCACACATCAAGAACGTATGGCTCTCCGTACCGCTTCCTTTTTTACATGGTTAGGCGTTATAACTGCACACGTATGTATTAGTGTTGGTCAAAAGGGTTTTGTTAAACAGATTTTCATAATATTCACCCAGAACAATGCCCTGCGTGTTCATTGATATGCCGAGCTTACTGCTATAAAGACGTTCCACAGCAGTTACGTATCGTTAAGGGGCCCCATCGAGATTCCCAATTGCATCTCACTCACGCGGTTACGCGATGAGCGGTTGTTTTTTATTTCCCTTTTACCCGTCTTCATTTTAATAAACACAACAACCTAGCCAATAAACGTCAGTTCTCTAAAAAATATCTCTGCCGAGCTGCTCCATCGCATTAAGCGCTAAATGATGATGACGAGGCCCTAAAGACGCAAAAATTAGGCTGCGGTATACCCTAAAGCGTCGTTCAGGGAAATTTCGTGGCCAATGCAGGAAGTACCTTCATAGGCAATGTCTACTACATTCCCTCGAAATATTTTGAACCACGCAATCAGCTAGCAAAAGTTATTTTGTTAGGGTCTGCGCGCAGCGATTCTTGGAAATATGCTGATCACATGATTCTGAGACCGTCAAATCACCTTAAACCGCATAGCAAGGATGATCAAAGCAACCGCCACCTGTCCCGAATAATTCCTCTCCGCATTGTTAAACTTACGAAAATGTGATGGGGGTCAGGGGTGAGCTGAACGGTTGAACGGAGTTGAAAGTGGAGAGGCATGGCTTTCAGTATACATCAGGGTCACAGGATGACGCGGTGAATAGCGATTTTTTTAAAAAGACCCTGCAACACTTTTTTCAACTTTTTTTTTAAATCTTAAATGCTTGCAGAACGTAGCCACCCCAAACACGCAGTACTTAGATTAGGGGATCGCAGAGTACCTCAGTCAAAAATTACTGCTCTGTTCCCCTCAGATAACTCAGAAACTCGCTCAAAAGGTTTCGCTGTCTTTCCCGGTCTTGACGTTCTTCGACGGCTCGAATTACGTCATTGAGGCCATGTAGCCACTATTGACCGGTTTTCCTTCATTTGCAGCAATGGACGCTTTTCGATAGCAACTTTAAAAATAAAGCCACAAAAACCAATCAGAAACGGAAGGCGTATCTGGTGCGACGAGCAAATCACGCACTGCCGCTACGTGCCGGCGATAACTATAGCTTTCACAGTGCTTCCATAGGCGAAGGAAAGGCTGAAAGTGTCTATAAAAGTGTTGCAGGGTCCCTTTAACACTAGCCCCACAATTCTTATTTTGCAGGACCTACACTCTGAGAAGTCCCTGTAGGTTGTCTTCACCACGGCGCTCCACGATGACCCATTGAAGTGGTTCAGTGCGCAAATTCGGCGAATGACGAAACTCAACATGCGATTTGACTAAAAAAATTAAAGCCGTTCCACTCAATGTGAAAGCTGTCGGAAGTGCAGAGCAGTGATTCGTCATAATGGGCTGTACCGCCGTTATCCGCTTACTGCTACCACCCCATGCAATTCCAATTTCCCGCCTTAGCAGTGCTCGCGCGCCCCCTGCCTGAAAACTGCGCCAGCGGAGTTATTCTCTTCGTGCTTTTCTCTCCGCACGTGCCGGCGTTGCACTACCACATTTTGCGTTACTATCGTAAAACCAACCCAACGGGCGTCCTTAAACTAAAGGAACGCGGCGCTGCCGGTTAATTACGTATATTTTTCCTGAGAAATGTACCTATAGTTTTCTTTGCGCTAAACAGCGGGAAGATGTATGACAAGTGTCAGCGTTTCACGAGCTTCGAACGCTTATGACTATATAAACTGCTTGGCTTTCGAAGCCTCTGGGGTACGCCGCGAACAGCGTTACCCCGGGACGCCGCCTTGGTGTTCTATATACTTGGGTCGAGCGAGCGAGCTAGGACGACAAGGCGAGTGCCTAAAGTGCTCTGCACTTAAAAGTGCACGTGCGCAGGCGTATCACGCAAGCCGTGAATGGTGCGTTGAATTGTGCAATGTCCATGTGCAGATGTTCTTTTTAATTCAAATTGAATGTTCGGGCCCGTCATTCGTTGAATTTGCACACTAGGCCACTTCAATCGGCCGTTCAGAAGCATTGTGGTGAAGGCGCCCTACGAGCGCAAGTCCTTGCGGTGGAGGGTGCATAGTGACTAAGACACAGCACGAATCGTATTATGCTGCTGCCATAAAAAAGTTCGTTCTGGAGCTTTGCAAAGCTACATTTTTATGCATATCTCTAACGCCTTCTTCCGTTTTCTGGTGGTGCTGAAAAAAGCATCAGGCTTTTACTACGCTTCTTCGCCACTTCGGCTCACTCTTGCTCTTCCTACGCCGCGTTTTCTTAATCTTAGACGAACGATGTTTCAGCCAATCAGGTAGGCAGATGCGTCAAAGGAGAAAAATGTAGGCAAGCGAATAAAAATAACAGCTTACATGGCAGACGACCTAAGTCCCCCATGCAGCAACTCACCTCTTGGCGCCAACGTTGTTAGACAAACTTACACGAAGCGCCGACGGCAACGCGCCTGGGAACTTCCAGCGGATTTTCCTCTAATCCACGCTTCTTTCCTATCGGGATCCTCGACAGCGTGCAGCTCCCGAAAAACGCGAAGAAGCGCGTGTACGCAACAGGCGGAGAGTGATGAGCCAGCGGGCGATGAAAGCTTTCTCGATGGCGTTGGCGTGTAGCTCGCCGCACTTAGCGCCGCACAATATGATCTCCCGACCATCGTCGCCATCGCGGCGGCTATGATGCAAAGCGGGGCGGCGGATTACGACGACTTTGTACCCTGGGGCTTGGCCGCTTAGAAGCCTGGATGAAAGCGAGTGCAAGGAGTGCCGCGCACCGACGCTGCGTGCGAGTGCAACTTCTTCCCAACAGAAGAGGCCTGAGCGTAAGGGCTGACGCGCCAATGCCGTCATATACGCAGAAAGGCGTGCTAGCTTAGTACCTGCGTTCGTCTTCCCCCAATAAAGCCTTTGTGTATCCCCTTGCTTCTTTTTTTAAAGACTATAATCTTTCTTGGGCTACTCGAATGCGAAAATTTTGGTCTGTCTGTCTGTGTGTCTGTCTTGAAAGGATGAATTTATTATCAAAAAGTACTGGTATCAATAATACAACGTAACAACCAGAAACAATTAAACAAGTGCAGCGCCTGTTGCTACAAAACTAATAGAGCGCGAAGGCTGCCAGTTACAGACACTTACAGAAACACATAAACAGCTTCAAGTTGATTGTAGACAAAAGATTAATATACAAACCATTTAGAGTTGCTTACAACCAAGAGATTAACATGCGAGATAAACAATGATACAAAAACATTCGCTTCAAGAATGCAGCAATATACAGAACAGGGTTGGTTTTATGTCACAACGGGTACTGTACCGCACTAACACACAATTCTAACACCAAAATCAATTGTTACAACAAAAATCACTAAGGACACAGGTCTGGAAAACTGGCATGAATAATAACCCTTTTGATCGAAACCTCAATAAACCGGGTAGACCAATGTCGCTGAAACTCTTCCTCACACAAAAGGGCCAACTCGCCTTCCAAAAAGGTAACGAGGCGTGTCTGTAAAAGGAAAGCAAGGGCCACTGCATACGTAGCCTGTCGATTCTGTGCTACGGCCCTGCAGGATTACGCCATAGTATATAATCGCCAATTACTACGAATAGTTTGCCTAGGGGAGTGCCAGGGCACTGTTCTCTCAGTTGATACCGTGCAAGCCCCAAACTTGGAAGCGGCACGGTGTATGATGCGCCAAAAGCAACGCGCAACAGTGCAAGCTTGAGAAAGTCGTGAGCACGTGGATTCGTGTTTTGACCGTACCTTGGGACAGGAATAGTTCTGTGTTACTCCCCCAGCGAAATAATCTGTCTTTTGTGGAAGAATTCGCCACGCTTTTTGCCACTGGATGTTTTTGGCGTCCTCTGGCAGCCCTACCTGAAGTCAGCCGTAACCAGGGGAAATCTTGTGGATCCACACGTCTGCCCGACCTCGCAGTAACTATTTTTTCACACAGCCTGGCAGGTTGTTCATTCACAAAATCGAGATCAGCATCCAGTGCACGAATTTCCTTAGGCTAAAGTAATGACGGCCTTGAACAGTCTTGACGGGATAGCTGCACTGGGGTGCAGGTTTCTGGCCATAGTTGGACAAAGAACCCGTCTAGAAGGACCGAGAAAGTATAGGATCAAAGGTCTGCCCGGAGCTTCTACGTCACTGAGAAGGGAAGAGACGACTCTAAGGGCCAACAACTGGCTCATGAGGTCGATGCAAGGGAGACCATAACCCCCAGAGCGGCGTGGAAGGCGCAGGGCATCTCTCGCTAAACGCTCCGTGCTTCCATCCCAAAGAAAAAAAAAATGTCGCGGGACACTTTGTGCGTAACAGGATTGGGAGGCAGCATAATCCTGGAGACAAAAAAGAATTTAGCAAGAAAAACGCATTTAATCAGATACGATTTCTCCGAAAAAGAGAAGTTGAAAGACCTAGCCCGGGCAACATTCTTTTGAATATCATCAACTAACTCGGGCCACATGTCTGGAGAAACACCTTCTTCGGTAAATTTGACGCCGAGAATCATCAGGTCTCGAACTATTTTTAAGTTATGAATGGGGGCGAGTGTAGCGTTTCCCAGAGGGAGGACAGCACTTTTTGTGACATTTAACTCGGCACCTGAAAGTCGAGCATAAGACTCGAAGTCCCCTAAAACAGCCGTGAGGCTATCAGTGTCCTGGATAAAAATAGTGACGTCACCTGCGTACGCAGATGAGGTCCCTTTAACCGAGCCTTGTCCGGGCAAGGGGAGACCCCTAATTTTGGGGTTATCAACGAGTTTTCTGATGAAGGGGTCTAGACATAAGACAAAAACAAGCGGCGACAAGGGGCATCCTTGTCTGACACCTCTATGAATTGCAATTTCACCCTGTACCACACCATTAACAGGTCACTGGATAAATTATCATACAATTCTCGGAGAAGCTGAACAAATTTAGAGGGAAACCCATATGCCTGAAATATGGCAAGAAGGTATGAATGATTGACCCTATCAAATGCCTGTTTTTGGTCTAAAGAGACACATAGGCCGGCAATACCAGTTTGTGCGTATAGGCTAGTATGTCTCGAGTTAGGCTAAGTGCCGAAAAAATATTTCTCTATGGGACCGAGCCAACCTGTTGGAGTGAGAGGAGGTCCGACCAAAGAGCTTTAATTCTGGACACCAAAAGTGAAGTTAAAATCTTGTAGTCCGAATTCAAAACGGTTATTGGTCTGTAAGAACTCGGGAGAGAGGGGTCTTTTCCTTCTTTCAAAAGTAACATTAGACGGCCCCTCTTAAACGAGTTTGGAAGCCGCTGATCTGCTAGGATTGAATTTATAAGTTGCACTAAGGAAGAGCCTAATTCTGCCCAGCAACGCTTGTAGAATTCCGTGGCAAACCGTCCGGACCAGGCGCCGATCCGGTTTTCATTTCTCTTAAAATGTCGTATAGCTCGGAACAGGTTACGTCCTTCAGTATTTGGGAGTTTATGCTTTGTGGAACCTGAGGTAGGGAATTTGAAGCAGAACATAGTTGTGCCACCATGTGTCTCATCTACCTGAAGCGAATCTCCTGCAAGACCAGATAGAAGAAAGAAAGAAACCCCCTGATTTTATAGTGATGGTCTGTGGAGACGGTGTTATCCGGGCAGCGCACACACTCTATAATGTTTGGAGTTTCAGCGCGTCGCCAAAAAATCTAAACTACCGTTGCAAGGGACCATGAATATTGTAGGAAGCGGATGGTTGCATTGTTTCATTCAGTTGGCGTTTGTACCGCTCCCTAAGGATGCCAAGATATTCGCTCTATTAAAGGCGTTAGTTCTTCATCATATCTAATTATCTGGATACGCTTGAGCGTGTTGTTAAGCTCAGCTGTGTCAGGAACCTTTTTTTGTTGGCCGGCTGTTTGAGCTAGTTGCCTCCATATGGATTTTAAAACTGTCCCACTGTTGTATGCTAACTTCGACGGTAGGGAACAAGAAATATCTGTTTTTTAATGCCAATAAAGCAACGTCATCTTGCAGTATTCTAGTATCAAGCTTCCAGTGTCGGGCGCCATCAAGTCTACGGTGACCTGTAAATAGGGAACAGGAGCACTGGGTAATGGTCGGAGAATGTAACCGGCCCATACTAGGGAATTGATTTACTCTTATGTTTGGACACAGCGGTGATTAGGTTCTGGAGTTATATAAAACCTGTCTAGTCGGGACATTTGAGGAATCCGCGCTTCCACGTGGGAGAGAAATAATTTCCGCAATGGAGCAGCCATACATCCTCCACGTGAAAGTCTTGCACTAGGAACCCGAGTTCGCGTGCGTTCCACGTCGGTCGTCCCTGACCCGGCCCTCGTACATAACGCATACTATCAAGGACGCAGTTGAAATCTCCGCAAAGAATTGTGGGCACGCGCTCCAAAAGATAAACCCCTAGGCAACGAAAGAAGTTGTTTGTAGCTGTGACGCGTGCAGGAGCATATACGTTAATGATATGAAGCGGGCACCAAAAGAGAAAATTTCGAGACTAGCAATCTTCCCTCACTATCTGTCGAACTAAAACTGGGCAACGGATGGTGTGGTTGAAGATTAGGACGCCCACCCCACAGCAGTGGTTAGACGCCAAAGAAAAAAGAAGACAGAATATTAAAGTTCTGTTGAAACGTTCTGACGCTTTCAATAGAAAAAAAATTGGCCCGTATCTGCTCCTTTCGTTGCAATGCCGTCAAAAGACGATAGTCTTTATCGGCTTTTGCGAAGTAATGCCCCTTCGCTTTCCCTGCTCACCTCTCATGTTGCTCCTCTTGCGTCGCGCTCCTCCCAAGGTAAAGACGCCAAGGTTTGCTTAAATCATTTAAAATTTCCTGCGTTCCACTGCTCCAACCGGGTGTCTCGATGCGACGCTGCCGTACGGCGACGCGCGTTAATCGAGTCGCCCTACTTCAACGTTTATAGAACCGCGTTTCCCTACTCCACGTGCGTTGCAAGCAGAACGTGGAACCTATCTAGTGGAACTTTCGTATTGCCGGTTGAAAAATGAAAGCAATTATTTTTCACAAAAGTCAAGCATGTTTGATCTTTTTATAAAGGAACACTGCAAATATCACTTCTGTATTGATTGTGTCATATTTGCGTAATGTTCTTGTTCTTCTTCAACAACTGTTGACAAGTATGAACATTACAACCGGACATAGACGGGTAGATTTAACTGTGACTATATAAGACTTTTGCACAGGCATTGTTTTGCTTTGGCTGGGTGGCTGAATCGAGTCACAGACAGACAGACGGACAGACAGACATACAGACATACAGACAGACCAAAATTTCTGGGTTTAAGTAGCCCAAGAAAGGACTATCGTCTTTAAAAAATTCACTTCTTGGAGGAAGACCAGATCTACAAAATTTTCTCTGGCAAAGTGAATCACCTCTCTTTGTTTGTCACTGTTTTTAAACCCTTGGACATTTAGGCTTAATATTCGTAGCATAATTAGAATAAATAAAACACTAGCACACTCGATTCAGCCGCCCAGCCAATGTGAAGCATAATCTGCACAATAGGTTTATATACCCACCGCCAAATCTGAACGTCTAAGTCCGGTGGCAATGTTCATACTTAACAACATTGTTGAACAAGAACAAAGCATTACGCAGATATGAGTAAAAAAATCAATACATAAGTGTTCTTTGCAGCGTTCCTTTATTAAAAATTCATTGATGCTCAAATGCAATACTACACCCAGCCTGCTGTAGCCCGCGCCCTTATAGCTCCTGGCGGAATTTTAAGAAATCAAACGACAACAGTAACGAAAGGTTTCATTGGATAGGTTCCACGTTCCGCTTGGCACCGCACGTGGAGTAGGGCAATGTGGTTCTATAAACGTTGCAGTACGGTGCCTCGATTCACGTGCGTCTTCGCCGTACGGCAGCGCTGGCATCGAGGCACCCGGCCTGGACGCAGTGGAACGCGGTAAATTTAAATTGATTTGAGCAAGCCTCTAGCGTCTTAATCTTGGGAGGAGCGAGACGGGACGGGGACAGCATGAGAGCGAGCGGGAAAGAGAAGGGAGGCATTTACTTGGCAGGGGCGCCAGACGACTATTGTCTTTTGTCGACATTTGTAACGAAAGGAATAGATACGCGGCCATTCTTTGTGTTTCAATTTATTTGCACCCTTTGCGAAGACGAATAATAGCTATGCCATGTCTTAACACTCAAGTATTGGAGTGGTCACGTCATGCACCTGATGTTCGTTCAACTGGGGTAACGGACTCTCGTTGTTCTTTTTCTTTTAAATTTCTGTGACAGTAAATGACCCAAACAGTGAAGGAAGACGCACCTAAATCTAGACCCCGTAACACTTAGATTAGTAGCAATGCTGAAGTACCAAAAGTTAATTCTAACAACGAAGCTGTTTAGAAAATCAAAATTTTTCGTGTCCGCAGTTAAAAATACCAAGAAATTGCCGAGCATGCACACGTGAGCACGGGCCTCGCGGCGACTGCTCGGCAGCTAACAAAACGAAGAAAATGCCGAGCGCTCGTGTGGGCTCGTGTGGGCATACTTACGTGCCTCGCAATTGCGACCGCCCCAAGAAAATGCGAGCGCTCCCGTGTGCGTACCTCGCGGCGACCGCCCAGCGTCCCCGCGCACGTTTGTCAAGCCAAGCATACTTACTTAGGGAGATTGGCCAAGATTGGCAAAAAAAACAACTCCCGCGTTCGCCGTAATCGTAGCAACACTTGCTCGGAACGAGAAAGACACGTCATGGTGTACGCCCCTCCAACGTGATGTCCAGTGATTATCACTTCCAAAAAAATGGAATAGCTCACACCTATAGCAATCAATGACGGAGTAAAAATGGCTGCGGCAGCAAAGCAGAAGCAAAGTGGCTGCAATCGTGGACTTAAACCTTCGTGATGGTCGTGAAGGTTGCGTACAGCTACGCTACCTTCAAGTCTTACTCGTTAGTGCAAGCTTCCTTCATTTTTTAAATAGTCTAAGATGCTCGCACCACCAGCTTAAGAAACACCTTCCTTGAAAAATTAATGGGTGATGTACTGCTGATTCGATATAGGTGTGTATGCCCGGAAACTTTTTTTTGGAGGGGGGGAAGGGGGGATTCTATTCAAACACTTTATAGCAATTTTTATACTTCGCGTTCTGCTGAGACACCATCGCTTGCTTTGTATGCTTCTTTTGAGACAACTTCATGATGACGTCGTAGCATTTCAAGGCGCTGTGTTCCAGGTTTTCGTCTTTTACGTCAGCTGGCGCCACAAAAGTGTCCTTACTTGCGCATGGAGCCGGCCGGCTAGTGCTGATAGCAGCTTACAAGTGGCACCCACGAGAATGCAAGGGGGAAGACTATGGCATATGGCCTCTTTTTTTACTTTCGTTCAAATGAGAGGCGGCCCGGAAGGCGGTAAGAAGGAGAACCGATTCGTGCATGCCGTATTGTTTGCCGATCGATCGCTCGCAAGGCGTACCGCCGCACTCGGGCGAGCTTCGCACCCGCTTCGAGCGCCGCAGGCGGCCCACCAAACGAGCGTAGTGGCCCGAAGACGACGCGCCCGCATCCTCCGAAAGCGCGGCCTAGTTTCTTCCCACCTGCTCCCCCCTCGACATTGTTTCCGCCACTCGAGCGCCGGCCGCGAAAAAAGGATGCACATCATTTAGTGAGCGAGATGGAAGCTGATGAAAGAAGCGCGCAAGTAAGTCAATGAATTCGAAATTCCGATAGGACGTCGCCAAGAAGGGAGGTGGAGGAGCAAACTTTAAGTGGAATATACTCACGCCGTTGCCGCTGGACATTTAGGCGGAAAAGAGGACGTCGTGTTCGAGGATGCGGGCTGAATTAAGAAGTTTTGGGTACTCCGAAAAAGTATATCCCCCGCTAGACAGCGCGAAATAAAACTATGATTTTCATCGTCGAAGCGAATGTTCTACTATGGAACGCATTTAGTATGTACCCGCTTAATCTGTTTCTATAACACGAAGCGTAGTCGTGTCCGCACCCCTAGGAAGCATTTCCACAGTTTTTTTAACGGTTAAGGCGCGTTAGCGTCACGTACGTAATATTTTTGCCTCCACGAGATGGGCGTTTTAGCGAGCTTTCACAGCACTTGCTTCTACAAAATCGAAACATACCAGGATTGCAAGAGTTGCAAGCTGACAAAAAGCGCTTACAGACGGGAAGCGACCTCTGAGTATTATCTTGCAATAGGTCCAATAATATTTGAATGCCGGCAACAATCACAGCAATGTACCTGATACCTGAGGACACGACTGTCACGTTACCAGGCAAACTGACAAAGAACACACAACGAAGCGGCGGGCAACTGCACAGTTATTGCGAGCCGGAAAATTGTCCCAAAGCAATTTTTGGCTACTTATTAAAGTTTAAAAGGCATGGATGCCTGTCTTGCTGCCATCCCACGGCAAGTTCATATATTAATGAGTGGGTGGAATTCATTCTTTTACGGTGGTAGCGTCAGGGCGTAGAGACATCTGGCATTCAGTATATAGGTAAAATGGTATCCCAACTGCTATCCCTGGTGGTGGGGTTCACTGATTTAAACGTTATATATAGCGCGAACAAAAGATCGAATGTTTTCAAGGGAATGCACATGCGCATACGCGAAGCTAGCAGGACAGTATTTAGCTATAAAACGACACAGAAGCTCCGTTTGTGGTTGTCTAAATGGTGAGCAGCATTTGTTAGTAATTCTCTGTGTTTGTCGTCATAAGCTTTGGTGTTTCAGCGAGAAGTAGCGCTGAAGAATCGCGAGAGCAGCGAAATGTGGTTACAACGCCCAAAGCTTACTTTAACCAGCAAGGGAGGACAATGAAATTGTAATTGTTAGCGATCCTAATGCATCATCAAAACTTCCAAATGTATTGGGCGTGGTTAAAATGGAGAGAAAGACATCTACAAATCGGGTAAGCGCAACATTTAATTTAAATTTTATACAGCGTCTTTTTCCGGTTCTTGTGTTTCTTCTAGTTCATCTAGATCTTCGCCAAATGCATCACGTAGTGTGTCGAGGGGCATCGACTGTGCTTTTGTGGCGTCGGAGCGAAAGTACATTCTGTCGCCGACGTTACACGAGCTTCTGAATTCGCCTTCTAGGAATCTTTTCCAAAGTACTTGTGGTGAGGGTGCTCTCACTGCTGTTTGTGATAACTGACGTGGGAACGTTGTTGACGGTGCCATACAGCGTCATGGGAGCGTGTGGTCCCGACTTGTTCACTAACCAATCGAGCTTGTCTTTTCCTGTGAAGACTGGTATTTCGGAATTGCAGGACTCGCGCTTCGTCCCTCATCCAAGTGAGTTCTTTGGTCACGATAGCGTTCGGTGTCACGCGCCTGTACTTGCCGTGCTTGTCCTGCATTGTGGATTTTCCTGTGGTGTCGCTGATTGCAGCAGTATAACGACGCTGATCCTCTTACTTTGTCCCGCCATTGTTGGTAAAAGTCGTGACATTTAGTGTCTCCTTCGTTCTCCGTTAGTGAGTGATTGCGGTCGTCTCAGCGCCATCGCAGTAACGACAGCGCGGACGGCGGCAAAGGGTCACGGAATGGTAGAGTGGAATACACACGTACGCAGCGAGACTTCGTCCCTCTTCACTACGTAATCACTTCCACCTTCGTTATCCGATCCGAACGGCAGCACGAGATGAATTAATCGCCTAACTGCACGCGCTTCTTCTGTCACTTGACAACAGCGAGCGCGCGCAATTGCGTCATTACAGTTGGTGGAATTGCCATGAATGCAGCGTTGCTAGCTATGTTTGGTTGCTAGCTATGGTTGCTATGGTTGCTACAGCTATGGTTGGTATGGCTGCGAAGCGCGATAGATGCAGGGAAATTTTGCGTCCCTTTTCAGAACGAACGGCAGGTTTAGTTGGTTGGATGCCTGCATCAAAATCCAACACCCGGGATCGAAGCTCACTGCCGGCAAACTTTTTCCTTATAGAGCATTGCCTTGCGCGGCGGACGTGCGATACGTGAGGCATTATACAGACGCGTGGGTGTTCTCGTTGAGTCCGCATAACAGGGTTTCGAATTTTAGTGAAAGGAGGTGATGGGGAAGGGGGGGGGGGGGCAATATCGGGAGATGTGATTACAGAAGTACGAAAGAAAGATGCGAACGGCCATTTTGTATTTTTGGAGACCTTAACATATGGCCCTTAATTCTTGCAAAGAAAACACAGGAAGAGCGTACAAGAAACAGGAGCAGAAGGGCGTATGGCAGTACAGGCGAAGACTGAAACGGAAGGACACGAAAATCACGACCTTCTGGGGGTGGAACCAAAAGCGAAGTAAGCCCAAACCGACAAGAGCCAGTTGAGTCCTGATCAACGTGAAATATTTACGCAGCAAGGAAAAAGAACTGAAGCCATGCAACGCACCCAGTGCGCATTAAACGCTACTTAGCGACTTTTATTTCTGTCAGTGCTTCGTACCCTTTTACTGTTTAGTTGAGCTTCCCGTGGTCGCCTTTCTCTCCGACATCGTCCCCCGGAACGTTGACCCGCGCCGCTAGCTTTAGTATGTCATAATGTAGTGCGCGCACCAAGTATGAGGAATAATGATGCCGGGTGGCGATAGTTGCTGCTAGAGTGATGTGTCGAGAAATAACGGTACCGCACACTCAGACACTTAGGACAAGGGGTCCACTGACCTTCCAAAAAAAGAATAGAAATACCCGAATGTGGGTCCAGACGGCTTTCTGTCGAATCGATACCGACGTAAGGAGATCAACTCGCTGCACAGTTGTCAACGGTGCTGCGAACAGACAATAAAGAAAAAAAAAACCAGGAACGCAGGACACAACGGAGGTTAAAGGATGTACAAATCCATTGCGGGAAGCCTCAGTACATCGGCATCATGTTCTGCGCTTTTGTTTCTGCATTTTTGTGTGCCCTATCGTTGTTTAACGCGCAGGTGAGCGCCTGTTGTACCTGTCGCCTTGAATTAACGGAAAGATGAACCGGATATCGTAGGAGCGCCTGCAAGACTTCTTGCGAACCCGGCTTTCTTTTTCTTCTCTACTGCTCGGGTATTTGCGCAGGCCTCGTCTGAAGACTGCTTGATGTACCGCAGGGCCTAACACTGGCTCCTTCCCGCTGAGGGTGAAGAAGAAAGGGACGCCGATGAAACAGAACAGACGAGGATGTAAAACTAATACAAGACACGATGAGAGCTCTTTGTTAGACTCAGCCCCGAGTCTCAACCTTCTAGATGCGAATGGGGGGCGAGGGGGGAGGAAGAGGGGGGACGTCCTTGTTCATTGTTTTTGTCTTCTAAGGGCAATGAAGACGAAATACAAGTTTGGTGCATTCAAAAAAACGATTTGTCTCGATAACAGTGATACCTATTTTATCGCAGATTTCAAAAAATAATGAGGGTACTAAAAAAACAGTTGAAGCAGTGGCGACTTCCTATACGCTTTCAGGCGACGTCTTTATGACGTAACAGAATCTTGTTTGTGAGATTGGCGGCCGCCAACACCAAAGCCACCGCCAAGAAGCCTGACTGGGCGACTGTAACAGTACCTCCAGTCTCGTTTGAGCGTATCACTTGATGCCAACGTGCAGTTGACCCAGTGGTAACTATGTTTTTTTTTGTTGCTGGCACCTATCGCGTCACTTTCTCCCATATTGCGTTTTTAGAGCGAAGCTCTCTGCGGCGAAGCTGTCGGTTGCATTGTCGACAACAGAGATGGAACTACTTGACAGTTCGTAGGCAAACGCATGCGCATGACAAATATTGTATACATTTTCATCGAGATTGGTTAACTCTTCCTGTCACGTCATCTGATCTGATTTTTTCTTTATAAGTTGTGCTGTTGTGATTAATAAATCAGTTGGTGGCGTGCGCTTCATTTGTGTGTGTGTAAATCCTCGTCCTTGTCCCGCCTAGCGCCAGCAATGTTTCGAGTAGGATGAAAAGTACATCATCTCAAGCGACAGACCGAGCTTAAACCAACCCTTTTCAGAGTATGGAAAAATTATTAAAAGTATAGAAAAATGTTTCAGCGCCTTTATATTTGGTATAAAACAGCTTATATTGTCCTTAGAAAAATATCTAGCAACGCAGCAACGCAATCCCAGCAGCGCGATTGGATGTAGGGGTGAAGCCAACTTTAAGGGAACCGGTGTAAGCTTGTTGGCTTTTCCAGATTTTTTAAAGCGAAGCTTTTCACCTTTACACCCCCCCCCCCCCCCCAAGGGTTCTGTCGCGACCTATGGTGTCAACAGAAAACTCCCGCGAAGAAATAAAAGAAGTTACTGGCACCACCAGCAATCGAACCTGGAACGAATACAGAAATGGAGCGACAGCCCGTTGTCTTACCGATTAAGCTGTGAGCCCCCGCGGAGACGGGGTAGACAGACGGTGCACTGACCGAGAACATCTGCTGTTTTACCCCCTGCGTTCTTGCTGAACACCACGTGAAAGCGTCACGCGACCTCTCGCGCCGCTGTGCGCTCCGCCCGCGGCGCCTGTAGCAGCCATTACTAAAAATGAAAAGAAGTTCCCACCAACACATGGCATCTCACTTCGCCTACGTCCCTGCCGCCGACCTCGTCGTCTCGGTCGGCGGCGGCAGAGGCGGAGGAGAAGTGAGATCGTCTAACACCGGTTTTGAGCTTCCTTTCATTATATAAAAAAGAGTTTTCACTCATGTGCTTCACCAATACAACACAAACAATCACTATTCATGAATCGTGCATTGATTGAAACTTAGAAAATAATATCTCTTTGAAGTAATAAAGGGTGTGGTTAAGCGCATTTCGCTTGTCTCTGCTTTCACTCTTTGTAGAGCAACGTGTGTTAATTCAAGTGACGTAGCAATGGTAATCGTTGTGGGTGTTGTTTACAGCCTCGCATTCCGACCACATTCACAGGGTGGATTGGCGCGCATTTTTTTGTTGCACAGGAAAGTTTGTATATCTACGGAGGGAGCATGGTTACAGCCCCACTTTATTCTCCTCTCCACTACGGCCGCCTTTTTCCCCAGTCGTGTCTACCCTTCGCCACGCGTGCCGTATCTCTGTCCGCTTGGCATTGCGCAATGCCACGTGCTCTTCGGCGGCCACCTGTGCGGCGCCCTAGAGACGTCATTGTCTCTACTGAATGATACTGTGTGTCCTTAGATTTAACACGAAAGTGTTTTATGATGGAGTACAGCAAGACCTCACCGACGTCATATCCGTCCCGGAAATGACATCTCCAAAAAAAGTTCCATGGACGCGGCCGAGCTAGGATTCGAGCCCACGGTCACTCTGGCCGCAACGGGAGGTGTGACACGCTCTGCGAACTTGGCTATGAACTTTAGCCTGATAAAGCTCTACGAACGCGCCTTATATCCTTCTCTATTCAGATGGCGCTACCGTCTAGGAGAGGTGAAGCGAAGTACAATTAAACCCGATTATAACGAACCCCGATAGAGCGAATTATGCTATATATGTAACAAAGAAATATCAGTTACGAAAAATACACGCGAAACACATTCTTTATAACGAAGTTCACATCTGATATATCGAACTCGGCGCGCCTAGAATCGCCGCCGAAATGCATGGTCTCGGAGTGTCGATTGAGATGTTGATTGGCTGCGATGGAGATGTTGAGCCACCCATGAAGCGACGTGACTCCCGGAACTTTCCGTAACTGTTTCCGACGCGCCTGACTCACGATTAAACCCTCCCAGTCAGCGAGTACGGACCAAGATGGAAACATCGATGAACTGTGAGAAGAGCTCGCCAACATTCCAGATGTTGTGCTGAAAGGAGTGCCCTTTGAAAATTGCCTGAGTGTCGACGACGACGTTGCCTTCCCTGTGAGCCCCTCGGACACCGACACCCTCACCGATGTCATGGCTTCTGGCGCTGCTGGGGGCACCGAAGAGACGGAGGATATCGCGAGTGAAAGCCGCCCGATGCTTAATGAAGCGCTTTCAGCAGTCAATGTGCTCCACCAATATTGCTTCGATATTGAAGGGTACGAACTGCAGCTTATGCAAATGATGCCTCATGTAGAGAATTCTGTGCTAGTTGACGCCGCCAGAACGTACGTGAAAACAAGAATCACCACTTTTTGGAAAGTAGGTAGTTACAGCGGAAAGTAGCTTTATTGCTTGCAATAAATAGATTGTTTTGTGTATGGTAATGGCATACTTTATTGTGTTCGTTTCTGCATGTGGGGATGGCAGAGGAGGAAGAGTGGGGGTGTATTGTAAACTAGTAACAAAAAACTCGTTATAGGCGGGTTCGGCTACTTCGAACTACTGGATATATCGAACTAATCGTGGCGCATTTGCAGTTCGCTATAACCAGGTTTGACTGTAGTACGTCATGACGCTACTGAGCGCCGATAGTAGGCGCCTGGATAGGGCGGCGTATAGCAGCCCCTTTTTTGTGATGCGGCGGATAAACACCGCAGCTTCCGCAGCATAGACGACTGCAGGTTTGGCGACCCCGTGCACGGTGAAGGAATAATTCCGCCACCGTGGCACCGTGTAAGAAAACTGTTTTTTTAAGGCAGAAAGGCAACGACCCCAACTGGCGAATGTCGCTCTCCTGACAGCTTTTGTGCGACGAGAGACACTAGCGGGAAGCGGAACGCGTTCTAGCATTCACGGTCGACGCTGCGAACTCTGCCTCTCGCGTTCCACAAGCTGAGCTCGTCGCAGCGCAGGCGTCTGCCATACACGCCACGGATCAGGACTGAAGTGGTCGCACCTTTGCCGAAGCGACCCGCCAGCAGGACGTCGCTCACCAAGCACACCCACAAGACTGATGCCGACCCGCAAATTATGCTCCTTTCGCTGTAGCGGACCGTGGCTTCACCAAACTATTCACTGACAACCCGTTCGGTTTCGTTCGCACGGTTTGCGAGAGCCTGGGGCTTCAATCGGATTTACACAATGCTCCGGCGCGTGTAATCCAGTGCTTAACGTTGATGCGTCAAATGGTGCCATACCTACAAAATATAAATAGGGACGTGCAAGTTCACATCGATGTACAATAAACATTCAAATGCTCCTGTGAAGGCACATTTCACTTTCGTGTTTTACCGATTCCTATGAAACAGGGATCAACCACATTTTTTGACCTAGAGATCGCGCCACTGTCCTTATGGTTCAATATTGCGAACGCCCAATACAGCTAAACCCCAGCATAGCCAATCCCACCAGGACGCCAGCTTCGCGGAACTTTCCTCATCCTAGAGTGAAAGGGCTCTGCTTTTTAGTATTTCTTGCATTTATTTTAATTAACAAAGTGTCTTTGGTGACTGTAACGGAGCTGAGTGAGCTAGAAAAGGCCAGCTCTTTCTATCTGAACAGCGTTCTATTTTCCTTCATTCTGACTTTAAGTGTCTAGCTCCGTAGTTAGCTCCGTAGCCTGTTCGGCCTCATTTTAACCTTTCTGTTTTTAAGGCAGCATCGCCAAAGCGTATAAAGATTAGCTACTGCCCGCTAAGTCGAATGTAGAAACGTGAACCGCTGTGGTGGCTTAGGGGCTCTAGCACTGTGCTACAAAGCCGAGGGACGCGGAGTCAACCCCAGTCACGGCCGGGGGCCGTTTTTAAGCGAGAGCTTTCTTAGTGGGACCAACGGCGTCCTGTCAAAAAAACTAATGCATTTCCTTATAGACCGGTTTATCGTCCGAAAAGCTCTCATAAGATCTCTGGGCACACGGCGTTTGCATGAAACCGGGCTTCCATTGTGTCAATACGGTTACTTGAAAATTCGCGAAAAAGAAGTGGTTCTAGATAAGGAGCACAATAGGATGCCTTTATCTCACAAACCACGCATCGGTAAACATCTCGATCATTCGTAGATGCGTTTACTTAGTGCGCGAGAAATCGTCGTTCTTCGTTTGCGATTTGGGTCTTTGAAGGCTTGACGATCGATTAGACACACTTGCAGCGAAGGTAGGACGCACTTTTAGGGAAGGTTTTGCCGCATTTTTTCATAGTTTTGATGTGAGAAAACTTTCGCTATTCTCAACTTTTTTTTGCAAAGGGATGGTGAAGTTTTCTTTAACGGAGGCGAGAAAGTAAAACTCCCCGCGTCAAGATTTCTCGGCACATTATAGATCCCCATTTGGTCCAAACTAGTCCATGCCCTCAACTAGGCGTGCGTCATTGCCTATAGGTGTAGCTTCAGAGCGTTAAATCACCGCAATTTGAGAATCTGAAATGGAGAGAGCGCTCTTCCAATTATATCAGCTGCGTTTAGAGCCCTAGAGAATGCCAAAAAAAAAGCATTGATCAGTATGCTTGCTGATTCCTTACGCGTGGAAACAACTTTTTTTCTTGCGGGCCGAACCTTCCGTAATATCTAAGCGTAAAGGCTACCATGTCTGGACTCATTCCTCTCTTCAAACAGCGCTCGTGTTTCTTCAACAGCTATACACGAATAAAAATTTTGGAATGTATATTATGAATTTATTTGTTTCTTACAAATCGAAGGCGGTCTTTTCGGGTAATCGGCAGTCGGTATTGTCAGAATTAAGCTACGGTAACCATTAGAGATTGAAGTTCAGATGAACACGCTGATGTGGTGTGAAGTTAAGCGTCAGTAAAACGGTCGCTTGTGATTAGAGCTTTTCAGTAAGCATTTTTGTTTTCGCGATCAAGTTTGTGTTTGTGCTTGCGTTTGTGTTTACCTCAGTCCTTCGTCCGTGTCTTGTTTGCGCCTAGTGAAGATGAATCTAAACCAACCTGCCCAGTTATTTGTTTTGATGCAAGTTCACCCAGGGGCATGCCTTTCTTGATATAAGTTATCTGCCTGTGGCTCCTGGCCTGCGAGGACGCAAATGAATCTCGTGGACATTGTGCTACGACCTTGCATCACGCACCCAGTGATCCCCGCAGGGGCAAGTGACCCTGCAAATTGCCGCGAAAAACAAGCATTGTAATTGTCTGTACGCTACACTGGTGTAATGATTGCTGCGTACCTTTAAAGTGAAAGCTCCGTAACTCGAGGTAAAAACTCAGAAAACACCTCCTTCCGGCAATCTGACCTTGAATAACTTTTGTTCCAAAGAGGGGTGGGGTTTTAAGAGGGTTATAGGGGGAAAACGTAAGTTTGCACGCCATAAGAAAGTGATACGAGACGCTGGCTGCATCTAAGTTCACTGGGCCTGCGCGCCTGCAACGACCACTGCAGCCTAACAGTGTATTTTTGTCTTGCGGTGCACTCGTATCGCTCGACAAACTTGGTTTAACCGCGTTCAACAACGGCAATTTTGCAAGAGAAGCAAAGAAGGTATAGGCGTGTATAGTTTACGTCAGACATAATTTGCTCCTTCCAGAAGGTTCCGCAAGACACCTGCATCGCCAGAGTGCTGTGATGATATGATGACACAATCTTGCTGCGGCTTTACACACTGGGAAGGTTTCAGCAATGTGCAAAGGGGGAAGCTGTGAACAGGAAATTGTGAAGCTACACTCCCTATTCCCGACGATCTCTGGAAGAACAATATTTAGGCTGAAAAAAATATTACTCTGAAACTTTTTACAAAGCGCAATGAGTATACGGCCGTTATAAGCAAAGTTTTCGAAACCCTTGCGCGATAAGCAAATGTCACACAGTTCCGTGTATATCTGCGGAATTGCAGGAAGCGGACGTCTTTACGTACGTACAATTTCACGCTAGAACGCGCAGGCTCACTTTCGAAATAGCTTCACAGCAGTAAGTCTTGAAGAGGCCATGCCACTCGAATGGAATGTTAGGTTGGGGCAATCTTGCTACGGCTGGCCTGGACATTTCGATTTCGACGCTTGTCAATTACGACGCTCAACCCGAGGATATCCATGGGACTACGGCATCAACGGGTCTACCTCACGGTGTGCATTCTTGAGTTTCCCGCCGACTGTCGGAAATAGCTCATCCTCTCTATTTACATGTACACCCACTTCTAACACCCTCCCCCCACCCTTTCAACCCTTACCGTCCCTTCGTCTCCTACCTATGTATGGACAGGGACGTTAATAAAAGAGAGAAATATTAAACGTTTATGTCCTGAAAAGGCTAGCGAGGACTTGGTTCTTGCAGGCCCGAGGTCGTAGGTGCCCTCATCCCAGAAAACCTCTGGCAGTGGCTGCCGTCTTCGCCCGGTCCACCACGTTCTTCTGCCTCACCAGATCCTCGTCGACCATAATGAAATATTTTTGGGGGGATCGCCCACGTCCGCGGTTATATGTAAAGTGTGAAAAACTACCCCCACCCAAAAAAGCCTAAGGAAGCTGTTGCGTTACAGGAAAGCATAACCGTGCTATCACGGAAGTCGTGACACTCAACAGGCATCGAATAACCAACAACTGATCCCATCGTGCACCCATCGACGTCCAGAAGGTCTTCAACATCGCGTCTACGGAAACCAAACTGAAGATGTTATGCTAAGAGCCCGTCCCATAAATTTTATT